>SJYQ01005871.1:18586-28814 GCA_006410935.1 Redunca redunca | reverse complement strand
ATACAGGATTCAGTGGGAGAGTGTGATTCAGATAGAAGAGGAAAGAACATCGCCCTTAAATGGATAAATGAACTTGGTATTCTCTTTGAAGGAGACAGCTTGTTTTGGTTGAATGAAGAATAATTGCATCATATTAACAGGAAGCATAGTTTTCCTGTGGTCTTTATTAGAAAGCTGTGTTATTCAAAGAGGTACTGATGAATGCCTAGTTAACAAGGAGGGAAGTTAATCAGTTAAGCTGTTATGGTAGGTTTGTACTGTGTCAACTTAACAATCTGAAACTTTATTTCCCAGGATTTGCTTCCCTCTATTGTTCTGGGTTAGGGTTGGCCATGACAGAGATTTGTGCAGGTTTTGGAAGGTACTTGTGATGAGGCAGCCATGTTTCTATGTTCTGCAGGTTGATGCAGGGCTCCAGGGACTATGGCAATACTTAGTGTTGCTGCTGCTCTGATGGTTCAACTTATTGTTGACTCAGAACCCATCGACCTTCCACCAGGTTACCTTCCTCATTTTCTCTTTGTATTAGACCAAGTATGCATGATGGAAAATGACATCCACTTCTCCTGAAGGTCACCCACTACTGTGAGACTGAAGGAGGTAAGAGAGACAAGTTTTAGAGTGTCTTGCGGGTTCCATTGTCCTCATATATTTCCATATGTCACAGTTTGTCCATGTTTTTGTCCACATCCAACTTTCCTTCACAAATGTTACTCTAGTTGACTTACAGTGAATTCAAGCTCAACACCAAATACAAATAAAACAGTTTTTATGGACTCTTCCACCAGCTCTAGCCATTGCCTATGTTCTAATCTTTATAAATAGTCTCTTACTCTACATCACTGGTGGCTATCCTCTGATAGTGCTCTGACACAAAATCTAAGGGGAAAGGACTAAGGAAATGTTTAATGATGATTTCAGTTTCTAGACCCAGGTTTGTGATGTGAGCCTTTCTAGGTGAAACTGCTATTCTACATTATTATAGGGCAAGTTTTCAATTTTAGACAACTTTACACATGTTCTGTGTGTTTGATTTAAAGTCAAAAGTTTAGGAGGAGAATGTATCAGTTGGAAGTTACTCTGGGCACCTGCTTCCACATGACATAGAAGGAGCTTTTATTTAGAATTAAATCTTCTGATCCAGCCCACAGATGAAGCAACCACAGGACTACCACTTCTTGTCTGGGGTCTGCAGGTGTGTATTTCAGCCTGGGTCTTGCAGCAGGGGGACTCTTTCTTATTAAGCTCTGGGGATTTTGTTCAGCTTTTTCTATTACTTCAAGCACTGAGTTCCCAGAGACTGCAGAAGTACTTTGCAGAGTCTTCCAGCTATAAGTCTGAAGCTCAGGGCTTTATGTGATCTCTGAAAATTTACAGAGTAGCGGACATCCACTGCATTATGGGTAGAAGAACCCTGAAGAATATGATAAATTATCTCTCCACTGGGTAGTTGTTTATACAAAAAAACATAACTGCTCTGATGTGTCTTATAGCGACAGTTCAGGGTGACTACCTTCCCAACTTGACTGGAAATGTCTGGCTGGTCTTGAGTAACTGCCTGGGCTACACTGGATCCTGTGGGAAAAATCAGAAAACAGAGATGGAGCAGTGAATAATATAGTATAGGAATTAGACTGAGTTCTGCCTCAAGCTGAGAGTTCAGTGTCTCTGTGTGCCTGGCAGCACATATACATAGTACCTGGTTCCTGTGTGACTCCTTCAAACAAGAACTGGGGGTTGTCATGTTCAAAGGTGACATGGTCTGTGCACAGATGGGAAAGAAAAGTCTAGCTCACCACAAACCCTTACTTTGTCTATTATTCTTTCACTGGTAATTAAGTTAGGCTGAGCCTGAAAGGGGGCTTTGCAAGAGCAATTATTTTAAAGGTTTGAACTGAGTGGAACTGAAGAACAAACAAGTTGATATTCGCTTATGAGTATTTCACAGAATAATTTGCCATCTCATTTAAAATAAGCTTTTAAAAATTTTATTGGAGTTTAGTTGATTTACAGTGATGTGTTACAGCAAAATGAAATGTGCATAGACAGAGGAATGGGTAAAAAATGTGCTATTTATGTACAGTGATGTTGTGTTTGTTCTTTAGTCACTAAGTAGTGTCTGACTCTTTGGGATTCATGGACTGTATCCTGCAAGGCTCCTCTTTCCCTGGGATTTCCCAGGCAAGAATACTAGAGTGGGGCACCATTTCCTTCTCCAGGGATCTTCTTGAGCCAGGAATCGAACCCCTGTGTCCTGCCTGACAGGTGGATTCTTTACCTCAGAGCCACTGGGGAAAACCCACAATGAGATCACCCAGCCACGAAAAAGAACACAATAATGCTGTTTGTAACAACATGAGCAGACCTAAAATAAGATTTAGTATAAGCTATGAACCCTTCTTGTAATCTACTTACTTACTAGTCATTCATTTAGCCTATACTTACATTTCTCCATCCAAAATCTAAATATTCTATTTAAAAACTCACAGACTTTTGGCCCTTTTGGTGAAAGGCATTCTTATCCAAAATTTCTAACGTATTTTTTCTAGGTTTTAGGGCTCTACTAGGTTTTTCCAATACATAAAATTACTTTGACAAAAAAATGANTCCAATACATAAAATTACTTTGACAAAAAAATGATAAAATATCTGTCCTAACTTCCAGAGTCTATTCTGTTTTTTACGTTTGTATGAATTTATAACAAGAATAAAGTAATTATTCTTTTTAAACTTGATATTGAGTCTTATTTATCAGACTTTAAGGGGGATCAGGATATTCAGTCCCGTTCCTTCCACAAGTAGAACTGTACTTATTAGAGCATGTTTCTTAGAATTGTCCTCATGTCATTTTTTTTCATCCCACTGGCCCAAAATGTTCAGTCTTACGAGTTAGTTGCTTGTTATTTTTTCTTTTTGTTAAATAAAGCATGCCAGATCTTTCTGTGGCATAATACTGTAATGCACTCCAATAAAACTTGGTATCTACATTCTGCAAGCACACAGTATATGTCTACAGTACAGAAGGTGATGGCTGAGATTTATAAACTGTTACCTGTTCATTTAAATGTAGCTGTGAATTTTCCAGCTGGTCTTATCATTTTAATGGATGAATTAATATAAAAGAACCAAAGGCAAATGAATAGTAGAAGAGAAAGTACAGACAATGTCTCTAAAACAGTGCCAACTTGAGTTTGAGAGAACTCCAGGAGTTGATGATGGACCGGGAGGCCTGGTATGCTGCGATTCATGGAGTCGCAAAGAGTCGGACTCAACTGAGCGACTGGACTGAACTGAACTGAACTGAACGCATTCTACACAGGAAGATAGATTTCTGTCTTTTTCATGATCCAAGAATATTATGTTAGTGATGCCGCTCACATCAAGGACCGGAATACCTCTCTATTATTTTCCTGTCCTCTGCTCTAATTTCCTCTAAATCTTTTCTCCTGAGGAAAATGTGTGGCTAATAAGGAGCTAAGGATTTTTCAGAATCTTGCTACAATCAGTAACACATCGTTCTACTGCCATTTGGATATTTAGAGGACCAGCATGTTTCTTTATAGAATTAAGGATTATTGCTTTTCTTGAGTCACAACATATGCTTTTTATTCTAACACTTGACATTTTGCCAGGAAACGTTTCACCTTCTGGGATGGGTATTGTGATTCATTCCACTGACTTTCCAATTGACTCATTATTTTGGGGCTTTCTTCTTACTATTGCTTCCAGTGAGGCCACACTGAGCAACAAATGCTGAGATTTTGGAGCCTGACATTAGCAGATTTAAAAATAAATGTAACAGTTGGGCTAAGACATATTAACTGAATATAGGCAACTTTAAATCTCTTTGAGGCTTAGCTTTCTGATAGGTAGCATAGGTCTCAGAATAACTCACTAAATGGTAATGAAGATCAAAAGATACATTTAAGACTTTCTAAAAAGACAATGATATTAAAGCTAAAAAGAAACAAATGTTTGATAGATTTGACAGTATGAGACTAAAGAAAACATCATTTAAAAACTAAATGGTAGTATGTTAGAATAAAACATACTAACAAATATAAATGTTGACATATCAAGTAAGATATCAAAATAATTATAGCAAATAAAAATAAAACTAACTGCTTACTCCTTGGAAGGAAAGTTATGACCAACCTAGATAGCATATTAAAAAGCAGAGACATTACTTTGCCAACAAAGGTCCGTCTAGCCAAAGCTATAGTTTTTCCAGTGGTCATGTATAGATATGAGAGTTGGACTGTGAAGAAAGCTGAGCACTGAAGAATTGATGCTTTTGAACTGTGGTGTTGGAGAAGACTCTTGAGAGTCCCTTGGACTGTGAGGAGATCCAACCAGTCCATTCTAAAGGAGATCAGTCCTGGGTGTTCTTCGGAAGGAATGATGCTAAAGCTGAAACTCCAATACTTTGGCCACCTCATGCAAAGAGTTGCCTCATTGGAAAAGACCCTGATGCTGGGAGGGATTGGGGGCAGGAGGAAAAGGGGATGACCGAGGATGAGATGGCTGGATGGCATCACTGACTCGATGGGTGTGAGTCTGAGTGAACTCCAGGAGTTGGTGATAGACAGGGAGGCCCGGGGTGCAGCAATTCATGGGGTTGCAAAGAGTCAGACACTATTGAGCAACTGAACTGAACTGAACTGAACTGAATGGAAAAAATGGTCAAAAGATAGGAATAAGCATATGACCAAGGTTGAATGAAAGAGTGCCAATATACAGAGAAAAAAAATCGCTCAAAAGCACTAGGGATCAGTAAAATGCCATAGATAAAGTATATTAGGATTGCTAAAATGAAAAAGGCTGATAATTCTCAATTTTTGGAAGATGCAAATTGCACCTTCTCATTCCCTGTTGGTTGAAGTATAATTGTTTATACCACTTGAATGGAAATTGTTACTTTATCAAAAATATTTTAAATGCACCTTTTTTTGCAAACACCCATTCCAGTGTCAGAAATTCCATTACAATAGACATTTCTCCATATATACAAAAGTCAATCTACAAAGATGTATAAAGACAACACTCTTTATGATAGCACAGTAATAGAAACAAAGATTTATTAATGAAAAAGTGGTTAATAATAGAAAATTTCAGAGTACTACATAGACATTATAAAGAATAAACTGGACCACTTCCCAGGTGCCACAGTGGTAAAGAATCTACCTACAATGCAGAAGACAAAGGATGCTTTGAACAGGTTTGATCCCTGGATTGGGAAGATCTTCTGGAGAAGGAAATGGCAACCCACTCCAGTATTCTTGCCTAGAAAATCCCATGGACAGAGGAGGCTGGAGGGCTACAGTTCTTGAGTTGGCAAAGAGTTGGACATGAAAAAAGTCTTTGGAACAATGAGAATTATTTGTATTTTTCTCAATTTTAGGTTAAGACTAACACACTGGAACTAACATTTTTTGACACAAGAAAGAACCATAAAACTGCTAATGCTTCTCACTTTATTTCTATCTTGCAATTAGGATTCTTACTATACCCATAATTTGTCTCAGCCACATCAACCAGTGATGCACTTCTTCCTTGTCCTTTTCTTTATCCATCTTCTCCCCTTCTCCTTCCCTTCATTTTCCTCATCTCTTATTGCTCTCTGACTCTCCTTCCAGATGACTCTAGATGTGCTCTTGTGACTGTTCTCCCCACTCTGTCCCCACTTCCTGCCACCAGAGATACTGCACAGGTGCACCCCTGTCTGTCCCAGTGTGCCTCTCTCAGGATGCAGTAGTACACAGCGGCGTCTCTCAGGGTGACCTGGGGCAGGACCAAGGTGCTGGACTTTCTGTCTGAAGCTATGTGCAGAGAGGCCACGCTGCTGTTCACTGTGTCTCGAAAGCCATGAATGACATACAGTGGACTCTGATTGGGATTTTGCCGATACCAATGTATATACTCAATTCCACTAATGGTAGAGTGGTTACAAGGCAGAGTTACATCCTCTCCTTCAGGATAATCCACGGAGCTGGGCTGGGTGGTCTTCGCATCAAACACATTTCCTGGGGGGTTAAGAAATCAAATTAACTCCAGAGCACAAATCAGTGTAATTCTATGGATCAAAGGCATAACCCTTCTGTAAGTGTCTGGCCCTAACCCCTACTCCAGTGTTTCTACTTATGCCCTGTAAAAATATTTAGATGTTCATTATTGGATTGCAAGGAAATCAAACCAGTTATTCTAAAGGAAATGAGCCTTAAATATTCATTGGAGAGACTGATGCTGAAACTGAAGCTCCAATAATTTGTCCACTTGCTGAGAAGAGCTGATTCATCAGAAAATACCATGATTCTGGGAAAGATTGAAGGCAAAAGGAGAAGGGGGCATCAGAGAATGAGACAGTTAAACAGCATCACCATCTCAATGGACATGAATTTGAGCATACTCCAGGAGATAGTAGAGGACAGAGGAGCCTGGCATACTGGGATACAACTTAGCAACTGGATAACAAAATTATAGAGACCAAAGATACATGGCAAGAATCAGAGATTCCAAAGGCTTTGTTCCATGGGTCCTTGGCTTAATAAGCCCAGAGAATTCCTACAACCTGCTTGCTGCTAAGGACTCTTCTGGTATCGTGCCTATGATTTAAACTGTGATATAGAATAAGGGCCTCTTTAGCAAACGCACAGATCATTTCTCAGTTCCATCACTATAATGCAGAATAAAGCACAGGGAGAGGAGTAGAGAGTAAGTGACTCTTTGTGGCTCTTTGCCCTCAAAGTCATCCCTTGTAGACACAGAACACTTACCCAAGGTCAGAAACACAGTTACTCCAGTCACCAGCCTCATACTTCAAGAACAAGCTAGGACCATGGGCCCAGAGCTCAGGCTTGTGTCTGATCCTTGGCTTGAGGAGGTTCCAGAGAACAGAGGCAACAGCTGTCAGTAAAAACCTACAACCAGCGCAGATACTGCTGTGTTGTTGCCAGGACCTTCTCAGCCAATGATCAAGCAGTTCCTTATCTATGTCTTCCTCCCAGGTTTTAGTTATGTCCCCCAAAAGATGGTGAAACATCCCCAGCTCACAGTGAAATCATCTATGAAGTTTAATGTCTGGCTCAGGAAAAGGAACACCGATCACAATGATGTGTCTATGCACAACTATTGCTCTTTCATTTGTTTCTTAAGAAATAGCTGATGCTCCATGAAGCTTGAGGAATGCATGGTTTAATCCCAGAAAAATGTACTGAGCTCTGTGTTGTAAAATGATGAAAAGTTCCATCCACATTCCAGAAAATTAATGAGAGATTTAAAAGTAGGCAGTGATGTGCTCTGGGAGACAAGAAAAATTAATAACATTGAGACTAATAGCTACACATCTAGAACTTGCAGCAGCTCTTGTAAGGGTTCTTGAAATCATGCATCTATTGCCAACTAGATAGACATTTTCCATGCATTTGATCTTAATAAATGAACTGATTGTCATAGATGGTGTTCACCTCCTCCTTGAACAGTGGTCCTTAATCCTCGTGTTCCCTATGCCGATGCTTGTGGATGTTGTGCAGCAAGGATGCTGAGGCCGAGGAATCGACAGAAATGAAGGCAACCAAAGTGGAGGTGGGGTGGAGGTGAGTGTGAGTGGTAGAAAAAGGTGGAGGAGGGAAAAAAGGGTGTCAGGAATAGAAAAGGGAAGGGATAATCAGAGCAGGGAAATGGGAGAGCGTGTTAGGAAAGTACTTGGAAAGGGCTTAGGCTATTGGGCTAACCTGAATCCTTCACCACACACATTCAGCAAGGGATAATAAGGCACAAGTTGTCTAAAGAAGATGAAAGTATGTCATTTTCCCTTTTGGGGGGCACATCAATGGAAAATAAATTTCCATTCCCTTCTCCCAGAAACACTGTTTTCAGATGAATCAGCCCCCTCTTGTGACTGAAGAGAAGAACTGCAGATCTAAATCCGGACCAAAAGTCAGCAAGCAATTTTCTGAAAAATCCCTCAAGTTTGCAGGTAAATGGGCTTCCCAGGTGGCGCGAGTGGTAAAGAACTCACCTGCCAATGCAGGAAACTTAAGAGACCCAGGTTCAATCCCTGGATCAGGGAGATCCCCTGGAGAAGAGCCCATAGCAACCCAATATTCTGCCCAGAAAATTCACTGGAAAGAGGAGCCTGGTGGGCTACAGTCAGACAGTCGCAGAGTCAGACGCAACTGAAGCATCTTAGCACACACATCTTACTTGTAATACCTCTGTACTCATCTGTATTTTCTTGATCCTAAACACACCATAGCAGTGTTTCAATTATCTTTGACTGTTTTACTGCAGTCGTATGATTCTCATTGGTTGATCTCTTTAAGTTTTCATTTGTCCCTAAAGTGAAAGTGAAAGTGAAGTCACTCAGTTGTGTCTGACTCTTTGCGACCCCATGGACTATATAGCCTACCAGGCTCCTCTGTCCATGGGATTTTCCAGGCAAGAATACTGGAGTGGGTTGCCATTTCCTTCTCCAGGAGATCTTCCCAACCCAGGGATTGAACCTGAGTCTTCTGCATTGTAGGCAGACGCTTTACCGTCTGAGCCACCAGGGAACCTTCCTATATTTAAATTTTACTTCAAAGGCCATGTAATTCAATGTTTATAAAAGAGCTTGGTACACAGTAGACACTCAAGAATTACTTGTATCCCAAATGAGCCGATAAATCATTATTTATGATTTAATGAAAAAATTATGTTGAACAATTGTTTAAATTATTCTGAAAACAATCTTCCAGTTTTATGGAATTCATGCCAAACAAAAGGCTCAAATAGTATAAACAGAGGGTTATTATTGTGAACAAAATGAACAATAAATTGTGAACAAAATGGACAATAAACAGTAAATCCAAGTCTAGGATTGAGGAAAATTCTATTGAAGACATGGGAGTAAATGTTATGGTAATCATGCTTTGTTCATTTAACAAACATTCATAAATACTCAATGGAAGTCTTATGGTTGTTCAGTCACACAGTCGTGTCTGACTCTATGTGACCCCATGGACTGCAGCACACCAGACTTCCCTGTCCTTCACGATCTCAAGAATTACTGAAACCCATGTCCACTGTGTGGATGATGCCATCCAGTCATCTCGTCCTCTGTCACCCCCTTCTCCTCCTGCCATAAATCTTTCCCAGCATCACAGTCTTTTCAATGAGTCAGCTCTTCACATCAGGGGGTCAAAGTTTTGGAGCTTCAGCTTCAGCATCAGTCTTTTTGATAAATATTCAGGGTTGATTTCCTTTAGAATTGACTAGTTTGATATCCTTGTTGTTAAAGAAACTCTCAAAGGTCTTCTGCAGCACCACAATTAGAAAGCCTCAATTCTTCAGCACTCAGCCTTCTTTAGCGTCCAACTCTCACATCCATACATGACTACTGACTCTACATAGCTTTGACTCTATGGACCTTTGCTGGCAAAGTGATTTCTCTGCTTTTTAATATGCTGTCTAGGTTTGTCATAGCTTTCCTTCCAAGAAGTGTCTTTTAATATCATGGCTGAAGTCATCTTCTGCAGTGATTTTGGAGCCCAAGAAAATAAAATCTGTGACTGCTTATACTTTTTCCCCATCTATTCGCCATGAAGTGATGGGATCAGATCTTAGTTTTTTGAATGTTGAGTTTTAAGTCAATTTGTTGCTGTCCTCCTTCACCCTCATCAAGAGGCTCTTTAGCTACTTTTCTCTTTCTGCCATTAGAGTGGTATCATCTGCATATTTGAAGTTGGTGGTATTTCTCCTGGGAATCTTGATTCCAGCTTGTGATTCATCCAACCCAGCATTTCCCATGATGTGTGATGTACTCTACACACCATGTAAATAAGCAGAGTGACAGTATACAGCCTTGACATACTCCTTTCCCAATTTTGAACCAGTTTGTTGTTCCATGTCCAGTTCTAACTGTTGCTTCCTGACCTGTGTGCAGGTTTCACATTAGGCAGGTAGGGTGTACTAGTATCCTATCTATTTAAGAATTTTCTGGTTTGTTTTGATCCGCACATTCAAAGATTTTAGTGTAGTCAGTGAAGCAGAGGTAGATGCTTTTCTGGAATTCCCTTACTTTTTCTATGATCCAGTGAATGTTGACAATTTGATTTCTGGTTCCTCTGCCTTTTCTAAATCCAACTTATACATTTGGAATTTCTTGCTTCACATACTGCTTAAGCTTACTTGAAGGATTTTGTGCATTACCTTGGTAATCTATGAAAAGAGCACAATTGTATGATAGTTT
>SJYQ01005871.1:0-13837 GCA_006410935.1 Redunca redunca | reverse complement strand
ATAATAGTTGAAAACTTCCCTAAAATGGGGAAGGACATAATCACCCAAGTCCAAGAAACCCAGAGGGTTCCAAATAGGATAAACCCAAGGTGAAACACCCCAAGACATATATTAATCAAATTAACAAAGATCAAACACAAAGAACAAATATTAAAAGCAGCAAGGGAAAAACAACAAATAACACACAAGGGGATTCCAATAAGGATAACTGCAGATCTTTTGATAGAAACTCTTCAGGCCAGGAGGGAATGGCAAGACATACTTAAAGTGATGAAAGAAAATAACCTACAGCCCAGATTACTGTACCCAGCAAGGATCTCATTCAAATATGAAGGAGAAATCAAAAGCTTTACAGACAAGCAAAAGCTGAGAGAATTCAGCACCACCAAACCAGCTCTCCAACAAATACTAAAGGATATTCTCTAGACAGGAAACACAAAAAGGGTGTATAAACCCGAACCCAAAACAATAAAGTAAATGGCAACAGGATCATACTTATCAATAATTACCTTAAACGTAAATGGGTTGAATGCCCCAACCAAAAGGCAAAGACTGGCTGAATGGATACAAAAACAAGATCCCCACCTCAAAATAAGGGACACATACAGACTGAAAGTGAAGGGCTGGAAAAAGATATTCCACACAAATAGACACCAAAAGAAAGCAGGAGTAGCAATACTCATATCCGATAAAATAGACTTTAAAACAAAGGCTGTGAAAAGAGACAAAGAAGGCCACTACACAATGATCAAAGGATCAATCCAAGAAGAAGCTATAACAATTATAAATATATATGCACCCAACATAGGAGCACTGCAGTATGTAAGACAAATGCTAACAAGCATGAAAGGGGAAATTAACAATTACACAATAATAGTAGGAGGCTTTAATACCCCACTCACATCTATGGACAGATCAACTAAACAGAAAATTAACAAAGAAACACAAACTTTAAAAAATACAACAGACCAGTTAGACCTAATTGATATCTATAGGACATTTCACCCAAAAACAATGAATTTCACCTTTTTCTCAAGTGCTCACAGAAACTTCTCTAGGATAGATCACATCCTGGGCCATAAATCTAGCCTTGATAAATTCAAAAAAATCGAAATCATTCCAAGCATCTTTTCTGACCACTATGCATTAAGATTAGATCTCAATTACAGGAGAAAAACTACTAAAAATTCCAACATATGGAGGCTGAACAACACACTTCTGAATAACCAACAAATCACAGAAGAAATCAAAAAAGAAATCAAAATATGCATAGAAATGAATGAAAATGAAAACACAACAACCCAAAACCTGTGAGACACTGTAAAAGCAGTGCTAAGGGGAAGGTTCATAGCAATACAGGCATACCTCAAGAAACAAGAAAAACATCAAATGAATAACCTATCTCTACACATAAAGCAACTAGAAAAGGAAGAAATGGAGAACCCCAGGGTTAGGAGAAGGAAACAAATCTTAAAAATTAGGGCAGAAATAAATACAAAAGAAACAAAAGAGACCATAGCAAAAATCAACAAAGCCAAAAGCTGGTTCTTTGAAAGGATAAATAAAATTGACAAACCATTAGCCAGACTCATCAAGAAACAAAGAGATAAAAATCAAATCAATAAAATTAGAAATGAAAATGGAGAGATCACAACAGACAACACAGAAATACAAAGGATCATAAGAGACTACTATCAACAATTATATGCCAATAAAATGGACAACGTGGAAGAAATGGACAAATTCTTAGAAAAGTACAACTTTCCAAAACTGAACCAGGAAGAAATAGAAAATCTTAACAGACCCATCCCAAGCACAGAAATTGAAACTGTAATCAGAAATCTTCCAGCAAACAAAAGCCCAGGTCCAGACAGCTTCACAGCTGAATTCTACCAAAAATTTATAGAAGAGCCAACACCTATCCTACTCAAACTATTCCAGAAAATTGCAGAGGAAGGTAAACTTCGAAACTCATTCTATGAGGCCACCATCACCCTAATACCAAAACCTGACAAAGATGCCACACAAAAAAAGAAAACTACAGGCCAATATCACTGATGAACAGAGATGCAAAAGTCCTCAACAAAATTCTAGCAATCAGAATCCAACAACACATTAAAAAGATCATACACCATGACCAAGTGGGCTTTATCCCAGGGATGCAAGGATTCTTCAATATCCGCAAATCAATCAGTGTAATTCACCACATTAACAAATTGAAAAATAAAAGCCATATGATTATCTCAATAGATGCAGAGAAGGCCTTTGACAAACTTCAACATCCATTTATGATAAAAACTCTCCAGAAAGCAGGAATAGAAGGAACATACCTCAACATAAGAAAAGCTATATATGACAAACCCACAGCAAACATTATCCTCATGGTAAAAAATTGAAAGCATTTCCCCTAAAGTCAGGAACAAGACAAGGGTACCCACTTTCATCGCTACTGTTCAACATCGTTCTGGAAGTTTTGGCCACAGCAATCAGAACAGAAAAAGATATAAAAGGAGTCCAAATTGGAAAAGAAGAAGTACAACTCTCACTGTTTGCACATGACATAATCCTCTACATAGAAAACCCTAAAGACTCCACCAGAAAATTACTAGAGCTAATTAATGAATACAGTAAAGTTGCAGGATATAAAATCAACACACAGAAATCCCTTGCATTCCTATACACCAATAATGAGAAAGTAGAAAAAGAAATTAAGGAAACAATTCTATTCACTATTGCAATGAAAAGAATAAAATTCTTAGGAATATATCTACCTAAAAAAACTAAGACCTATATATAGAAAACTATAAAACACTGATGAAAAAAATCAAAGAGGACACTAATAGATGGAGAAATATACCATGTTCATGGATCGGGAGAATCAATATAGTGAAAATGAGCATACTACCCAAAGCAATCTAAAGATTCAATTCAGTCTCTATCAAGCTACCAGCGGTATTTTTCACAGAGCTAGGACAAATAATTTCACAATTTGTATGAAAATACAGAAACCTCAAATAGCCAAAGCAATCTTGAGAAAGAAGAATGAAACTGGAGGAATCAACCTGCCTGACTTCAGGCTCTATTACAAAGCCACAGTCATCAAGACAGTATGGTACTGGCACAAAGACAGAAATAGAGATCAATCGAACAAAATAGAAAGCCCAGAGATAAATACACACACTTATGGATACCTTATCTTTGACAAAGGAGGCAAGAATATACAATGGAGTAAAGACAATCTGTTTAACAAGTGGTGCTGGCGAAAATGGTCAACTACTTGTAAAAGAATGAAACTAGATCACTTTCTAACACCACACACAAAAATAAACTCAAAATGGATTAAAGATCTAAACGTAAGACCAGAAACTATAAAACTCCTAGAGGAAAACATAGTCAAAATACTCTCCGACATAAATCACAGCAGGATCCTCTATGATCCACCTCCAAGAATATGGGAAATAAAGGCAAAAATAAACAAATGGGATTAATTAAAATTAAAAGCTTCTGCACAACAAAGGAAACTATAAGCAAGGTGGAAAGACAGCCTTCTGAATGGGAGAAAATAATAGCAAATGAAGCAACTGACAAACAACTAATCTCAAAAATATACAAGCAAATTATGCAGCTCAATTCCAGAAAAATAAATGACCCAATCAAAAAATGGGCCAAAGAACTAAATAAACATTTCTCCAAAGAAGACATATAGATGGCTAACAAACACATGAAAAGATGCTCAACATCACTCATTATCAGAGAAATGCAAATCAAGACCACAATGAGGTACCATTTCACACCAGTCAGAATGGCTGCGATCCAAAAGTCTACAAGCAATAAATGCTGGAGAGGGTATGGAGAAAAGGGAACCCTCTTACACTGTTGGTGGGAATGCAAACTAGTACAGCCACTATGGAGAACAGTGTGGTGATTCCTTAAAAAAATTGCAAATAGAACTGCCTTATGACCCAGCAATCCCACTGCTGGGCATACACATCAAGGAAACCAGAACTGAAAGAGACACGTGTACCCCAATGTTCATCGCAGCACTGTTTATAATAGCCAGGACATGGAAACAACCTAGATGTCCATCAGCAGATGAATGGATAAGAAAGCTGAGGTACATATACACAATGGAGTATTACTCAGCCATTAAGAAGAATACATTTGAATCAGTTCTAATGAGGTGGATGAAACTGGAGCCGATTATACAGAGTGAAGAAAGCCAGAAAGAAAAACACCAATACAGTATACTAACACACATATATGGAGTTTAGAAAGATGGTAATGATAACCCTGTATGTGAGACAGCAAAAGAGACACAGATGTATAGAACGGACTTTTGGACTCTGAGGGAGAGGGAGAGGGTGGGATGATTTGGGAGAATGGCATTGAAACATGTATACTATCATGTAAGAAACGAATCGCCAGTCTATGTTTGATGCAGGATATAGGATGCTTGGGGCTGGTGCACGGGGATGATCCAGAGAGATGATATGGGGTGGGAGGTGGGAAGGGGGTTCATGATTGGGAACTCATGTACACCCGTACAGATTCATGTCAATGTATGGCAAAACCAATACAGTATTGTTAAGTAAAATAAAGTAAAAATTAAAATTAAAAAAATAAAAAGATTGCCAGGAGAAATATCAATAACCTCAGATATGCAGATGACACCACCCTTATGGCAGAAAGTGAAGAGGAACTAAAGAGCCTCTGATGAAAGTGAAAAAGAGTGAAAAAGTTGGCTTAAAGCTCAACATTCAGAAAACTAAGATCATGGCATCTGGTCCCATCACTTCATGGCAAATAGATGGGGGAACAGTGGAAACAGTGGCTGACTTTATTTGGGGGGGGCTCCAAAATCACTGCAAATGGTGATCACCCCATGGACTGCAGCACACCAGGCCTCCCTGTCCATCACCAACTCCCAGAGCTTGCTCACACTCATGTCCATTGAGTCAGTGATACCATCCAACCATCTCATCCTCTATCATCCCCTTCTCCTGTCTTCAGTCTTTCTCAGTACCAGGGTGTTCTCCAATGAGTCAGTTCTTCACATCAGGTGGCCAAAGTATTGGAGTTCCAGCTTCAGCATCAGTCCTTCTAATGGATATTCAGGACTGATTTCCTTTAGGATTGACTGGTTTGATCTCCTTTCAGCCCAAGGGACTCTCCCCAGGTCTCCTGCATTGCAGGCGGATTCTTTACCAGCTGAGCCACAAGAGAAGCAGAATAATCCTTATAACTAATCTCTTACTCTACATCAATGGTAGTTCTTCTCTGATTATGCCCTGACATGATCTAAGAGGAAAGGGCTGTATAAGTCACCAGTTATGTCCTACTCTTTGCGACCCTATGGACTGTAGCCCACTAAGCTCCTCTGCCCCAGGGATTCTCCGGGAAAGAATACTGGAGTGGGTTGCCATGCCCACCTCCAAGGGAACTTCCCAAACCAGGGATCAAATCTGTGCCTCTTATGTCTCCTGCATTGGCAGGCGAGTTCTTTACCCCTAGTGCCTGGGAAACCTTAAAAGGAAAGAACTAAGGAAATGATTTTCATGACAATATCAGATACTATATCAAGATTTGTGATGTGAGGATCTTTAGGTGAAAGTGTCATTTTATATTATTATGGGGCAAGTTTTCAAATTTAGACAACTTTATACATGTTCTGTATGGTTGATTTAAAGTCAAAAATTCAAGAGGAGAATGTACCAGTAGAAAGTTACTCTGAACACCTGCTTCCATATGACACGAAAGGAGCTTTTATTTAGAATTAAATCTTCTAATCCAGACCACAGATGAAGCAACCACAGGACTACCACTTATTGTCTGGGATCTGCAGGTGTGTATTTCAGCTAGGGTCCTACAGCAGAGAGGCTTTCTCTTATTAAGCTTGGGGGTTTTTGTTCAGCTTTTCCTATTACTTCAAGCACTGTGAGTTCCCAGAGAGCACAGAAGTACTTTGCAGAATCTTCCAGTTGTAAGGTTGAAATGGTGAGGCTGGAGGATTTACGTGATCTGTCAAAATTTATAGAGTAGTGGCCATCCGTTGTAAGGAAAATCATCTCTCCACTGGGAAGGTGCTTGTACCAAAAAATGTTGTAAATGTTCCAACTTGTTTCACACCGACAGTTTAGGGTAACTGATTCCCCAACTCGACTGGGTATGTCTGGCGGGTCTTGAATAACTTTCTGGGCTACACTGGATCCTGTGGGGAAAATCAGAAAACAGAGATGAAACAGTGAATAAAATAATGTAGGAATTAGATTCATTTATGACCACCACCCCCCAAAGCAAACTGAAATCATAAGACACTTGCTTTTCCCCAGTCCTCCTTTCCTCCCCAAGTCCCCATGAAGCACCTCATGCCTGTGTGCAGGCCTTTCACCCTGAACACGTGCACCCACGCTTGAAAGCATCCCTACCAGAGAAGGTGAAGGCCAGGAACACCCAGAGCAGGCTGGAGAGCAGCATCAGGCATGGATTCTCCTGCTCAAATGTGCTCAGTTTTTCCTCAAGCTGAGAGTGTCTTTATGCTCCTGGCAGCACATATACATATAACCTCAGGTCCTGTGTGACTCCTTCAAACAGGAAGTGGTGTTTGTCATTTCCACACGTCATGTGGTCTGTGCACAGATGGGAAAAAAAGTCTGGCTCACCACAAACTTTTACTTTGTCAATTTTTCTTTCACTGGTAATTAAGTTAGGCTGATCCTGAAAGGGGGCTTCACAAAAGCAATTAGTAATAAAGGTTTGAGCTGAGGGGAATTGAGGAACAAACTAGGTGACATTCACTGATAATTGTCCAACACAATAATTTTGCCATCCCATTTAAAACAGCATTTTTTTTGTTTTTAAACATTTTATTAGAGTGTAGTTGATTTACAGTGTTGTGTTAACTTCTGCTGTACAGCAAAATGAAATATCCATCAACAGAGGAGTGGATGGAACATATGAACAATGAAATTGCTGCCATTGTTGTTTAGTTGCTAAGTCATATCCCACTGTTTTTCAACCCAATGGACTGTAGCCCTCCAGACTGCTCTGTCCATGGAATTTCCCAGGCAAGAATACTGGAGGGGGGTACCATTTCCTTCTCCAGAGGTTCTTCCTGACCCAGGGGTCAAACCCGTGTCTCCTGCTTGGCAAATGCATTCTGTACCGCTGGGCCACCAGGGAAACCCATGATGAAACCGTTCAGCTATAAAAAAAGAATAAAATAATGCCATTTGCTACAACATGAACAGATCTAAAATAAAATTTAGTAGAAGCTACGAACTCTTCTTGTAATCTACTTACTAGTCATTTATTTGGGCTTCCCTTGAATGATGCTAAAGCTGAAACTCCAGTACTTTGGCCACCTCATGTGAAGAGTTGACTCATTGGAAAAGACTCTGATGCTGGGAGGGATTGGGGGCAGGAGGAGAAGGGGACGACAGAGGATGAGATGGCTGGATGGCATCACTGACTCGATGGACGTGAGTCTGAGTGAACTCCGGGAGTTGGTGATGGACAGGGAGGCCTGGCGTGCTGCGATTCATGGGGTCGCAAAGAGTCGGACACGACTGAGTGACTGAACTGAACTGAACTGAACTGAACTGTGGCTCAGCTGGTAAAGAATCTGCCTGCAATTAGCCTACAGTTATATTGCTCCATCCAGAATCTAAGTACTTTATTTAAAAACTCACAGATCTTTGGTCTTCTTGGTGAAATGTAGTCTTATCCAAAATTTTTAATGTATTTTTTCCTGGGTTTTAGGGCTCTACTTAGTTTTTTCAATATGTAAAATTACTTTGACATCAAATGATAAAAAAAAAAAAGTCCTTTTGACTTTAAGAGTCTATTCTATTGATTTTGTTTATATGATTTAATGACAGGAATAAAATAATTATACTTTTGAAACCTGATATTGAGTATTATTTATTAGATTTTGAGAGGGATCAGAATATTCAGTCTCATTGCCTCCACAAGTAGAATTGTACTTATTAGGTCATGTGTCTTGGAATTGTCCTCATGTCACATTTTCTATCCCACTGGTTCAAATTGTTCAGTCTCACTAGTTAGCTGCTTATTATTTTTTCTTCTTGCAAAATAAACTTTAGATAAGCATGCTGGATCTTTCTGTGCCGTATATTATAATGCACTCCAACAAAACTTAGTATCTATATTTTGTCCTTTTGAGAATGTTATAAAAGTAAACTCATACATTATGTATGCAATTGTAATAATATAGTGTGTAAGCATGTACCAGGTAGTCTTCCGAGATACTTTTTTCACTCACCATTGAGATCCATCTAGGCTATTGCATGTATCAATAGCATATTTCTTTTAATCACTACAGACTGTCCCCAGCTTATGATGGACCAAACTTAGGATTTTTGACTTTATGGTTATGAGAAAGGCATATAGACATTCACTAGAAACCATACTTTGTATTTTCAATTTTTACCTTTCCCCATGCTGGTAACATGCTGTATGACATTCTCTAATGATGCTGAACAGCAACAGCAAGCTGAGCTCTCAGTCAGCTCTGGGATCATGAGGGTAAACAACTGGTACACTACAACCATTCTGCACTCATACAATCATTCTGTTTTTCACTTTCAGTACAACACCTTAAGGTTAGGCTAGGCTAAACTCTGATTCACAATGTTAATTATATTCATGTTCTACTTATGATATTTTCAACTTAAATTGGTTTATTGAGACTTAACCCTATTTCAAGTTGAGATAGATCTATAAGTAATATTTTATTGTATGGGTGTACCACAGCATATTTTTCTGTTCACACAATGAAAAACATTTGGCTGGTTTCCAGCTTTTGGTCACCACAAACACAACTGCCATGAATATTCATATACAGATTTTTGTGTGAACACGGTTTTCATTTCTCAAGTATAAATGCTCGTAAAGGAGTATGACTGCTGAGCTGTAAGGTGAGTGAATATTTAAGTTTATGTGGAACTGCTAAACTGTCTTCCAGAATGACTACCATTTTCCCACCAGCAGTGTATGAATGATCCAGTTTCTCTACATCATTGCCAGGACTTGTTATCATCAGTATTTTTCATTTTAGCCATTAAGCAAGATGTGGACTGGTATCTCATTGTGGCTTTACTTTGCATTTCCCTGATGGTTAATGATGTTGAACATCTGTTCACATGCTTATTTACATGCTTATTTCCCTAATACAAAGTTCTTGCATGAAGTGTCTGGGTGAACCTTTTGTTCATTTTTCAGTTAGATTGCTTGTTTTCTTCCTGCTGAGTTTAGAGAGTACGTTGTATTCTGAATACCATCCTTTGATGAAAATACATTGTGAAAATATTTCCTGCCATTTTGTGCTTTATCTTTTTCATTCTCTTAATAGTATCTTTCACAGAGCAAGCATTTTTAATTTTGATGAAATAGTTTATTTTTTATGGATTGTGATTTAAGTGTCATGACAAAAATCATTTTGTCTAACAATTGGTCCTGAAGATTTTCTTTTTTTCAAAAAGATTCATAGTTTTATATTTCACACATAGAGGTATGGTCCATTTTGAGATTCTCCTTAAATTTTTGTATAAGGTGTGAGATTTAGGCCAAGTTTCAGTTACTTGGCTATGAATATGTCCAGTTGTCCCCAAATCATTTGCTTGTATCATTCCTCCATTGAATTGTCATTGCACCTTTGCCAAAGAGTCAGATTTCCCAACTTCCTCCACATCCCCACTTGTGATAACTCAGTAGCATATACTTGTTAATGAATTTTATTATCCTTTTTGTATTTTTATTATACTTTTATTTTAAATTGGAGTATAGCCAATTAATTTCACTTTCATGCACTGGAGAAGGAAATGGCAACCCACTCCAGTGTTCTTGCCTGGAGAATCCCAGGGACGGGGAGCCTGGTGGGCTGCCATCTACGGAGTTGCACAGCGTCGGACACGACTGAAGCGACTTAGCAGCAGCAGCAGCAGCAGCAGCAGCCAATTAATGCTGTAATAGTTTCAGGTGGACACCAGAGGGAGTCTATCTGATTGACACTGTAGCATCTGTATTATTGCTTACTTTTCATTCCTTATAGTTATAATTTGTGCTTTCTCTTTTTTCACCATGATAATTTTACCTAGGAATGTATATTTTATTAATCATTTTAGCAGAATTAACTTGGTATCTCATAGTTATTTCTATCATTTTCTATTTTAGCAATTTGACATTTTTTATTATGATCTTGTTTCAGTTTACATTAGTTGTGATTTTTCTTCTTTTTTTGTTGAAAGCTTACATAATTGTTTTCTCAGCCTTTTTCTTTAGCAGTATAAGCATTTAAAAGAATAAATCTCTCCTATGTAAAATATTAACTGTATCTCATAAATATTTGTATGTATGTGTTCTCACTATATTTTCTTTCAAAATATTTTCTTATAGCCCACTAATTACTTCTTTAGTGGGTTTTTTTAAAGTTTAATGCCTACATTCCAAATATTTGGGGGTTTCTAGAGATATATTTTTGCTATTGATTTTCTAAGTCAATTCTAATTTGATCAAAGAATAAATTCTACATAATTTCAGTTTTCTTACATGTATTAAGACTTTTTATGCACTAACCAATGTGTGTGTGTGTATTTATCTGCACTGCAGGGTGTGTCTGGAGATCAGCTGCAGATCTAGGTACAGGCTGCAGGTGTTTGGGGAGCACAGTGCACTTGCTCCACAGAAGCAGGTGGCTGAGTCTCCAGGCTGGGAAGCTGTGATGTGCAATGAGAGCTGCCTGGCACTCGTACTGAGGAAAACTGTGAGTCTCTCATCTTCCTTTTTATTCATAACTGAACCTATGGCTATCAAGAATACAAGGCCTTTACCAGTGTGTTGACTGTACCGTGAGAAGTAGTCAAATGTACTCCTCTCTACAGTTCAGAAGGGAAACCTCTTCTTCCTGGACTAGCAAAGATTGAGGGCTCTGTTTCACCTGCTGTTGGTCACTTTTTTCCTTCTCTTGTCCACCCACCCTTGTTTACAGCAATAAAAAGTCATTAGGTCCACAAATGAATATTTCCTTCTTAAAGTTCCTATCTGCATGAATTTGTCCATTCCCCAATTTTCTCATTCCCCCTAATTAATGAAATATCTTAGTTTTTGTCCACCACAACCCACAGTCTAATTGAAACCACAGAAGTGAAAATGATGCTCCCAGAATCTTGTCCATCGTTCTTGGCACCAAAGGTCAGTGACAACTCCCGTTCCTCTCCTGGTCTCCCCAGCCAGCTAGAACTCTGACTTTAAGTTCACATCTGCTTTAACGCTTTCAACAGACCCCATCCTCTTACAAGTGCTTTCACTTAAACCTATCTCTCTCAAAGAAAGTATTCCCCATATTGAGGCTAGAATTGCTGTAAATTAATTTCATTGGGAATCAGAAATATTCTGCTTACACATGGGTAAAGAGCAGGTTAGAATTTCTCTCCTGCTCTCTACCTCTTCCTTTTCTTAACACCTCCTAGAAAAACTCATATATCAGGACAGCATGATATGTTAATGGAGATTACATTATTTTACAATGGGAAAGAGAGAGACACCCATGAAGTTACAAATTAGTGTACAGAGGGATATTTCCTTTTTTACTATAAATACTAATTAAAGTCTATTGAAGATACACAGAAGCATAATATATATCATTACAAGATAAAGTCATAGATCCAAACAGAGAGAATATATAGCCCTTTTGCCATGACGGAACTTCAATTTTGCCACAATCTTTCAGATGTGTCCACATTTTACATGACCCTAAAAAATGATAGAAAACCAATCAAGTTCAATTTATACTTTTCCTAAAATATAAATTAGGCAAATGGAATATTTCCAAGGTGATCATGGATCCTAAGCTGACATGCGGGTTGCTCAGAATACTTTTGATAAAGGTTGAAGTATAAAAAGTGAGTTTTAAATTATGAATCTGTACGGATTTAAGACATCCGCATACTCTGTCTCTTCCTTCACACACATCGGTATCACAGATGTCCCTCAGCTTCTGATGTCATTAAGATCACATGACCATTTCTGCTGGTATTTTATCAGAGAGAGAATAAAACAATCTACCACCTCTGGATGGTGAAGATGATTCTGGAAAATATAGTGAATAAGAGAAGCAATATCAAGGGTCAAAGAGTAAGAGGTCTGAAGGAAAGGTTGAGGAAGAAATACCCAGGGTCAGGAGAGAAACATGAGTTTGTGAGTCAAAAATGTCCTTCATCACTTAGGGAGAGAGCAGTGTGAAGATTAAAGTGGATAGTGCTGGGGAAGACATGTGTAGATGTGGCTAGAAAGAGATGAGGGTTGGGTGGATAGGTAACGAAAGTTCAAAGACAAATGTGAACATTGGAGAATTTGACTTGAATAATAGAGAAAGCAGTGAAACCTGCAGGACTGTTCCAAGGAATAAATGTCACAGCGGCTATATTAGACATTGTTGGCACCGTGCTCAACTTTTCTCAGGAACTTCATCTGTGCTCAGTCCCCAGGTTCTTTGAGTTTTGCTGCCAGCAGCTTAGATAACAACTGATATCTGTGACTATACAATTCTTTTGTCTAAGTGGTACAGTATAGTCTGATATGTGCTCTAGCACTCCCCACATTTTCAGGCAGACAGAACACCAGGAACCTCTGAAATCTTCCTCTTGTGTGGCCTTTTCCCTTTCCCTAGTCAGTGGGCTTCCCAAGTGGTGCTAGTGGTAGGGAAGCCGCCTGCCAAGGCAGGAGACCTGAGAGACTCCAGTTCAGTCCCTGGGTCAGGAAGATCCCCTAGAGGAGGAAATGGCAACCCAGTCCAATATTCTTGCCTGGAAGATTCCACGGGCAGAGGAGCCTGGCAGATCTTCCTCTCAAGGTCTGAGTCTGAGGCAGAGGACCTAAGGCAAAGAGTATTTAAATAGTTTGTCAATCATTTTCATTCGTGAAAAATTACACTACTTCTCATAATTATGCTATCTTTGATACTCTAATATTAGATATTATAAAAACCAACACTAATGATGCTTTCTGTTGAAGAATCAAAACTTAGAAGACATGACTGTTACTCTTTATACTATGGATAATAGCTCTAATTACAACGAGTGTTTCAGAAGAGATATGATATTCCTGTTTTTCAAGATTAATACTCTCAGAAAACATGATTGTGTTAATATGGAGATCCACGGCAGAATTCTATTTGTGGAGGTTTAGGGTAAAGACAATGGCACCCCACTCCAGTATTCTTTCCTGGAAAATCCCATGGACGGAGGAGCCTGGTAGGCTGCAATCCATAGGGTCGCTAAGAGTTGGGCACGACTGAGCGACTTCACTTTCACTTTTTACTTTCATGCATTGGAGAAGAAAATGGCAACCCATTCCAGTATTCTTGCCTGGAGAATCCCAGGGACGGGGGAGCCTGGTGTCCTGCTGTCTATGGGGTCGCACAGAGTTGGACACGACTTAGCAGCAGCAGCAGGCTAAAGACAAAAAGACAGCTTTCTTTGTCAATGGAGAAAGCCAATGAATCTCAAAGCTCAACTTTTGATTATATTCTGTCTAATCCTATTCGTTTTTTCATTCCAATCCCAAAGAAAGGCAATGACAAAGAAGGCTCAAACTACCGAACGATTGCACTCATCTCACACACTAGTAAAGTAATGCTCAAAATTCTCCAAGACAGGCTTCAACAATATGTGAACCATGAGCTTCCTGATGTTCAAGCTGGTTTAAGAAAAGGCAGAGGAACCAGAGATCAAATTGCCAACATCCGCTGGATCATTGAAAAAACAAGAGAGTTCCAGAAAAACATCTATTTCTGCTTTATTGACTATGCCAAAACCTTTGA
>SJYQ01005869.1:85561-95654 GCA_006410935.1 Redunca redunca | reverse complement strand
TAAATATCACAAGCATTTTCATTAAAAAGACACTGATTTTTCTAAACTTAATAATAGAGTATTAGTGATTTTTACTTCTCTGTCTTTATATCTTAATTATCTTAATAATTAGTGGGCATACTGAGGTTACCTGGTGGAAAATTAAAAACCACTGTACTGTTTGCTATAGTGAGTTTGTTGTAATTATTAATATATCCATTTATCATTCATAAATTTGAAATCAATTTACAAGAACTGGGTATATGCCTAGGTTCCTCCCAGGACACCATTTTTAAAGCTGCCTGCTTTGGTAGATGGAATTTCCCACTTTTATTTATTGCCTAATTGAATTCAGCTTTCTTCCTGTGATCTTATCTGATTAAGAATTTAAGGACATTCCTAGCACTGCCACAATTTAAAATATGTTTTAATGTCATTCACTGGATTTCAAAATTCTTCATATATCTTTATCTGCTGTAGCTATAATTCTGATGTCAGGCTAATGACATTTCAGAAACAAAAAAGGAAAGAAGGTTATGACTAGTAGAAGAGAAGATATTTCTTTCCCCCTCTAATACAGACTTTTTCTTTTCAATTGTTTTATCAAGTTGGTTTTCAGCTCCTTGTTGGATAAGAGCAAGTTCAATATGTTATTCATATGGGGAAAAGGTAATCTCAGCTAGCCTTTGACACTTAAGTAATACCAGTGTTCAATTTCAACTGAGACCTTGAAGTTACAGTGTAGACTGGGGTAAAGAACTTGGCTTTTAATGTTAGATCTGAGTGCTAATCAATCACCACCTGTATGACTTTGAATATGCTAGGTACTTTTTAATATCAGTTTCCATATCTTTATATCTGGGTAACTAAATGCACCACACCATTTGTTGTGAAAATAAAGTCACCTTTCATCTCTAAAGTGCATTTTAAAGTGCTTGACCCATAGATAATTATTATTAAATTATAGTTGCAATTAGTTAATCTATCAAAATAATCTTCTACATGCTAGGGTGGAGTGGTTCACTAACGATATTAAATGTAGTTTCTAAAATAGATTTTACATTTAAGCTCACTAAAGCAAAGAATTTACTTTTAAATCTGCCATCTTTCATACCGACATCAGGATCTGTGAAGGGTCTGAGATTTTACCCTATGTGTAAGCTAATGAGTTAGTCTGCCAAAAGTCCATGTATATCAGCAAAAATGCAAGTTCATGTATACTGCGGTACTGCATGAGACAAAGGGAGATTTATGGTTCACAACACCGGCAGTAGTCAGTGTTATATCATTTACCAGTAGTTCCCCAAACCCTAATTCCCACATACTTACATTACAAGGTCCAGGTGATGCCTGTGTACACAGTGGTTTGTGTTAGAGGAAAAAACTGTGTAGGAAAATGCCAATCATTTATAAGGAGGCTTCTAGAAAACTTATCCAAACGTTGCCCTAGGCACTGTCATTATTAATGTGAGCAGCAAACTAATATGCCCTCCGTTCTGGAAGATTCTAACTTCCAAGGCTATTTGCTTTATAAACAATTTTGAAATATGAAATTAAACTGGTAATGCTTCTGCACAGAAGACAGACAGAGACAAGGGATTTGTCTCCTTACAACAGAATGGAAACTTTGAACTTCTAGTATTAAAAAAAAAAAAAAAGACAAAAGATTCAGAAACATAATTTTAACACAGTTGTTTTAAAGCATTCATGGTTTTAAATTCTACCAAAACAATGTGTTGAAAGATAAGATAAATGAGATCAATTATTTGTAGATGTCATAATAGTGTTTCAGAGTGGGGACAAGCAAAATTGAGATATTTATGAAGTTTGGGGGTGATATGGCCTAAGACATGTATTTTAATAGGAGGGGTTGTTTAGTGTTAGCTCATGACATAATAGTTACAGATTAGTGGAGAGGGCAAATCTAAGGTTTTGAGAAAAATGTTCCAATGTAAGTGTGTTTATTAAAAGTTAGCTGTCCAATGTTCATCTTAAAGAGTTTTTCATTCCTTTCATTCTGAAAAGAATAGTAATGTTATTTGTAAAGGCTTCCCTGGTGGCTCAGATGGTAAAGAATCTGCCTGCAATTCAGGAGACCAGGGTTCAGTCCGTGGGTTGGAAGATCCCCTGGAGAAAGGAATGGCAACCCACTCTGGTATTCTTGCCTGGAGAATCCTGGGGACAGAAGAGCCTGGCTGGTTACAGTTCAAGGGGTCTCAAAGAGTTGGACATGACTGAGAGACTACACTTTGACTTTCTTTTCATCTTTCTGGGCAAGTTTTCTGGAATACAAGAGTAAGTATAAGATTAGTGAAGTCATGATAAAGTGGAGTTAAGCTATGAGCATAAATGATTTTGGTTCTTCAAAGCCAAGTGACTTATAGCCAGAACCTGTCATAATTTGTATATGAGATTGGTCTGGTGTCAGGGAGGGGTCTCCTCATTTTTAGTAGATTAGATTTGCATCTAGGAAAAAATGGTGGGAAAAGTGGTTAAACAGAATATACCAAGTAGAGAAATAAAATAATTGACCATAGTGTCAAGAAATAGCTGATTTAAGATTTTAAATATAGGGGAAAATAAATAGGGAAGAAATATTAAACACAGAAAAAAATGTTAGCAAAATATTGGAATCTGCTAAAGGATGAATATAAGGATGGAGTCACCTTAATATAAAAAAGAACCTTTCTCAAAATTAGGACAATGAAGAAAATCAATTCTAGTCCTAACACTTTATCTTAGTATTTGTACATATTTAATATTATTGTATAAAACACCTGATTAAATAATATTTTAAGAAAGCAATTACATTGGTTCATAGTTTTAGACAGCTGAGGATTAACTCATGTCTCTACAGGTATTCTTACTTTTATTTCTTTTCCTATTTTTCTTCTAGTATAGATCTGATTTTTCCAAAGTCAAAACTTGCAAAATCCCCATAGACAAAGGTGATTTATAACCAAAGAAGGACATCAAGATTCGGATAGAGTTCAAGAGAAGCAATAAGAAAGAAACCATTTGAGAAAACATAAGTCATTTTATGTTCCAATGAGAATTCCCCATGCCTATCATTTTCAAAGCAGGCTGTCTAGAAAATAAAATCTTTCTTAAAAAATAAACTTTCAGATTTGAAAAATAATTCTTGTTGCTTGTGACAAAATTAGAACTCTATGACCCGATGGGCTTCCATTTTCCTAAGATAATTATTAAAATGAGAAAATAAGGCAGCAAAAATAGGTAGGAAAGTGAAGTCACTCAGTTGTGTCCGACTCTTTGCGACCCCATGGACAGTAGCCTGCACCAAGCTCCTCCATCCATGGGATTTGCAAGGCAAGAGTACTGGAGTGGGTTGCCATTTCCTTCTCCAGGGAATCTTCCCAACCCAGGGATTGAACCCAGGTCTCTCGCACTGTAGACAGACACTTTACCTTCTCAGCCACCAGGGAAGTCCAGATTTAATAGATTTAGTTTCTCCCAAACAGAAAATTGGCAGCTGTTCATACAGTTTGGTGAACAGCTCAGCTTACATTCTGATTTATATCTCAGCTTCTCTGTTGAAATAGTGGTCTAGTGTATTACTAGGAAACTCACTATTAAAACACACAAAAGCTGCATTCTTCAAATTCACTAATATCTGTAATAAAGGTTTTTATCTCTATCATCCTAACTCATCAGACATTTTTCTGAATATGGAGATGTTAGAAATGCAGAAATGCAGATCTAACAAAAGACACAGGAGCTGAAAGAGCAAACTAGGATAAATCCTTCAGAGGGAGCTGAGATCCAGTAGAAAACAGAGGTAAAACCGCAATGTAGCAGATTGAGACCCAGTCACAACAGCAGTTGAGCAGCAGCTATTTAAACACTATCACAGCTGTGTCACAGAGCGTCTAGACAGACTTTAGGGTGGATGACTAAACGTACCAATGCAAAAACTTTAAAAAGGATCATGTGAGTCTCAAGATAAACTTTTATTCTGGGTAGAGAAGCAAGAACATCCTTGTTTCTGTTACTGAAAACAAGATCATGTGTCTGATGCACAGTGAAGCCACACAAACTGAAACTTTGGAGTTTGGAGCAGAGATAGCTTTATTTTAGGACCATGAAAGGAGAATGAGTGGCTCATGCCCAAAAGAACCCTGAACTCCCTGATGGGTCTCTGCAAAGCATTTTTAAAGGCAAGGTGAGGAAGCGTGTCCAGGATATGTGATCAACTTAGGCATGGTTCTCTGATCGGTTGGTGTTGAAGTAACAGGGTAATTTAATGTTATCAGTCCTTAGGTTCCAGAAATTCTGGGGGTGGTTTATTCATGATCATCAAGTAGTCAATTTTTTTTCCCCCACTTGGTAGTGGTTTTTAGCACCTGAAAAACTCAAGAAATGTCCATGAGATACTATTATCTGGGTACTTTGTAGAGGAACTACAGCAGAGGATACAGAGGAGAGGTCTGTCACAGGAAGACTCCATACGTTTCTGCTGTTATATTTCCTTATGGATCATGTCTGATAAATTAATGCAGGTCGTCCCCTAAGGAGTGATGCAACCAAAATGACACAGTAAACATTCCACAGCTTGAGGTCCACCCTGGAATCAGAACCTGAGTCAAAACTAGTTTAGTCAAATAAACTAGTGAGGCTAGTATATTTCAGAATGTGATCCAAGGCAGGAGGTAGAATAGAGGGCATGGAGACTGAAACGGAGGAGGAAGAGCTAATCTGAGGGGGTGGTATTGACTTGGTTGCTTTGCAGGCAACTATTATCCATTTCCACTGGGACCTTCTGAGGAACCTTATAAGATGGGCTACAGACTTGTCCACCTGAAGGCAAAGCACAGAAGTGTTTGTCCAATATTCTTTATTCCCCATTGGGCCAGGATGGCTGTGTTAACATTGATTCCTTTTGCTTCCAGGCTACTTAAGCAATCTGACTAGATAGGAGTCCACACAAGGGTATCAGAAAAGCTCTAGGGAGGACTCATATTGTAAGATCCTCAGTTCAAGGCAAGGCTCTCAATGCAAAAGCTGTTTGATGGTTGCATGGATCTGGTTTTTGCAACCAGAGGCCTTTAAAATAGTGTACAAGTCATCTCCAATATAAAGAGTAGCTAATTAGAACAATAACGCTATCTTGAGTCTAGACTGGGGTTAGACGTTGTTTAATAAAAGACAATTATGGGAGAACACTTAATTTTTTTACGGATCCAAAAGGCAGCAGCATACTAGTATATCTGATTCTCAGAACCAATCTCATTTTAATACTCTTTCCTCCATGATTAAATTATTTTCTGAAATAATAATGAAATTGAATTAGTAATAATGACCCCAAAAAGAGCACACAGTGAATTTTTTCCTTAATTGAATTTTATATTTATAATAATGCCAATAAAATAACACAAATATTAATAATATAAAATAAACATCACAACACAAAGGAAAACAAAATGACCTTTTATTTTAAAGTGAATAAAACAATTTAAGAATCTGTTTTTATGAAAGATAACCAAAACTCAGTTTTATGTCTACATAGTGATCTATCACAATACTTAATGATAACATCTTTTAGTTTTGAGTCTTATGGTCTACAAATTATCAGTTAAAATATATATTCTTTACATAATAATGTTTAGTAAATAGTATCAATTCAGTTCAGTTCAGTTGCTCAATTGTATCCAACTCTTTCTACCCCATGCATCGCAGCATGCCAGGCCTCCCTGTCCATCATCAACTCCTGGACTTCACTCAGATTCACGTCCATCAAGTCTGTGATGCCTTCCAGCCATCTCATCCTCAGTCGTCCCCTTCTCCTCCTGCCCCCAACCCCTCCCAGCATCAGGGTCTTTTCCAGTGAATCAACTCTTCACATGAGGTGGCCAAAGTACTGGAGTTTCAGCTTTAGCATCATTCCTTCCAAAGAAATCCCAGGGTTGATCTCCTTTAGAATGGACTGGTTGGATCTCCTTGCAGTCCAAGGGACTCTCAAGAGTCTTCTCCAAACCACAGTTCAAACGCATCAATTCTTTGGCACTCAGCTTTCTTCACAGTCCAACTCTCACATCCATACATGACTACTGGAAAAACCATAGCCTTGACTAGACAGACCATAGTTGGCACAGTAATGTCTCTGCTTTTGAATATGCTATCTAGGTTGGTCAAAACATTTCTTCCCAGGAGGAAGTGTCTTTTAATTTCATGGCTGCAGTCACCATCTGCAGTGATTTTGGACCCCCCAAAAATAAATTCAGACACTGTTTCCACTGTTTCCCCATCTATTTCCCATGAAGTGATGGGACCAGATGCCATGATCTTCATTTTCTGAATGTTGAGCTGTAAGCCAACTTTTTCATTCTCCTCTTTCACTTTCATCAAGAGGCTTTTTAGCTTTTCTTCACTTTCTGCCATAAGGGTGGTGTCATATGCATATCTGAGGTTATTGATATTTCTCCCAGCCATCTTGATTCCAGCTTGTGTTTCTTCCAGTCCAGCGTTTCTCATGATGTACTCTGCATAGAAGTTAAATAAGTAGGGTGACAATACACAGCCTTGACATATTCCTTTTTCTATTTGGAACCAGTCTGTTGTTCCACGTCCAGTTCTAACTGTTGCTTCCTGGCCTGCATACAGATTTCTCAAGAGGCAGGTCAGGTGGTCTGGTATGCCCATCTCTTTCAGAATTTTCCACAGTTTATTGTGATCCACACAGTCAAAGGCTTTGGCATAGTCAATAAAGCAGAAATAGATGTTTCTCTGGAACTCTTTTGCTTTTTCCATGATCCAGCGAATGTTGGCAATTTGATCTCTGGTTCCTCTGCCTTTGCTAAAACCAGCTTGAACATCAGGAAGTTCATGGTTCACGTATTGCTGAAGCCTGGCTTGGAGAATTTTGAGCATTACTTTACTAGCATGTGAGATGAGTGAAATCATGTGGTAGTTTGAGCATTCTTTGGCATTGCCTTTCTTTGGAATTGGAATGAAAACTGTCCTTTTCCAGTCCTGTGACCACTGCTGAGTTTTCCAAATTTGCTGGCATATTGAGTGCAGTACTTTCACAGCATCATCTTTCAGGATTTGAAACAGCTCAACTGGAATTCCATCACCTTCACTAGCTTTGTTTGTAGTGATGCTTTCTAAGGCCCACTTGACTTCACATTCCAAGATGTCCGGCTCTAGATTAGTGATCACATCATCATGATTATCTGGGTCGTGAAGATCTTTTTCGTACAGTTCTTCTGTGTATTCTTGCCACCTCTTCTTAATATCTTCTGCTTCTGTTAGGTCCATACCATTTCTGTCCTTTATCGAGCCCATCTTTGCATGAAATGTTCCCTTGGTATCTCTAATTTTCTTGAAGAGTTCTCTAGCTTTCCCATTCTGTTCTTTTCCTCTATTTCTTTGCATTGATCACTGAAGAAGGCTTTCTTACCCCTTCTTGCTATTCTTTGGAACTCTTCATTCAGATGCTTTTATCTTTCCTTTCCTCTTTTGCTTTTCACTTCTCTTCTTTTCACAGCTATTTGTAAGGCCTCCCTAGACAGTCATTTTGCTTTTTTGCATTTCTTTTCCATGGGGATGGTCTTGATCCATGTCTCTTGTACAAAGTCACGAACCTCATTCCATAGTTCATCAGGCACTCTATCTATCAGATCTAGGCCCTTAAATCTGTTTCTCACTTACACTGTATAATCATAAAGGATTTGACTGAGGTCATACCTGAATGGTCTAGCGGTTTTCCCTACTTTCTTCAATTTAAGTCTGAATTTGGTAATAAGGAGTTCAGGATCTGAGCCACAGTCAGCTCCTGGTCTTGTTTTTGTTGACTGTATAGAGCTTCTCCATTTTTGGCTGCAAAGAATATAATCAGTCTGATTTCGGTGTTGACCATCTGTAGCCAGATCAATTTAATTCATGATAGAAGTACTTTCGTAAATTTTTATTTTCAATGAATTTCACTTGTATGTGACTATTATCCAAAAGAAAAATTCTTAAATGCAATACTTAGTTTAGTAGAGATTCATAAAAAGATAAATTTTACCAAAAAATAAATACAGACATCCCCACAATATCTATCTTCATTTCTTCAGAACTGACTTTAGCATATATTCAGTATTTCTATAGTCCAAAATATATTTGCCACATAATTTATCGTGTAATTCTAGTATATTTGGTAAAAATAGGTTTAAAATTTTCTTCAGACAAATCACTAAATGTTAGTCTGCACCAGCTTCATTTGTTCCACTGACTTAAAACAGTTATGTAGTTATTAGTAAAAATAATTGATGTATTCAGACACTGTCTATCTGATTTTTCTGATGACTTAAGTCTACTATCCTTTACCATTTCTTTTCACAATTTTCTTCTAAATTTGATTTTTTCCCCCCAAAAAACACTCATTTCCTTATATTTTCTTGCTACAAAGTTAACAGCTTTCTCTGTGTTTTTCTGTGAGCCAGTCTTCAAGGATTAATTTCAAAGTTTGCTATTTCCCTAAAAGTGATTCAAGTCTTATTCTGGCTGTTGCTATACATATGTCTTTTTAATATTTATATCTCAAATTTCACCTCAATTGAAAGATAACTTGGATAAGACACATACAGCAGAAAGTAACATGTGAGCTGATGTGTGGGCACAACAGAAGTATGCCCCCATTTTCCTTTTGCTAACTTGGTACATCATAGATTTAATTAACTTTCAAAATGTATCTTTCTTATACACACAGCTCCATAATGAGCACTCTGCTTTCTAAGAAAGTCTTTGGTAATTATATCTACATTCTGTAGCATTTTCTATTGATAAGATGGAACTGGAAATATGGATTTTTTTTCACAATTCCAGGAATATCACCAGAGGAAATCCCTGTAAAGGAGTGAATTCTGATCTTTAGAGAACAATGTGTTCAAAGGACAAATGAGAATTTGAAATAATTTTTTTTGACATTTTGCTTCATTATCATCATGCATATTGGCCAAAGTTAGAGCACTGTCATATCCTTGACAATTGTGTACTTGTTTCAGGCAATTTCTGGAAAATAGAATGAAAGCTAAAAATTAATCTCTTTATTTCATCTTGACCATCTTCAAGACTGATGTGTCTTTATATCCTGCAACTTTATTATATTCATTGATTAGCTCTAGTAATTTACTGGTGGAGTCTTTAGGGTTTTCTAGGTAGAGGTTCATGTCATCTGCAAACAGTGAGAGTTTTACTTCTTCTTTTACAATTTGGATTCCTTTTATTTCTTTTTCTGCTCTGATTGCTGTGGCCAAAACATCCAAAATTATGTTGAATAGTAGTGGTGAAAGTGGGCACCCTATGATATAAAATCAACACACAGAAATCCCTTGCATTCCTATATACAAATAATGAGAAAATAGAAATAGAAATTAAGGAAACAATTTCATTCACCATTGCAATGAAAAGAATAAAATACTTAGGAATATATCTAACTAAAGAAACTAAAGACCTATATATAGAAAACTATAAAACACTGGTGAAAGAAATCAAAGAGGACACTAATAGATAGAGAAATATACCATGTTCATGGATTGGCAGAATCAATATAGTGAAAATGAGTATACTACCCAAAGCAACCTGTAGATTCAGTGGAATCCCCATCAAGCTACCAACAGTATTTTTCACAGAGCTAGAACAAATAATTTCCCAATTTGTATGGAAATACAAAAAACCTCACATAGCCAAAGCAATCTTGAGAAAGAAGAATGGAACTGGAGGAATACACCTGCCTGACTTCAGGCTCTACTACAAAGCCACAGTCATCAAGACAGTATGGTACTGGCACAAAGACAGAAATATTGATCAATGGAACAAAATAGAAAGCCCAGAGATAAATCCACACACCTATGGACACCTTATCTTTGACAAAGGAGGCAAGAATATACAATGGATTAAAGACAGTCTCTTTAACAAGTGGTGCTGGGAAAACTGGTCAACCACTTGTAAAAGAATGAAACTAGAACACTTTCTAACACCACACACAAAAATAAACTCAAAATGGATTAAGATTTAAATGTAAGACCAGAAACTATAAAAATCCTAGAGGAGAACATAGGCAAAACACTCTCCAACATAAATCACAGCAGGATCCTCTATGACCCACCTC
>SJYQ01005869.1:63245-74276 GCA_006410935.1 Redunca redunca | reverse complement strand
TTTAATTTAAATGTTGTTTTTCTTAGTTGATGTTTATTGTGTTTGAGACTGCTTTATGAAATGAAAATATATAACTTTCTATCCAAAGGAATATGTTTGGATTCCATTTTGTCTTTGTAGAAAGTCCTATACTTCTGTTTCCTGTGCTATCAAAGATGATAATAGATAAAGGGAATTGAAAGTGTTACATTTATATATGGCCTTCCCTGATAGCTCAGTTGGTAAAGAATCTGCCTGTAGTGCAGGAGACTCTGGTTAGGTTCCTGGCTCAGGAAGATCTGCTGGAGAAGGGATAGGCTACCCACTCCAGTATTCTGACCTAGAAAATTTCAAGGAGTGTATAGTATATGGGGTCACAAAGAGCTGGATATAATGGAATGACTTTCACTTTCACTTTCTTTCAAGTTTACATATATAAGCTGAAGTTTAGATTTCTTTTTTAATATTGGAGTATAATTGATTTACAATGTTGTGTTAGTTTCAGATATATTGGAAAATGAATCAGTTATAATATACATATAGCCACTATTTTTTTTTTTAGATTCTTTTCCAATACCGGCCTTTCCAGAGCACTGAGTAGAGTTCCCTGTGCTATACAGTAGGTTCTTCTTAGTTATCTACGTTATCTATAGTACTGTGTATATGTCAATCCCAATCTTCCAGTTTATCCTCCCCCTCATTATGTCTTGGTGAACATAAATTTGCTTTCTACATCTGTGAATCTACTTCTGTTTTGTAAATAACTTCATTTGTACCCTTTCTTTAAATTCCACAAATTGGTGATATCATATGATATTTGTCTTTCTGTATCTGACTTACTTCACTCGGCATGACAATCTCCAGGTCTCTCCATGTTGCTGCAAATGGCATTATTTTGTACTTTTTATGACTGAGTAGTATTCCATTGTGTAGTGTAACATATCTTTTTCTTTTTTTTTCCTTAAAGCATATTTTATTGACAGATTTGTTCTGTTGAATCAGCAGGACTAGGGGCTTGAGGGCAATAGGGGATCACTATAGAAATTAAATAATGCTGTCTTTTCTTCACCTGCCACAATTTCTTCCCCAGTGAAACATTTGTGTTACAGTGAGTAAAATTTTATTCTACTATATGTAACTTATTTGATCACCTCTCACACTTATCCTGGAGTTTTCTTTTTGGGTCTTGCCATATTGACAGACTCACATTTTTCTTTCCAGTTGTTGAATTACATATCATCTTCTGAGATAGAACAAAATCAGCTAGTTTCCACAAAGCAGATGGACTGTATTCCAGTGATTCATCAATTTCTATGGGTATTTATCTGGGTCGTATTTTGGGCCTCTGGTCCAGTGCTTGGTTGTTGTGGATTGTCTGTGGCTTTCAAGATTCATTTAATCACTCACTGCTTATATTCAATGCTGGAAGGAAATGATGAATCAAACCCTAGTTTAATTTTGTTTTGATTTTTAACAACTTGTTTTTTTCTTCTGATTGAATTCTAAGTCTAGTAGGGAAACAGGCAAATATAATAATTTTGACAAGATTTTTGAATTTATTTTTTTCTTAGTATTTTTATTGAAGTATCAGTTCAGTTCAGTTGCTCAGTTGTTTCCAACTCTTTGCCGCCCCATGAATCGCAGCACACCAGGCCTCCCTGTCCATCACCAACTCCCGGAGTCCATACAAACCCATGTCCATGGAGTCGGTGATGCCATCCAACAATCTCGTCCTATGTTGTCCCCTTCTCCTCCAGCCCTCAATCATTCCCAGCATCACAGTCTTTTCAAATGAGTCAGCTCTTCGCATCTAGTGGCAAAAGTATTGGAGTTTCAGCTTCAACATCAGTCCTTCCAATGAACACCCAGAACTGATCTCCTTTAGGATGGACTGGTTGGATCTCCTTGCAGTCCTAGAGACTCTCAAGTGTCTTCTACAACACCACAGTTCAAAAGCATCAATTCTTTGGTGCTTCAGTTCAGTTCAGTTCAGTCGCCCAGTCGTGTCCAACTCTTTGTGACCCCATGAATCACAGCATGCCAGACCTCCCTGTCCATCACCAACTCCCGGAATTCACTCACACACACGTCCATCGAGTCTGTGATGCCATCCAGCCATCTCATCCTCTGTCGTCCCCTTCTCCTCCTGTCCCCAATCCTTCCCAGAATCAGAGTCTTTTCCAATGAGTCAACTCTTCACATGAGGTGGCCAAAGTACTGGAGTTTTAGCTTTAGCATCATTCCTTTCGAAGAAATCCCAGGGTTGATCTCCTTCAGAATGGACTGGTTGGATCTCCTTGCAGTCCAAGGGACTCTCAAGAGTCTTCTCCAACACTACAGTTCAAAAGCATCAATTCTTCAGCACTCAGCCTTCTTCACAGTCCAACTCTCACATCCATACATGACCACAGGAAAAACCATAGCCTTGACTAGATGGAACTTTGTTGGCAAAGTAATGTCTCTGCTTTTGAATATACTATCTAGGTAGGTCATATCTTTTCTTCCAAGGAGTAAATGTCCTTTAATTTCATGGCTGCAATCACCGTCTGCAGTGATTTTGGAGCCCAAAAAAATAAAGTCTGACTCTGTTTCCACTGTTTCTCCATCTATTTCCCATGGAGTGATAGGACCGGCTGCCATGATCTTCATTTTCTGAATGTTGAGCTTTAAACCAACTTTTTCACTCTCCTCTTTCACTTTCAACAAGAGGCTTTTCAGCTCCTCTTCCCTTTCTGCCATAAGGGTGGTATCATCTGCATATCTGAGGTTATTGATATTTCTCCCGGCAATCTTGATTACAGTTTGTGCTTCTTCCAGTCCAGCATTTCTCATGATGTACTCTGCATAGAAGTTAAATAAGCAGGGTGACAATATACAGCCTTGATGTACTCCTTTTCCTATTTGGATCCAGTCTGTTGTTCCATGTCCAGTTCTAACCGTTGCTTCCTGAGCTGCATACAGATTTCTCAAGAGGCAGGTTAGGTGGTCTGGTATTCCCATCTCTTGAAGAATTTTCCACAGTTGATTGTGATCCCCTCAGTCCAAGGTTTTGGCATAGTCAATAAAGCAGAAATAGATATTTTTCTGGAACTCTCTTGCTTTTTCCATGATCCAGCAGATGTTGGCAATTTGATCTCTGGTTCCTCTGCCTTTTCTAAAACCAGCTTGAACATCAGGAAGTTCATGGTTTACATATTGCTGAACCCTGGCTTGGAGAATTTTGAGCATTACTTTACTAGCGTGTGAGATGAGTGCAATTGTGCAGTAGTTTGAGCATTCTTTGGCATTTCCTTTCTTTGGGATTGGAATGAAAACTGACCTTTTCCAGTCCTGTGACCACTGCTGAGTTTTCCAAATGTGCTGGCATATTGAGTGCAGCACTTTCACAGCATCATCTTTCAGGATTTGAAAGAGTTCAACTGGAAGCTTTCTTTATAGTGCAACTCTGACATCCATACATGACCAGTGGAAAAATCATAGCCTTGATTAGATGGACCTTTGTTGGCAAAGTAATGTCTCTGCTTTTTAATATGCTGTTTACGTTGGTCATAACTTTCCAGCCAAGGAGTAAGCATCCTTGGAGTAAATAAGTGTCAAGGAATAGGTAAGATAGGGTTACAAATAAAAATGCTTGCACAAAACTTTAAAATTAATATAGATAACAGAATGGGAAAGACTAGAGATCTCTTCAAGAAAATTAGAGATACCAAGGGAACATTTCATGCAAAGATGGGCTCGATAAAGGACAGAAATGGTCTGGACCTAAAAGAAGCAGAAGAAATTAAGAGATGGCAAAAAAAATAAAAAATAAAAAAGAGATGGCAAGAATACCCAGAAGAACTGTACAAAAAGGATCTTTACAACCCGGATAATCACGATGGTGTGATCACTCATCTAGAGCCAGACATCCTGGAATGTGAGGTCAAGTGGGCCTTAGAAAGCATCACTACAAACAAAGCTAGTGGAGATGATGGAATTCCAGTTGAGCTATTTCAAATCCTGAAAGATGATGCTGTGAACGTGCTGCACTCAATATGCCAGCACATTTGGAAAACTCAGCAGTGGCCACAGGACTGGAAAAGGTCAGCCTTCATTCCAATCCCAAAGAAAGGAAATGCCAAAGAATGCTCAAACTACTGCACAATTGCACTCATCTCACACGCTAGTAAAGTAATGCTCAAAATTCTCCAAGCCAGGGTTCAGCAATATGTAAACCATGAACTTCCTGATGTTCAAGCTGGTTTTAGAAAAGGCAGAGGAACCAGAGATCAAATTGCCAACATCTGCTGGATCATGGAAAAAGCAAGAGAGTTCCAGAAAAACATCTATTTCTACTTTATTGACTATGCCAAAACGTTTGACTGTGTGGATCACAATCAACTGTGGAAAATTCTTCAAGAGATGGGAGTACCAGACCACCTAACCTGCCTCTTGAGAAATCTGTATGGAGGCCAGGAAGCAACAGTTAGAACTGGACATGGAACAACTGACTGGTTCCAAATAGGAAAAGGAGTACGTCAAGGCTGTATATTGTCACCCTGCTTATTTAACTTCTATGCAAAGTACATCATGAGAAACGCTCGACTGGAAGAAGCACAAACTGGAATCAAGATTGCCAGGAGAAATATCAATAACTCAGATATGCAGATGACACCCTTATGGCAGAAAGGGAAGAGGAGCTGAAAAGCCTCTTGATGAAAGCGAAAGAAGAGAGTGAAAAAGTTGGTTTAAAGCTCAACATTCAGAAAACGAAGATCATGGCAGCCGGTCCTATCACTCCATGGGAAATAGATGGAGAAATAGTGGAAACAGTGTCAGACTTTATTTTTTTGGGCTCCAAAATCACAGCAGATGCTGATTGTAGCCATGAAATTAAAAGATGCTTATCCTTGGAAGAAAAGTTTTGAGAAACCTAGATAGCATATTCAAAAGCAGAGACATTACTCTGCCGACTAAGGTCCGTCTAGTCAAGGCTATGGTTTTTCCAGTAGTCATGTATGGATGTGAGAGTTGTACTGTGAAGAAGGCTGAGCACCGAAGAACTATTTCGTTTAAACTCTTGAGAGTCCCTTGGACTGCACGGAGATCCAACCAGTCCATTCTGAAGGTTTGGAAGGAATGATGCTAAAGCTGAAACTCCAGTACTTTGGCCACCTCATGCCAAGAGTTGACTCATTGGAAAAAACTTTGATGCTGGGAGGGATTGGGGGCAGGAGGAGAAGGGGACGACAGAGGATGAGATGGCTGGATGGCTTCACAGACTCAATGGACGTGTGTGTGAGTGAATTCCGGGAGTTGGTGATGGACAGGGAGGCTTGGCGTGCTGCGATTCATGGGGTCCCAAAGAGTCGGACATGACTGAGTGACTGATCTGAACTGAACTAATTTATGAGTATTTGAAGAAAAAGCATTTTAACACTAGTTATCATGTAATCAAAATGTTCAATGACCAGTTCAATGCAGTTGCTCAGTCATGTATGACTCTTTGTGATCCCAAGGACTGCAGCACACCAGGCTTCCCTGTCTATCACCAACTTTGGGATCTAACTCAAACTCATCATTCAGTTGGTGATGCCATCCAAACATATGCTTGGTCATCCGCTTCTCCTACCTTCTGTCTTTCCCAGCATCAGGGTCTTTTCAAATGAGTAAGTTCTTTGCATCAGGTGGCCGAAGTATTGGAGTTTCAGCTTCAGCATCAGTCCTTCCAATGAATATTCAGGACTGATTTCCTTTAGTATTAACTGGTTGGATCTCCGTGTGTTTCAGGGGACTCTCAGGTGTCTCCTCCAACAATGCAGTTCAAAAACATCGATTCTTCGGTGCTCAGCTTCTTTATAGTCCAACTCTCACATCCGTACATGACTACTAGAAAAACCATAGCTTTGACTACATGGACCTTTGCTGGGAAAGTAATGTCTCTGCTTTTTATATGTTGTCTAGTTTGATCATAGCTTTTCTACCAAGGAGCAAGTGCTTTTAATTTCATGGCTGCAGTAACCACTTGCAGTGATTTGGAATTCCCCCAAAAAGTCTGTCACTGTTTCCATTGTTTCCCCATTTATTTGCCATGAATTTATGGGACTGGACGCCATGATCTTAGTTTTCTAAATGTTGAGTTTAAAGCCAACCTTCTTACTCTCCTCTTTCACTTTCATCAAGAGGATCTTTAATTCTTGTTTTCTGCTAAAAGGGTGCTGTCAATTACACATTTGAGATTATTGATATTTCTCCCAGCAATCTTTATTCCAGCTTGTGCTTCAACCAGCACTGCATTTCTCATGATGTACTCTGCATATGAATTAAATAAGCAGGGTGACAATACAGCCTTGACATACTCCTTTCCTAGTTTTGAACCAGTCTGTTCCGTGTCCAGTTCTAACTGTTGCTTCTTGATCTACATATAGACCTCTCAGGAGACAGATCAGGTGGTCTGGTATTCCCGTATCTTCCAGAATTTTCTACACTTTGTTGTGATCCACACAGTCAAAGGCTTTAGTGTAGTCAATAAAGCAGAAGTAGATGTTTTCTCTAGAACTCCCTTGCTTTTTCGATGATCCAGTGGATGTTGACAATTTGACCTCTGATACCTCTGGCTTTTCTAAATTCAGCTTGAGCATCCGGAATTTCTCAATTCACGTTCTGTTGAAGCCTGGCTTGGAGAATTTTGAGCATTACTTTGCTAGCATGTGAGATTAGTGAAGTTGTGCAGTATTTTGAGCATTCTTTGGCATTGCCTTTCTTTGGGATTGGAATGAAAACATACCTTTTCCAGTCCTGTGGCCACTGCTGAGTTTTCCAAATGTGTTGGCATATTGAGTGCAGCACTTTCACAGCATCATCCTTTAGGATTTGAAATAAGTCAACTGGAGTTCTATCATCTCCACTAGCTTTGTTCATAGTGATGCTTCCTAAGGCCCACATGACTTCACATTCCAGGATATCTGGCTCTAGGTGAGTGATCACACCATCTTGGTTATCTGGGTCATGAAGATCTTTTTTATACAGTTCTTCTGTGTATTCTTGCCACCTCTTCTTTCTGCTTCTGTTAGGTCCATACCACTTCTGTCCCTTATTATACCTATCTTTGCATGGAATGTTCTCTTGGTATCTCTAATTTTCTGGAAGAGATTGCTAGTCTTTCCCATTCTATTATTTTCCTCTATTTCTTTGCATTGATCACTGAGGAAGGCTTTCTTATCTCTCCTTGCTATTCTTTGGAACTCTGCTTTCATATGGATATATCTTTCCTTTTCTCCTTTGCCTTTTTCTTCTCTTCTTTTCTCAGCTATTTGTAAGGCCTCCTCAGACAGCCATTTTGCTTGTTTGCATTTCTTTTTCTTGGGGATTGTCTTGATCACTGCCTCCTGTACGAGTCACAAACCTCTGTCCATATTCCTTCATGCACTCTATCAGATCTAATCACTTGAAACTATTTGTCACTTTCACCATATAATTGTAAGGGATTTGATTTTGGTCATACCTGAATGGTCTAGTGGTTTTCCTTACTTTCTTCAAGTTAAGTCTGAATTTGGCAATAAGGAATTCACCATCTGAGCCACAGTCAGCTCTGGGTCTTGTTTTTGTTGACTGTAATTTCTGTCGGCTCTGTGGTGGGGTTAATGGCTACCTCCTCCAATTGGTCTTATGCCACACCCAGGTCTGATTCATCCAGAGCCCCTGCCCTTGCGGCAGAGCTCTGCTGAACCATACCTTCACAGGAGACAGACAAACACTGAAAGGCAGGTCTCACTCAGCACTTTGAGCCCAGCATCTCTGGTGGGTATGGGGTTTGAATCTAAATGTGATTTCACCCCTCCTACCTCTTGCTGGGGCTTCTCCTTTGCCCTTGTATGTGGAGTATCTTTTTTTGGTGGGATCCAGCATTATCCACTGGAGTGGTTAGCCTATCCCTTCTCCAGCGGATCTTCCAGACCTGGGAATTAAATCGGGGTCTCCTGCATTGCAGTTGGATTCTTTACCAGCTGAGCTATCAGGGAAGCCCCTCATTTCAATAAAAAGAACCGTGTATCCATTTTTTTTCCTTGAGATATGGAAAGATGTCATTATATTTTAAGAAATAATCAATTTTTATTATAAACAAGTTTTCATTGTAACTTTGGAAATATATGATTATTATTATTCATGTATGGTATCTAACAAAAAATCCTCTAACCTATTCATATATTTTTCCTTAGTGAAATAGTCATAGATTTAGATAAAATTGCTCTATTTAAATGAGTAAATTTGGGGCTAGAAATCTGACTTGGCTTGTAAAGAAATTACTAGAAATGAAGCAGGATAAATCAGATGGACTAACACATTGTTTGAGAAAACTGCTGTGTGAACTCCCACGAAAAAATATGTCATGCTGACTTTCGTGAAAGAAGTTATCTGGGCTTTGTGGGTGACAGTTGTGGGGGTGGATAGAGGAAACAATTTTCAGATATTACGTTTTCTAGCAATAAAATTGTTCTACATGTGCTAAAGAATCCTTCTGGATATGGTAATACTGTAACAAATCACCAAGTATGGGAAGAAATGCACACACACAGTTTATTTCTTTAGACTGATATGTAGACAACATTTGTTAGAAATCATACATGCTATATGTCTGCAGTGCCAAATGAGAGTACTTTCAAAGGTAAGATTATGTGTTATTTCACTAGTGGAAAAATAAGGCTCTTACTTGATGTTGGCTCAATCTATATGGCTGTTCCTTAGCACAATAGTAGCAGGATTGTAGGATTGTGTTTACTACAAGCATGGATACTATAGTAATAGGATTTTTTTTGTTTTGTTTTGTATTTTAGTTACTAAGTTGTGTCCAACACTTTTGCAACCCCATGGACTGTAGCCCCCCAGGCTGTGCCATCCATGGGATTTCCTATGCAAGAATACTGGAGTGGGTTGCATTTCCTTCTCCAGGAGGTCTTCCTGACCCAGGGATATTGAACCCACATCTCCTGCATTGGCAGGCAGATTCTTTAAACTGAGCAACGTGGGAAACCCTGTCATAGGACTGGAGTGATTGAATTTTGAATTTTTATATCATTGCCAATACTTTTTGGTTGTGAAAACTTACAAAATTGCTATAAATTACATTTAGTAAGGGAGTGCTTTTATGGGGTGTAACTTGTTTAAAGGAGCTTTTGAACACTGTCTATCTCTGTTACTCTGTGAATCTCATTTTGTCATACCACACTTCTTGCCTTGACTCTTCAATGTTTCTCTAACCTGTGAGAAGCCCTGCTAAGTGAAAACAACTAATTACACTCCAGATACACAGACCTAGATAAGAAAGGGCAATCCAGACTTCTCTCATAAGTAATAATTAGAAAAACTGTCTGTAAAAGGCAAAATTAACAAAAAACAGTTTTTATTAGTGTCCTCCCCCACCATCACATGCTTTTTAAATGCTTTTAGTTAAATTAACTTTAAGGGGAAAAGCTTTAGAACTTATAAAGAATAACAATATGGGATGTGAGTGTTTAGCTGTTGTTGTTCAGTGGCTAAGTCATGTCTGACTCTTTGAGAGCCCATGGGCTGCAGCACACCAGGCCCCTCCATTCTCCACTATATCCTGGAATTTGCTCAGATTCATGTCCATTGAGTTGGTGAGGCTATCTAACCATCTCATCATCTGTCTCCGCTTCTCCTCTTGCCCTCAATCTTTTCCAGCATCAGGGTCTTTTCCAATGAGTTGGGTCTTTGCATCAGGTGATCAAAGTATTGGAGCTTCAGCTTCAGCCTCAGTCTTTCCAACTCACGGTTGATTTCCTTTAAGAATGACTGGTTTGACCTCCTTGCAGTCCAAGGGACTCTCAAGAGTCTTCTCCAGCACCACAATTCGAAAGCATCAAATCTTCGGTGCTCAGCTTTCTTTATGGTCCATAAAGGTCTAAAACATCTAAACCTATCTTTAAGGGCTTCCCTGGTGGCTCAGATAGTAAAGAATCTGCCTGTAATGCAGGAGGCCTGGGTTCGAACCCTGGGTTGGGAAGATCCCCTGGAGAAGGGAATAACAACCCTTTCCAGGATTCTTGCCTGAAGAATCCCATGGACAAAAGAGCCTGGCAGGCTACAGTCCACATGGTCACAAAGAGTTGGACATAACTGAGCAACTAATGCTAATATATCCTTAAGAATTAATGAACCATATTATAAAAGAAATTATTTTTTAGCAACAGTGATATACTTAGCAAAATACACAATAAAAATACACACAATAATAATATTTGGTTTGAAAAAAGAGAGTAATGATTTAAAACATAAGTTAAACTTACCACAAAATGTAACATTATATCTGATGGAAAGTTCTTTTCAGAAACAACTTGGAGTTTAAGTCATAAAAATAATCTGAGTGTTAACTTAATGTATGTTGTTGTTTTGGTCTCTAAGTTGTGTCTAACTCTTTTGTGACCCCAGGGACTGTAGCCCACTAGGCCCTTCTGTCCATGGGATTTCCCAGGTAAGAACACTGGAATGGGTTGCCATTTCCTTCTCCAGGGGATCTTCCTGACTCAGGGATTGAGTCCATGTCTCCTACATTGGGAGGTGGGTTCCTTACCACTTAGCCACCTGGGAAAGCCCAATTTAATATATTTTTACCCACTTTAATAAAATGAAATATTTTTAGAATTACATTTTTAGTCAACTAGAGGTGAATCCTGAAGTCATAGGTGAAATTCAATGTATCATATATTAACTGTATATATTGTTGAATTTTTATATATGTATATATGCATAAATACATATAAATGTACTCTTACTTGTGCATATATGTTACTGACAGCTACTCTCACAGTTAATATATACTTCTATATAATACAAGTTTTGTCTATGTAAAATCTAGTACTTACTAGAAATACAATGATTTCTGACGTGCAATCTTAAAATATTTCAGTAAGTTTCATAATCTTGTGGCTTATAAGAATTCTTTATATATATACAGGTATAATCATGTGATGCCACCTAGGTATATTCACATATAATTTATCAAAAACATCACATGCCATATACTGGCTTTAAAATTATTTTTGAACAACACAG
>SJYQ01005869.1:13112-43578 GCA_006410935.1 Redunca redunca | reverse complement strand
TGATAATTTTTGCAACAATAAATTGAGAAAAGCAAGGGAAATATTGCTTCCATGATTGAATGGAATGATAATAGCTTGAATGAACATATGTCGAACTTTCAGTGTTTTATAGAAAATTTTGATTATCACATTATAATTAACTATAGATTTATTTGAAATATTAATAGCTACTCAATTGTTCAAAATATTTATAATTGTAAGAATGCTTAAAGAATGGCAAAGTTTACTAATTATTTAGCAGTTTCTTTTAGAGTCTTGGATAGATATCAGTTCAGTTCAGTTCAGTCGCTCAGTCATATCTGACTCTCTGCGACCCCATAAGTCATAGCATGCGAGGCCTCCCTGTCCATCACCAACTCCCGGAGTTCACTCAGACTCACATCCATCAAGTCAGTGATGCCATCCAACCATCTCATCCTCTGTCATCCCCTTCTCCTCCTGCCTCCAATCCTTCCCAGCATCAGAGTCTTTTCCAACGAGTCAACTCTTCTCATGAAGTGGCCAAAGTACTGGAGTTTCAGCTTCAGCATCATTCCTTCCAAAGAAATCCCAGGGCTTACCTCCTTCAGGATGGACTGGTTGGATCTCCTTGCAGTCCAAGGGACTCTCAAGAGTCTTCTCCAACACCACAGTTCAAAAGCATCAATTCTTTGGTGCTCAGCTTTCTTCACAGTCCAACTCTCACATCCATACATGACCACTGGAAAAACCATAGCCTTGACTAGATGGACCTTTGTTGGCAAAGTAATGTCTCTGCTTTTCAATATGCTATCTAGGTTGGTCATAACTTTTCTTCCAAAGAGTAAGCGTCTTTTAATTTCATGGCTGCAATCACCATCTGCAGTGATTTGGGAGACCAAAAAAATAAACTCAGCCACTGTTTCCAGTGTTTCCCCATCTATTTCCCATGAGGTGATGGGACCAGATGCTATGATCTTCATTTTCTGAATGTTGAGCTTTAAGCCAACCTTTTCACTCTCCTCTTTCACTTTCATCAAGAGGCTTTTTAGTTCCTCTTCACTTTCTGCCATAAGGGTGGTGTCATCTGCATATCTGAGGTTATTGAGATTTCTCCTGGCAATCTTGATTCCAACTTGTGCTTCTTCCAGCCCAGCGTTTCTCATGATGTACTCTGCATAGAAGTTAAATAAGCAGGGTGACAATATGCAGCCTTGAAGTACTCCTTTTCCTATTTGAAACCAGTCTGCTGTTCCATGTCTAGTTCTAACTGTTGCTTCCTGACCTGCATCTAGGTTTCTCAAGAGGCAGGTCAGAAGGATATATATACATATATGTATATATAGACTATATATTTAAATGCGTGTGTTAGAATATTATTGTTAAAGAAATACCTTGTATGCAATATCTTGCTGATATTTGTAACTATTCTTTAGTTTTAGTGTTAGGTGGGCATAATAAATTAGCTTGAAATGTTAAACAATATTTATATTTTTTAAAAACTACCCTGTGTACCACATCTGGTACTTTACAAGTTAATACAAACAAAGTTGAGATTTGTGTTTTCCTATTAGGTTGCTTTTGGTGGGGAGGTATTTTCCATTTTACTTTAATCTCTGAAAAGCACACATTGTTATATGAAAAAAAAAAACATTTAAAAAATATTTAGAGGTATAATTTATATACCTCTAAGCCAGGCTTCAACAATACGTGAACCATGAACTTCCATATGTTCAAGTTGGTTTTAGAAAAGGCAGAGGAACCAGAGATCAAATTGCCAATATCCAATGGATCATCAAAAAAGCTTGAGTTATAGAAAAACATTTCTTTCTGTTTTATTGACTATGCCAAAGCCTTTGACTGTGCAGATCACAACAAACTATGGAAAATTCTGAAAGAGATGGGAACGCTAGAACACCTGACCTGCCTCTTGAGAAATCTGTTTGCAGGTCAGGAAGCAACAGTTAGAACTGGACATGGAACAACAGACTGGTTCCAAATCAGGAAAGGAGTATGTCAAGGCTGTATATTGTCACCCTGCTTATTTAACTTCTATGCAGAGTACATCATGAGAAATGTTGGGCTGGATGAAGCACAAGCTGGAATCAAGATTTCTGGGAGAAATATCAATAACCTCAGATATGCAGATGACACCACCCTTATGGCAGAAAGTGAAGAGATAAAGAGCCTCTTGATGAAAGTGAAAGAAGAGAGTGGAATAAGTTGGTTTATATCTCAACATTCAGAAAACTAAGATCATGCATCCAGTCCCATCACTTCATGGCAAATAGATGGGGAAAAAATGGAAACTCAGAAACTTTTCTTGGGCTCCAAAATCACTGCAGGTGGTGACTGCAACCATGAAATTAAAAGATGCTTGTTCCTTGGAAGAAAAGCTATGACCAACCTAGACAGCATATTAAAAAGCAGAGACATTATTTTGCCGGCAAAAGTCCATGTAGTCAAATCTAAGGTTTTTACAGTAGTCATGTATGGATGGGAGAGTTGGACTATAAAGAACCTTGAGCACTGAAGAACTGATACTTTTGAACTGTGGTGGTATTGGAGAAGACTCTTGAGAGTCCCTTGAACTGCAAGGAGATCCAACCAACCCATCCTAAAGGAAATCAGTCTTTAATATCCAATTGAAGTACTGATGCTGAAGTTGAAACATCCAATCCTTTGGCTACCTGATGTGAGGAACTGGAGAGCCTCTTGATGAAAGTCAAAGAGGAGAGTGGAAAAAGTAGGCTAAAAACTCAACATTCAGAAAACTAAGATCATGCATCCAGTCCCATAACTTCAGGGCAAATAGATAAGGAAACAGCGCAGGCATGATTTTTGAGGGCTCCAAAATCACTGCAGATGGTAATTGCAGTCATGAAATTAAAAGACACTTAATCAATTCTGAAGGAGATCAGCCATGGGATTTCTTTGGAAGGAATGATGCTAAAGCTGAAACTCCAGTACTTTGGCCACCTCATGCGAAGAGTTGACTCATTGGAAAAGACTCTGATGCTGGGAGGGGTTGGAGGCAGGAGGAGAAGGGGACGACAGAGGATGAGATGGTTGGATGGCATCACTGACTCGATGGACGTGAGTCTGAGTGAACTCCGGCAGTTGGTGATGGACAGGGAGACCTGGCATGCTGAGATTCATGGGGTTGCAAAGAGTTGGACATGACTGAGTAACTGAAATGAACTCCTTGGCAGGAAAGTTATGACCACCTTAGACAACATATTAAAAAGCAGAGACATTACTTTGCCAACAAAGGTCTGTCTAGTCAAGGCTATGTTTTTTCCAGTAGTCATGTATGGATGTGAGAGTTGGACTATAAAGAAAGTTGAGCACTGAAGAATTGATGCTGTTGAACTGTTATGTTGGAGAAGACTTTTGAGAGTCCCTTGGACTGCAAGGTGATCCAACCTGTCCATCCTCAAGGAGATCAGTCCTGAGTGTTCATTGGAAGGACTGATGTTGAAGCTGAAACTCCAATATTTTGGCCACCTGATGTGAAGAGCTAAAAGTCTTCTCTTTTGAAAAGACCTTGATTCTGGGAAACATTTAAGATGGGTAAAGAAGGGGATGATAGAGCATGAAATGGTTGGATCGCATCACTTACCTAATGGACATGAGTTTGGGTAAACACCAGGAGTTGGTGATGGACAGGGAGGCCTGGAATGCTTCAGTCCATGGGGTCTCAGAAAGTCAGAGAAGATTGAGCGACTGAACTGAAATGAATTTATATACCATAAAATTTATCCATTTTAAGTGCTCAGTTGCTTTTTGCACATCTACTGTTATGTGAAGCTATCACCACAATCCAGTGTTAGAATATTTCCATCTCCATAAAGAGAAATCTTGTCGTGTACTTAGAGTCACTCTCCATTCTAACTCCAATGCAAGACTACTTCAAATCTATTTTCTGTCTCTAATTTGCTTATTCTGGACATTTCAAATAAATGGAATTAAATACAATATTGTGTATCTAGCTTCTTTCACTTAGCCTACTGTTTTTGAGGTTCATCCATGTTGGAGCTCCTTTTCAATGTCAAATAATAGCTTGCTACTTGGGCATGCAATAATTGCATTTCTTTTTTAACCAATAATGTATTTGTGGATTGTTTCTGAGTTTAGTTTTTGGAGTTGTTCACTGTCAAAGAGTGAAGATTGTGTTTAATTTTCTAGAGTCTCTATTCATACCATGAATGTGTGCTTGGAAACTAATGTTCAGCTTAATTTATTCTGTGTTGAAGTTTACAGGGCTCCTTTTCTAAAAACCATGAATGAAGCAAAGCTAACAAATTTCATAAAAAGTTTGTATTTAGAAGTGTATTTCAGTTCAGTTGTAAGGCCTCCTCAGACAGCCATTTTGCTTTTTTTAATTTTCTTTTCTTGGGGATGGTCTTGATCCCTATCTCCTATAGGATGTCACGAACCTCCATCCATAGTTCATCAGGCACTTGGTCTATCAGATCTAGTCCTGTAAATTTATTTCTCTCTTCCACTGTATAATTGTAAGGGGTTTGATTTCAGTCATACCTGAATGGGTCTACTGGTTTCCCTACTTTCTTCAATGTAAGTCTGAATTTGGCAATAAAAAGTTCATGATCTGAGCCACAGTCAGCTCTTGGTCTTGTTTTTGCTGACTGTATAGCGATTCTCCATCTTCAGCTGCAAAGAATATAATCAAACTGATTTTGGTGTTGACCTTCTGGTGATGTCCATTGTAGAGTCTTGTGTTGGAAGAGGGTGTTTGCTATGACCAGTGCGTTCTCTTTGCAAAACTTGATTAGCCTTTGTCCTGCTTCATTCTGTACTCCAAGGCCAAATTTGCCTGTTACTCCAGGTGTTTCTTGACCTCCTACTTTGCAATCCAGTCCCCTATAATGAAAAGGACATCTTTTTGGGTTGTTAGTTGTAACAGATCTTCATAAAGCTGTTCAACTTCAGCTTCTTCAGCATTACTGGTTGGGGCATAGACTTGGATTACCGTGATATTATATGGGTTGCCTTGAAAGCAAATAGAGATCATTTTGTCATTTTGGAGATTGCATCTAAATACTGCATTTCGGACTCTTTTGTTGACTATGATGGCTACTCCATTTCTTCTAAGGTATTCTTGTCCACAGTAGTAGATATAATGGTCATCTGAGTTAAATTCACCCATTCCAGTTCATTTTAGTTTGCTAATTCTTAAAAATGTCATTATTTAGGCAATGCAAAATGACATATTTTCCCCCAAAACCTAGGGTAGTTGTTTCAAATATACATAATCTTATTTACTTGCTTTATATATATAGCATATCTCAAAACAGCAATATAAATTATAAATACACAAACTAATTTTTTTTAATTATTAGGTAGTTAGTTCAGTCACTCAGTCATGTCTGACTCTTTGCAACCCCATGGACTGCAGCATGCCAGGCTTCCCTGATCATCACCAACACCTGGAACTTGCTCAACCTCATGTCCATCAAGTCAGTGATGCCATCCAACCATCTCATCCTGTGTTGTCCCCTTATCCTCCTACCTTCAATCTTTCCCATCATCAGGGTCTTTTCCAAGGAGTCAATTCTTTGCATCAGGTGGCCAAAAAATTGGAGTTTCAGCTACACCATAAGTCTTTCCGATGAATATTCAGGGCCGATTTACTGTAAGATTGACTGCATGGATTTCCTTGAAGTCCAAGACACTCTCAAGAGTCTTCTCCAACACAAGAGTTCAGTTCAGTTCAGTCACTCAGTCGTGTACGACTCTTTGTGACCCCATGAATCGCAGCACGCCAGGCCTCCTGTTCATCACCATTTCCCGGAGTTCACTCAGACTCATGTCCATTGAGTCCATGATGCCATCAAACCATCTCATCCTCTGGTGTCCCCTTCTCCTCCTTCCCCCAATACCTCCCAGCATCAGAGTCTTTTCCAATGAGTCAACTCTTAACATGACGTGGCCAAAGTACTGGAGTTTCAGCTTAGCATCATTCCTTCCAAAGAAATCCCAGGGCTGATCTCCTACAGAATGGACTGGTTGGATCTCCTTGCAGTCCAAGGGACTCTCAAGAGTCTTCTCCAACACCACACTTCAAAAGCATCAATTCTTCAGTGATCAGACTTCTTCATAGTCCAACTGTCACATCCATAAATGACCACTGGAAAAACCATAGCCTTGACTAGATGGACCTCAGTTGGCAAAGTAATGTCTCTGCTTTTGAATATACTATCTAGGTTGGTCATAACTTTTCTTCCAAGGAGTAAGCGTCTTTTTATTTCATGGCTGCAGTCACCATCTGCAGTGATTTTGGAGCCCCCCCAAAATAAAGTCTGACACTGTTTCCACTGTTTCCCCATCTACTTCCCATGAAGTGATGGGACTGGATCCCATGATCTTCGTTTTCTGAATGTTGAGCTTTAAGCCAACTTTTTCACTCTCCTCCTTCACTTTCATCAAGAGGCTCTTTAGATCCTCTTCACTTTCTGCCATAAGGGTGGTGTCATCTGCATATCTCAGGTTATTGATATTTCTACCGGCATTCTTGATTCCAGCTTGTGTTTCTTCCAGTCCAGCGTTTCTCATCTTGTACTCTGCATAGAAGTTAAATAAGCAGGGTGACAATAGACAGCCTTGACGCATTCCTTTTCCTATTTAGAACCAGTCTGTTGTTCCATGTCCAGTTCTAACTGTTGCTTCCTGACCTGCATACAGATTTCTCAAGAGACAGGTTAGATGGTCTGGTATTCCCAACTCTTTCAAAAGTTTCCACAGTTTATTGTGATCCACACAGTCAAAGTCTTTGGCATAGTCAATAAAGCAGAAATAGATGTTTTTTCTGGAACTCTCTTTAATTTTCCATGATCCAGCGGATGTTGGCAATTTGATCTCTTGTTCCTCTGCCTTTTCTAAAACCAGCTTGAACATCAGGTAATTCACGGTTCATGTATTGCTGAAGCCTGGCTTGGAGAATTTTGAGCATTACTTTACTGGCATGTGAGATGAGTACAATTGTGTGGTAGTTTGAGCATTCTTTTGCATTTCCTTTCTTTGGAATTAGAAGGAAAACTGACCTTTTCCAGTCCTGTGGCCACTTCTGAGTTTTCCAAATTTGCTGGCATATTGAGTGTAGTACTTTCACAGCATCATCTTTCAGGATTTGAAAGAGCTCAACTGGAATTCCATCACCTCCACTAGCTTTGTTCATAGTGATGCTTCCTAAGGCCCACTTGACTTCACATTCCAGGATGTCTGGCTCTAGATTAGTAATCACACCATCATGATTATCTGGGTTGTGAAGATCTTTTTTGTACAGTTCCTCTGGGTATTCTTGCCACCTCTTCTTAATATCTTCTGTTTCTGTCAGGTCCATACCATTTCTGTCCTTTATCGAGCCCATCTTTGCATGAAATGTTCCCTTGGTATCTCTAATTTTCTTGAAGAGATCTCTAGTCTTTCCCATTCTGTTCTTTTCCTCTATTTCTTTGCATTAATCATTGAGGAAGGCTTTCTTATCTCTCCTTGCTATTCTTTGGAACTCTGCATTCAGATGCTTATATCTTTCCTTTTCACCTCTCTTCTTTTCACAGCTATTTGTAAGGCCTCCCCAGACAGCCATTTTACTTTTTTGCCTTTCTTTCCCATGGGGATGGTCTTGATCCCAGTCTCCTGTACAATGTCACGAACTTCATTCCATAGTTCCTCAGGCACTCTATCTATCAGATCTAGGCCCTTAAATCTGTTTCTCACTTCCACTGTATAATCACAAGGGATTTGATTGAGGTCATACCTGCATGGTCTAGCGGTTTTCCCTACTTTCTTCAGTTTCAGTCTGAATTTGGTAATAAGGAGTTCAGGATCTAAGCCACAGTCAGCTCCTGGTCTTGTTTTTGTTGACTTTATAGAGCTTCTCCATCTTTGGCTGCATAGAATATAATCAGTCTGATTTCGGTGTTGACCATCTGGTGATGTCCATGTGTAGAGTCTTCTCTTGTGTTGTTGGAAGAGGGTGTTTGCTATGACCAGTGCATTTTCTTGGCAAAACTCTATTTGCTGGGGACCAGCCCCGGTGGATCCAGGGAATTCGAAGCGAGGACAGCATTGGCAAGGAAAGACTTATTTATTTAGAGATATAAGATTAGATTAGACTAGGAAGAAATAGTGTAGTAGGAAAATTAAGTGGAGAAAAGAGGCTGAATAACTTGGTTTACAGGGAAGGCCAATAAAGTTCCAGACAAGGAGCTTGCACCATCTACTTTAGGTCACCGGCGCCTACTTGAATATTGGAGAGTGCCCCACCTTGCGCTCTCTCTCTCATGGATCTTAATGCCAGGGCAAGTAAGTAGACCTATGAGCCGCCCTGCTCCAGATGGGAATTCAGCCTGAAATTAGAGTAAATAGAAGGAAGGAGAGGAAAAAGGGGTGAGAGAGAGAGACATGGGGGGGGGACCAGATTCCCAAGAAACTAGGCCGAGAGACTAGTCCGAGAAACTGGTCCATCCTTTATTGTTCAAAGGGCTATTTATACTTTTGATAATACATGGAGATCAATGGGTAACCCAAAGTTATGCAGCGTTAGCAGTTTAGACTCTTATCAAAACCAGGCTTTTCTCTCTGCATACCTGACTGCAAACACAAGTCTTAGGTGATTTACATCCCGGCCCAAAAAGGGCCAATTAACAGCTTTTTTTCTGATGAGGGTTTGTTAACTAGAAGACTTATTCATGTTGATCTTCCCAAAGTTTGGCGCCGCTCTCAGAAAGTACTAAATAAAATTACATTCTTACATAGCAAAGATACAGCAAATTATAACAAGTGAAAGGAATACAGTGATTTATAACAAAAGAAAAGTAATTAACTCAAAAGTCTTGTGTTGCTAACATCAAAACTACTATATATCTTTTTCCATATCCCGTTTACATTGATTAACATCCTCCCAGGTGCCTAAAAGATAAAGAATATGGAGGCCTGGCGGCAATCATTAAGTCAACAGTGAAAACCTGTCACCAACATGATTTTTAACTCTTTAGAAAAGGCTCTGTATCTTTAAGATGCTTTTAAGCTTTGTTCCTCTCGTGGTTGGGGGGCTGTGAGCAATTCACAAGCTGTAAGAGGTTCGAAGAAACTGTTAGGCAAGCTAGAGAGCTATCAGAGGGGGTTTTAAGTGAAACATCCCTTTCAAATGCAGAAGACTAAAGCTTAGAAATAACTTTTTCCAGAGTATATCAGAAGAGTAGAGAAGCAGAGTACAAAAGCCGGCAGATTTTTAGTTTTTGGGGTACATGCCTGGGAAATACCAGGGGGAAAACCTGAGATCTGACTAGACCTTGCACATCAGATAATCTGCCGCATGACCTTGTCACGGGTGGAATTTCTCACTCTGGCTCCCGGCATCTATTAGTCTTTGCCCTGCTTCATTCCGCATTCCAAGGCCAAATTTGCCTGTTACTCCAGGTGTTTCTTGACTTCCTACTTTTGCATTCCAGTCCCCTATAATGAAAAGGACATCTTTTTTGGGTGTTAGTTCTAAAAGGTCTTGTAGGTCTTCATAAAACCATTCAACTTCAGCTTCTTCAGGATTACTGTTGGGGCATATACTTGGATAACTGTGATACTGAATGGTTTGCCTTGGAGATGAACAGAGATCATTCTGTTATTTTTGAGATTGCATCCAAGTACTGCATTTCAGACTCTTTTGTTGACCATGATGGCTACTCCATTTCTTCTGAGGAACCTGCCTGCAGTAGTAGATATAATGGTCATCTGAGTTAAATTCACCCATTCCAGTCCATTTTAGTTCACTGATTCCTAGAATGTCGATGTTCACCCTTGCCATCTCATTTGACCACTTCCAATTTGCCTTGATTCACCAGAGTTCAAAAGCATCAGTTCTTCAGTTTTCAGGTTTCTTTATAGTCCAACTCTTACATCCATACATGATTAATGGAAAAACCATAGCTTTGACTAGATAGACCCTTGTTGGTAAAGTAATGTCTCTGCTTTTTAATATACTGTCTAGGTTGGTCATAGCTTTACTTCCAAGGGTCAAGCATCTTTTAATTTCATGGCTGCAGTCACCATCTGCAGTGATTTTGGAACCTCCAAAATAAAGTCTGTCATTGTTTCCATTGTTTCCCCATTTATTTTCCATGAAGTGATGGACTAGGTGCCATGATCTTAGTTTTCTAAATGTTTAATTTTAAGCCAACTTTTTTATTCTCCTTTTTCTTTCATCAAGGCTCTAGTTATTCTTCGCTTTCTGCCATAAGAGTGGCATCATTTCTGTATCTGAAGTTATTGATATTTCTCCCAGCAATCTTGATTCCAGATTGTCTTTCATTCAGCCCAGTATTTTGCATGATGTATTCTGCATATAAATTAAATAAGCAAAGTGACCATATTGAGCCTTGACACACTCCTTTCCCGATTTGGAACCAGTCTGTTGTTCCATGTCTAGTACTAACTGTTGCTTTCTGACCTGCATACACATTTCTCATGAGGCTGGTACAGTGGTGTGGTATCCCCATTTCTTTAAGAACTTTCCACAGTTTGTTGTGATCTACACAATCAAAGGCTTTGGCATGGTCAATAAAGCAGAAATAGATGTTTTTCTGGAACTATCTTGCCTTTTCCATGATCCAGCGGATGTTGGCAATTTGATCTCTGGTTCCTCTGCTTTTTCTTAACCTAGCTAATTGCTTGTTATATTCCTACTGAAGATAGAAAAAGAGTTCTTGTAAAAGTTTAAATGTTTTCTGAATGAATAAGCTATTATAGAAATATAAAGTGTATAGATATAAAGTGCATAGTGTATAGATAATTTTAATGAACCTTTGTTGGTAACATATTTTCCATTTGAAATGCATTTTTTTTCTATTGCAATAAGTTTTTAATGCTTAATCTTGACTACCATGAATCACTTTGTGAGTGCTGTATAAGTTTTGATATTTAGAGTTTCCTAACTTAATGAAGTTATTTAGGTAGGTGTTGTGAGAGGGCATCAGAGGACAGACACACTGAAACCATACTCACAGAAAGTTAGTCAGTCTGATCACACGGACCACAGCCTTGTCTAACTCAATGAAACTAACCCATGCCATGTAGGGCCACCCAAGATGGACGGGCCATGGTGGAGAGGTCTGACAGAATGTGGTCCACTGGAAAAGGGAATGGCAAATCAGTTCAGTATTCTTGCCTTGAGAACCCCATGAACAGTATGAAAAGGCAAAATGATAGGATACTGAAAGAGGAACTCCCCAGGTTGGTAGGTGCCCAATATGCTACTGGAGATCAGTGGAGAAATAACTCCAGAAAGAATGAATGGATGGAGCCAAAGCAAAAACAATACCCAGTTGTGGATGTGACTGGTGATAGAAGCAAGGTCTGATGCTGTAAAGAGCAATAATGCATAGGAACCTGGAATGCCAGGTCCATGAATCAAGGCAAATTGGAAGTGGTCAAACAGGAGATGGCAAGAGTGAACGTGGACATTCTAGGAATCACTGAACTAAAATGGACTGGAATGGGTGAATTTAACTCAGATGACCATTATATCTACTACTGTGGGCTGGAATCCCTTAGAAAAATGGAGTAGCCCTCATAGTCAACAAAAGAGTCCAAAATGCAGTACTTGGATGCAATCTCAAAAATAACAGAATGATCTCTGTTCGTCTCCAAGGCAAACCTTTCAATTTCACAGTAATCCAAGTCTATGTCCCAACCAGTGACGCTGAAGAAGCTGAAGTTGAACGGTTCTATGAAGACTTATAAGAACTTTTAGAACTAACACCCAAAAAAGATGGCCTTTTCATTATAGGGGACTGGAATGCAAAAGTAGGAAGTCAAGAAACACCTGGAGTAACAGGCAAATTTGGCCTTGGAGTACAGAATGAATTAGGGCAAAGGCTAATAGAGTTTTGCCAAGAAAATACACTGGTTGTAGCAAACACCCTCTTCCAACAACACAAGAGAAGACTCTATACATGGACATCACCAGATGGTCAACACTGAAATCAGATTGATTATATTCTTTGCAGCCAAAGATGGAGAAGCTCTATATAGTCAGCAAAAAGAAGACAGGGAGCTGACTGTGGCTCAGATCATGAATTCCTTATTGCCAAATTCAGACTTCAATTGAAGAAAGTAGGGAAAACCATTAGACCATTCAGGTATGACTGAAATCAAATCCCTTACAATTATACAGTGGAAGTGAGAAAAGAATTCAAGGGACTAGATCTGACAGATAGAGTGCCTGAGGAACTATGGATGGAGGTTCCTGACATTGTACAGGAGACAGGCATCAAGACCATCCCCATGGAAAAGAAAGGCAAAAAAGCAAAATGGATGTTGGAGGAGCACTTACAAATAGCTGTGAAAAGAAGAGAAGCAAAAATCAAAGGAGAAAAGGAAAAATATAAGCATCTGAATGTAGAGTTCCAAAGAATAGCAAGGAGAGATAAAGCCTTCCTCAATGATCAATGCAAAGAAATAGAGGGAAAGAACAGAATGGGGAAGACTAGAGATCTCTTCAAGAAAATTAGAGATACCAAGGGAACATTTCATGCAAAGATGGGCTCGATAAAGGACAGAAATGGTATGGACCTAACAGAAGCAGAAGATATTAAGAAGAGGTGGCAAGAATACCCAGAAAAACCGTATAAAAAAGATCTTCACGACCCAGATAATCATGATGGTGTGATCACTCACCTAGAGCCAGACATCCTGGAATGTGAAGTCAAGTGGGCCTTAGGAAGCATCACTATGAACAAAGCTAGTGGAGGTGATGGAATTCCAGTAGAGCTATTTCAAATCCTGAAAGATGATGCTGTGAAAGTGTTGCACTCAATATGCCAGCAAATTCGGAAAACTCAGAAGTGGCCACAGGACTGGAAAAGGTCAATTTTCATTCCAGTCCCAAAGAAAGGAAATTCAAAATAATGCTCAAACTACTGCACAATTGTACTCATCTCACATGCTAGTAAAGCAATACTCAAAATTCTCCAAGCCAGGCTTCAACAATACATGAACCTTGAACTTCCTGATATTCAAGCTGGTTTTAGAAAAGGCAAAGGAACCAGATATCAAATTGCCAACATCCTCTGGATCATGGGAAAAGCAAGAGAGTTCCAGAAAAAACATCTATTTCTGCTTTATTGACTATGCCAAAGCCTTTGAGTGTGTGGATCACAATAAACTGTGGAAACTTCTGAAAGAGATGGGAATACCAGACCACCTGACCTGCCTGTTGAGAAACCTATATGCAGGTCAGGAAGCAACAGCTAGAATTGGACATGGAACAACCGACTTGTTCCAAATAGGAAAAGGAGTAAGTCAAGGCTGTATATTGCCACCCTGCTTAGTTAACTTCTTTGCAGAGTATATCATGAGAAACGCTGGGCTGGAAGAAGTACAAGCTGGAATCAAGAATCCCAGGAGAAATATCAATCACCTCAGATATGCAGATGACACCACCTTTATGGCAGAAAGCAAAAAGGATCTAAAGAGGCTCTTGATGAAAGTGAAAGAGGAGAGTGAAAATGTTGGCTTAAAGCTCAACATTCAGAAAACGAAGATCATGGCATCTGGTCCCATCACTTCATGGGAAGTAGATGGGGAAACAGTGGAAACAGTGTCAGACTTTATTTTGGGGGGCTCCAAAATCACTGCAGATGGTGACTGCAGCCACGAAATTAAAAGACACTCCTTGGAGGGAAAGTTATGACCAACCTAGACAGCATATTAAAAAGCAGAGACATTACTGTGCAACAAAAGTCCGTCTAGTCAAAGCTTTGGTTTCTCCAGTGGTCATGTATGGATGTGAGAGTTGGACTGTGAAGAAAGCTGAGTGACAAAGAATTGATGCTTTTGAACTGTGGTGTTAGAGAAGACTCTTGAGAGTCCCTTGGACTGCAAGGAGATCCAACCAGTCAATTCTAAAGGTGATTAGTCCTGGGTGTTCATTGGAAGGACTGATGCTGAAGCTGAAACTCCAATACTTTGGCCACCTCATGTGAAGGGTTGACTCATTGGAAAAGACTCATGCTGGGAGGGATTGGGGGGAGGAGGAGAAGGGGACGACAGAGGATGAGATGGTTGGATGGCATCACTGACCCAATGGACACGAGTTTGTGTGAACTCCCGTAGTTGGTGATGGACAAGGAGGCCTAGCATGCTGTGATTTATGTGATTGCAAAGATTCAGACACAACTGAGTGACTGAACTGAACTGAACTGAACTTAATGAAAATAGTTCAGATTTCAGTTTCCAAGTCATATGGCTGACTGAGGCCACCTATAGGTTAGCCTGACAGGAACCTATAGGAACCTGTGGTTCCTGTCATTATCTAATTTTACCCATGTTCAAAGAGCTTGCGAATCTTTCTTGAAGGCTTATACTTCATGATGAGATATCTAAATCATTTATTTGTGACCCATTGACATGGAACCCTGTCTTTATTTTGAATTAGTTATCTTAGGTATGAAGCAAAATTTATTTGCTTTTAAATGAATTTTTTTTTTCTGCTACTCACAATGAGTCAGAGAACCAAACATATGGTTTACTGCAACAGTTTCTATTAGTTTTAGTGTGTGAAATTCACATTCTCCCAAAATGCTTTTCTTTTTTCGTCTTTTAGGTTTTATTATGTTCTTTCACCTTTTTTTTCTGTACGTACTCAGACTGGGTAGTTTTACACTTTGCTACACCTTCAACTCTGCCTACTAGAACTGTAGTCATGGCTTCTTTCCTTTGATTCTGACATAGTAGGTAGTTGAAGCTTTTATATCCTAGAAATTTCTATTTATCTAAAACCCTGTAAAATATTTATTCAATAAAATATAAGGGGAAAACTATGCATATGTTATTGAAAAGAATGCAAATATTTTTCTGTTTTATATGATTTTGGATGACATCTCTGATTGTACCATGGGCCTCCCAGGTGGCATAGTGGTAAAGATTCTGCCTGCCAGTACAGGAGACACTGAATTTGCAGAATCAATTGCTGGGTCAGGGAGATCTCCTGGAGTAGGCAGTGGCAACCGACTCCAGTATTCTTGCCTGGAAAATCCCATAGACAGTGGAGTCTGGCAGAGTACAGTCTGAGGATACTGGAGTGGATAGCCTATTCCTTCTCCAGCAGATCTTCCTGACCCAGGAATTGAACCGGGGTCTCCTGCATTGCATGTGGATTCTTTACCAACTGAGCTACCATGGAAGTCCAGGTGCAGTCCATGTGGTTGTAAAGAGATGGAAACGACTGAGTGACTGAGCATATAATTGCACCAGAAATGCAATTTTGGATCTAATGCTCTGATTTATATGATTATTCTCCTGGAAACTGTAAATGCAACTTAGGCTTTTTCTGCTTTCAAAATGGCCCAGACTTTTGTTGGATCAATTGAAAGTGCTCTCATACCAACCAGTTTTCCAAAAAGTAAATAAATGTCTGTATATTTTAATTTATTATCATGAAATATTTTTTAGTTCTATGAATTATATTGTTCAACTTTGTCATCTAATATAATTTGAACTGCTTTTCTAAAAGAAAATTAAGTACCATATTCTCTTTGTTATCATAGAAATGCAGAGAATTCATAACAGAAATGACTAGAGTTTCTTTGCTTGGCTTCGGAATTTTTCTTTTGAACTGAAATGGAAATTTTATTGTGCCTTATATTTTAGAAAAAATAAACATTGGCTAAAATTATAAAACTACAAAAGTAACATTTCAGTTGAGATTTGGCAGACTCTATCCCATTCCCTGTATGTTTCAGTTTAAGTCAGTTGCTGATCTCCAGAAAGAAACTGTAAATGTTGTAATACATTGGCCTAAGGAGAGCCCTGCAGGAACTGTCCCATTCTGACCCATGCCCATGACCACAAAATGCTATTTCTGAGGGATTCTTTTCATTATGATCCTTAGGTATCCATGGATGGGTGGAAAATGGAATGAAGTGTTTGGGTAGAAAGACATTGTTAGGTTTTACTCCTCAGGCATCATTTAAACAAAAACTATTGCAATGACATTATTGAAGGCATGGATAGATCAAGAATACTTTGGGTATACTTTTTAAATTTCACTTGAATAAGTAGCTTAAATTACCAAATGTCCAAGATGTGAAATACAGTAGAATTTTGAAGTTCCTCAATTGAGGCCATACTTTTTTTTTTTTTTTAAAGCTGATCCTGCCTTGTATCCCACCAGATTAATATGGGTTAAATATGACCTCGTGACCTGAATTACAGAAATAAGATTCTCTTTCCCTAGAACCTAGGGTAGAGTTATACACATTCTAATTAATCTTAATTTGGTGTCAAAACTGGGTAATCAAGTACAGAAGAATTTGCCACCCTCAAGTTGGCTACGTGCAAATGGGACAGAACAAAGCACTTTGCAGAGAGCAATATGAGAGAATGAAGCCCAGGAGGGGGAGATGAAATACCCAATAGTCACAGAAAGAGAAAGACATAGTGATAATCTGGATAACTTCTCTGGCTGTTTCTGCACCTGGATTCTTGGAACCATCAAGAAACTCCGTATCATTCTAAGTGACCTGAACTGGTCTCTCAGTACTATCATCAATCACACTAACCTCCTCATTAATGAAGTCTATTGCTCTCTCAGAAAAATGTTTCAATAGTTGTTTTTTTTTTTTTTTTCCCGTTAAACCTCCAGCAACTCTCATTTCTTGTTTTAATCAGAAAAGAGATTTTCATCTCTTGTTCAAGAGTCATGTTATTAGCACACTATAGGATGCTGATAAAGAGTGTATTCTCTGGAACCAGTGATGATGTGTTTGAGACTCAGCTCAACCATTTATTAAAACAATATATAATTTATGCTTTAAGTATTCTGTGCCCCCTTGATATATTAAAGGTCCAGAGAGGTGAAATTTAATATTCTCTAATAGTGTATTTTTTCTCCTTGTATTCCCTATAGATTTGTGTGTGCATTTCAAACTGCTTGGTTTATATGTACATATTCATAACTGTTTGATCCAGTGTTGCTTATACCCTTTAATGTTGTAAGGACCCCTGATTTGTCACTGTAGATGCTGTGTGGCCAGAATTTACATTTATTTATTATTCATATAATGAACTCTTCTTCTTTATGCTTGAATTGCCTACATTTATGCATGATTAAGAAATCTTTATGATTCATTTTGCTGCAGGTTTATCTCTTATATACAGCAGAAAGTATACTTTCACATTTAAATTCCAGTGTGAAAATTTCCTCTTTTAAAATTTTAGTTTAGCCAATTTATTTATTTTAATTAACTTTTATTGGAGCATAATTACTTTACTTGTGTTATCCAATTTAAATGTAATAATTTGAGAAATGTTTATGAGTTCCATCTTTTTGATACAAACTATTATCAGAAAAGTGAAGAATGAGTATACCTCCTGCTTTCTTTATTTTCCTTTCTCCACTTTGATGTTTGTATCATTTCTTCATTGAACATACTATTTTAATTCTTCACTCCAAACTCCCCACATTTGTTTTAATCTTACATCAGTAGATAAATGTGTAAAATACCTTCACAGTTGCTGACTACTTGGGGTTTTCCTAATAATCTTTGGATTGGCTGATTAGTACCTATATTGGAAACAATTCATAGACAATGTTTTATTGCTTTTGTTCTGAAATATTATTTGACTCAAATAAATGCCTTGATTCATAGTTTCTCTCCTTGAGTATTTTTACATATTATTCTCACAATGAAGACTCTTCAAAAGAATTCTGAGATTAACCTTTTTATTCAGTAATGTCAATTCAAGAGTTTTTTTTTTTTTTTGGCCTAACTGCCTATAGCATCTTTTTATGGAATTTTTATGTTTGATGTCAAGTAATTTTACTAGTGCCTGCCAATGCAGGAGGCATAATGAGATGCTGCTTCAGTCCCGGGTTGGATCCCTGGGTTTGGAAGATCCCCTGGAGGAAGGCATGCCAACCCACACTAGTATTCTTGCCTGGAAAATCCCATGGACAGAAAAGCCTGGTGAGCCACAATCCATAGGGTCTCAAAAAGGTGAACACAACTGATGTGACTTAGCATGCACGCATGCAATTTTATTAGGATTTCTCAGTTTTCTCAGTGGTAAAAAAATCTACTTGCCAATGCAGGAGTTGCAGGAGACATGAGTTTGATCCCTGGATCAGGAAGATCCCCTGGAGAAGGCAGCAGTGACCCACTACAGTATTTTTACCAGGCTAATCTCATGGACAGAGGAACCTGGTGAAACCATGGGGCCACAAAAGAGTTGGACATGATTGAGCACCTGAGTGTAGTTAGTGCTTCACACAATTCATACAGTTTTACTAGGGTACACTCCAGTGTTGACAATTTGGGATGATTTTTTTTTTTCTCTAAGGCATGATACCTTTTTTTAATATGCAGTTTAAAGCCCTCTTTTGCATAATATATTAGCTTTGTTCCATTATTTCTATTTTTCTATTTCTATTTCTATTTTTTCAACTTATACGACTATTGGCTCTCATGTAAGAGCATCCCTCTTTTGCATAATATATTAGCTTTGTTCCATTATTTCTATTTTTCTATTTCTATTTCTATTTTTTCAACTTATACAACTATTGGCTCTCATGTAAGAGCATCCCCTGTGTACACTGTGTGTTCTTGCAGCTTTGGCAGAAAGACCAGAACTAGAGAGGGTACAGGTCAGGAAGTATCAGGCCACTCACTGTGTCAGGGCTACTTTTATTGGGTGCCTGGAGCTGGACTGGGCATGGCCTGGGGTGATTTATGGGTGTGCTACCAGGGCTGTCTTTTGTGGAATGGCTGAAGTTGATATAGGCCAGGGGCTTGGGGTATCTCTGGCAGGCCAGCTAGAATTTTAGGGCCACATTCTTACCTGTGCCATCAAGAGAGAGGGGTACACCCCAAATGGTGGAGTTTCACCACCCCCCTCTTGTTTGCCAGATGCTCTAGGGTTATTGTAATGATTTCCTTCACGTATTATTTAGGTGCCCTTTAAACATAAAACCCATATCTTCTTTTCTTTTTGTTGGCTGTTTTTTGCCCCAGTGTGTGAATTTACACACAGGCCCCTTAGTGATGTTTCCCCATTGCAGGTCTCCATGTCAGTACTGGGGTCCCTATGGATGCCATGCCTTCCTCTCTTTTACCCATTTCTATTGTTTGCTATATAAAAGCTGTTCTGTTAGATCTCAGTTCTTCTTCAGGAGGAATCATTCTACACATAGGTATAAATTCTCTGTGTCCATAGAGGAGGTGAGTTCAAGATCTTCCATCTTGTACTGTGAGCCTGAAATTCTTGTTTTTATATTTTGTGCTCTCTCCCTTATTTCAGTGTAAGTTCCTTGAGGACAGTGATTGTTTTTTCTTCTTCTTTAATGTTTATATCTAAAATAATGTCTGACCTTTATAGATATATAATGTTGGAAATAAGAAATGTTTTTGGACTTTTTTCTTTACTGTTTTCTGTTTATTAATATAGCATTCTTTCTGACATACTAATAATCAGTTAATAATTTATGTTATTTACCAGGTATTCTTCTAAGAATGTTAAAAGTATTTATTTACCTTTAAAACTCACCTGTTAGTATAACTATGTTTATTTTACAGATAAAGGAATTGGGGAAAGAGAAATTAAGTATTGTTTATAAGTGATGGAGAATAATTTAATGTAGAACTGAGAAGAGTTGACTCATTGGAAAAGATTCTGATGCTGGGAGGGATTGGGGGCAGGAGGAGAAGGGGACAACAGAGGATGAGATGGCTGAATGGCATCACCGACTTGATGGACATCAGTTTGTGTGAACTCCGGGAGTTGGTGACAGAAAGGGAGGCCTGGTGTGCTGCAATTCATGTGGTTGCAAAGAGTTGGACAAGACTAAGCGACTGAACTGAACTAAACAGTGAGTCTTAGCCAGTTTAATATAATATCTGTATTTCTCTCTATATAATCAGACATACTGATACAAGCATAGCCTGCACTTTTCAACTTTTATGTTTTTGCTCACATAGCTGGATCCACCTAGAATCTCATATTTTTTTAAAATCACATTTCTGCAAAGATCTTTCTAAATGCAAGTCAATAATACCTCTTTAATAACCATGTTAGAGTCTTCTCTGTCACAAAATTATCTTCTGCTACTCTGATACTTGTGTTGCTTCTTTTATTCATTTATTTCAAAGAATCTTTTAAACTGAATTTCAAAAGCTGTATCATGATTAGCAGGTTTTTTAACTCTGCTCTAGACCTATCTAAGATTCCATTTTTTGTTGTTGTTTTTCAGTCGCTAAGTTGTGACTGACTCTTTGCAACCCCATGAACTGCAGCATGCCAGGCTTCCATATACTTCACTGTCTCCCAGAGTTTGCTCAAACTCATGTCCATTGAGTGCATCATACTATCTAAACATCTCATCCTCTGCTGCCCTTTTCTTTTGCCTTCATCAAGGTATTTACCAATGAGTCAGCTCTTTGCATCAGGTAGCCAAAGCACTGGAGCTTCAGCATCAGTCCTTCAGTCCTTCCAATGAATATTCAGGGTTGATCTCCTTGTAGTCCAAGGGACTCTTAAGAATCTTCTCCAACACTACAATTTGAAAGTATCAGTTCTTTTTCACTCAGTGGTTTTTATGATGCAACTCTCATGTCTGTACACAACTACGAGAAAAAGCATAGATACCATAGCTTTGACTATACAGACCTTTGTCAGCAAAGTGATGTCTTCGTTTTTTAATATGCTGTCTAGGTGTTTCTTAGTTTTCCTTCTGAGGACAAGCATCTTGATTTCATGGCTATAGTCACTGTCTGCAGTGATTTTTGAGCCCCTAAAAAGAAAATCTGTCACTGCTTTCACATTTTCCTTCTATTTGTCATGAAGTAATGGGACCAGATGCCATGATCTTCATTTTTTGAATGTTGAGTTTTAAGCTAGCTTTTTTACTCTCCTCTTTCTCATTCATCAAGAAACATTTTAGTTCTTCACTTCTGACATTATAGTGGTATCATCTGCATATCTGGTTGTTGATATTTCTCTCAGCAGTCTTGATTCCAGCTTGTAATTCATCCAGCCTGATATTACACGTGATGTAGTCTGCATATCAGTTAAATAAGGTGTCAGTATACAACTTTGTCATATTCCTTTACCAACTTTGAACCAGTCAGTTGTTCTATGTAAAATTCTATCTGTGGCTTCTTGACCTGCATACTGGTTTCTCAGGAGACAGGTAAGGTGGTCTGGTATTCTCATCTCTTTAAGAATTTCCCACAATTTGGATTGAGAGATCAACCAGGAAGAAGATAAGTGATAAAGCACTCAAGTCTGTCTCCTAGATCCAGGGTTCATTGTGAGATAGATTGAGGACTCCTGTAGAGGGCAAGAGGCACTCCAGGAACATTGTCAGGTCACTCTGCCTGCCACATCCTCCTAGGACACTGAGCCCCACAACAATCCAGCCTTGGGACCCAAGCCTTCCCAGTCTCCAGAGATGTGATTCCAGCCAAGGAAACCAACAGTTAGGGAAAGCAATTGCCGACATAATCACAATCTGCTGTGTGGGGCCTTAAGTACCTCATGGAAAAACAACTCTGAATTAGAATTCTTCATACAGACTTCATTAATGCTTTGACAACTGAACACTCTGTGAAGAAGTAGGAGATATTTTCAATCTGTGCTTTGCTGCTGATGAAGCTGAGGTTTAGCAACATTAAGCAGTTTGCTCAAGATCACATAGCAGAGACAAAGCCCTGGGCATTGGAGTGGGATCACTGACTCCAAGACCCTAGACTATGAGAGAACCAATCCTAGGGAGCATCAAATAGTGAGAACTCACACAAGAGAAATCACTTGTCCATAAGACCCAGTATCACCCAGCCACCAGCAGCACCCTCTGCAGACGACTCATCTAAACAACAAAGAAAGAAAAAGAAAGTGAAGTCACTCAGTCGTGCCTGACTCTGCAACTCCATGGGTAGTAGCCTGCGCTAAGCTCCTCCGTCCATGGGATTTTTAAGGCAAGAGTCCTGGAGTGGGTTGTCATTTCCTTCTCCAGGGAATCTTCCCAACCCAGGGATTGAACCCAGGTCTCTCACATTGTAGACAGATGCTTTACCATCTAAGCCAACAGAAATACAAACCCGATAATCAGCAGGCAGGATTACCACCTCACTCAACCTTGCCTATCAGAGGAAAGACAAGCAAATAAACAAGCAAACAAAAACTCAGCGCAGATCTCACCCATGCAAAGCTCACACAAACCATTGGACCAAACTTAGGAGGGAAGAAGCCAAAAGGAAGAAAAAGAATTCAACCTTCCTCAAGGAAAGAATTCAACTTTCCTTGAAGCCTGGGATAAGGAGACTTCAAACACAATAACTTAAAAAAAAAAAAGCAGAGAAATAATACACACATGAAGGAACAAACTAGGAACACAGAAGTCCAAATAAATGAAGAGGAAATGGGCAAACTACATGAAAAAGAATACAGAATAATGATAGTAAAGGATCAAAAACCTTAAAAACATAACAGAAAAAAATGCAAGAATCAATTAACAAAGACATAGAAGAATTAAGGAATAAACATACAGAGACAACACAATTACTGAAATTAAAACTACTCTAGAAGGAATCAATAGCAGAATATCTGAAGCAGAAGAACGAATTGGTGAGCTGGAAGATAAAATGGTGGAAATAACTTCTGAAGAGCAGAATAAAGTAAAAGGAATGAAAAGAACTGAGGACAGTCTCAGAGACTTCTGGAACCATATCAAATGCACCAACATTCGAATCATAGGAGTTCCAGAAGAAGAAGAAAAAAAGAAAAGGTATGAGAAAAGTTTTGAAGACGTTATAGTTGAAAATTTCCCCAAATGTTAAAGAAAAGAGTCAATCAAGTCCAAGAGGCACAAAGAGTCCCATACAGGATAAACCCAAGGAGAAACATGCCAAGACATATATTAATCAAAGACTAAATATAAAGAAAGAATATTAAAAGCAGCAAGGGAGAAGCAACAAGTAACATACAAGGGAACCACCATACGCTTAACAGCTTATCTTTCAGCAGAAACTCCATGGGCCAGAATGGAATGGCAGGATGTATTTAAAGTACTAAAAGGATCTGCTACCAAGATTTCTGTACCTGGGAAGGATCTCATTCAAAATTGATGGAGAAATAAAAAACTTTACAGACAAGCAAAAGTTAAGAGAATTCAGTACCACCAAACTAGCTTTACAACAAATGATAAAAGGACTTATATAGTCAAGAAATACAAGAGAAGAAAAAGATCTACAAAATCAACCCCAAACAATTAAGAAAATGGCAATAGGAACATATATATCAATAATTACTTTGAATGTAAATGGATTAAATGCTCCAACCAAAAGACACAGACTGGCTGAATGGATACAAAAACAAGACCCATATATATTCTGTCTATAAGAAACCCACTCCAGACCTAAAACACATATAGACTGAAAGTGAGAGGATGGAAAAATATATTCCATGCAAATTGGAAGAAAAAAAAAAAAAAAATGCTGGAGTAGCAGTCCTCAAATCATACAATACATAATGATCACGGGATCAATAGAAGAGGAAGACATAGCAATTGTAAATATCTATGCTCCCACCATAGGAGCACTCTAATACATAAGACAAATGCTAACAGATGTAAAAGGAGAAATTGACAGTAACACAATAATAGTAGGAGACTTTAATACCCCACTCACAATAATAGATCATCAAAACAGAAAATTAAAAGGGAAACACAAGTCTTAAATGATACATTAGATGAGATGGATCTCATTGATATCTTCAGGACATTCTATCCGAATGCAGAAGAGTACACCTTCTTCTCAAGTGCACATGGAACATTCTTCCAGGATAGAAAACATCTTGGATCATAAATCAAACCTCAATAAATTTAGGAAAATTGAAATCATATCAAGTATCTTCTCTGAACACAATGCTATGAGACTAGATATCAATTACAAGAAAAAAAGAGTAAGAAACACGAACACATAGAGATTGAGCAACATATTTCTAAATAACCAACAAATTATTGAAGCAATCAAAAGATAAATATAATCTGGAAACAAATGACAATGCAAGCACAACAACTGAAAAACCTATGGGATACAGCAAAAGCAGTTCTAAGAGGGAACTTTATAGCAATAAAATCCTACCTCAAGAAACAAGAAAAACATCAAATAGGCAACCTAAATTTACACCTAAAACAACTGGAAAAAGAAGAACAAAAACAACAAAAAATCCAAAAATTAGTAGAAGGAAAGAAATAATAAAGATCTGAGCAGAAATACATGAAAAAGAAATGAAAGAATCAATAGTAAAGATTAATAAAACTAAAAGCTGGTTCTTTGAGAAGATAAACAAAATTGGCAAACCTTTAGCCAGAGTCATCAAGGAAAAAGAGAGAATTAGAAATGAAAAAGGAGAGGTTACAACAGACAATGCAGAGATGCAAAGGAGTATAAGAGACTATTATGAACAACTGTATGGCAATAAAATAGATAACCTGAAAGAAATGGACAGATTCTTATAAAAGTTCAATCTTCCAAGACTGAACCAGGAAGAAAAAGAAATTATGAACAACCCAATTACAAGCATGGAAATTGAAGATGTGATCCAAAATCTCCCCAAAAACAAAACCCCAGGACCAGATAGCTTCACAAGAGAATTCTGTCAAACATTTAGAGAAGAGCTAATGCCTATTCTTCTAAAACTCTTTCAAAAAATTGCAGAGGAAGGACCACTTCCAAATTCATTCTATGAGGCCACCATCACCCTGATACCAAAATCAGACAAAGACAACGCACAAAGGAGAAAACTACAGGTCAGTATCACTGATGAACATAGATGTAAAACTGCTTAACAAAATTTTAGCTAACAAAATTCAGCAACACATCAAAAAGCTCATACACCACAATCAAGTTAGGTTTATTACAGGGATGCAAGGATTCTTCAATATATGCAAATCAATCAATGTGGTATACCATATTAACAAATTGATAGATAAAACCCATATGATAATCTCAATAGATGCACAAAAAGCCTTTGACAAAATTCAGCACCCATTTATAATTAAAACTCTTCAAAAAAATGGGCATAGAAGGAACCTACCACAACAAAGTAAAGGCCATATATGATAAGTCCACAGCAAACATTATTCTCCCTGGGGAAAAACTGAAAACATTCTCCCTAAGATCAGGAAAAAGACAAGGGTGTCCACTTTCACCACTGTTATTCAACATAGTTCTGGAAATCCTAGCTACAGCAATCAGAGAAGAAAATGAAATAAAAGGAATCCAGAAAAGAAGAAGTAAAGCTCACACTGTTTGCAGATGATATGATACTGTACATAGAAAACCCTAGAGATAGTTACTAAAGCTAATAATTACTAGAGTTATCAGAAAGTTATTAGAGCTAATCAAAGAATATAGCAAGGTTTCAGGATAAAAAATTAATACACAGAAATCACTTATATTTCTATATTCTAACAATGAAAAATCAGAGAAATTAAAGAATCAATCCCATTCACCATTGCACCAATAAGAATTAAATATCTAAGAACAAACTTATCTAAGGAGACAAAAGAACTGTACACAGAAAATTATAAGACTCTATTGAAAGAAATCAAAAATGACATAAACAGATGGAGAGATAGTCCATTTTCCTGGGTAGGAAGAATCAATATTGTGAAAATGACTATATTACCAAATGCAATCTGCAGATTTAATGCATTCCCTGTCAAATTACCAATGGCATTTTTCACAGAACTAGAACAAAAAATTTCATGATTCAGATGGAAACACAGAAGACCCCGAATAGCAAAAGCAATCTTGAGAAAGAAGAATGGAGCTGGAGGAATCAACCTTCCTGACTTCAGATTATACTACAAAGCTACAGTCATTAAGACAGTATGGTACTGGCACAAAAACAGAAATATAGACCAATGCAACAAGATAGAAAGCCTTGAAATAAATACATGCACCTATGGGTACCTTATTTTTGAAAATGGAGGCAAGAATAAACAATGGGGCAAAGACAGCCATTCAATAAATGGTGCTGGGAAAACTGGACAGCTACATGTGAAAGAATGAAATTAGAACACCTCCTAAAACCATACACAAAGGTAAACTCAAAATGTATTAAAGACCTAAATGTAAGACCAGAAACTATAAAACTATTAGAGGAAGACATAGGCAGAACACTCAATGACATAAATCAAAGCAAGATCCTCTTTGACACACCTGCTAGAATAATGGAAATAAAAGCAAAAGTAAACAAATGGGACATGATTAAATTTAAAAGCTTTTGCACAGCAAAGGAAACTATAAGCAAGGTGAAAAGGCATCCCTCAGAGTGGGAGAAAATAACAGCAAATGAAACAACTGACAGATGATTAACTTCCAAAATATACAAGCGGCTCATTCAACTCAATACCAGGAAAACAAACAACCCAATCAAAAAGTGGGGGAAAGACCTAAACAGACATTTCTCCAGGGAAGACATACAGATGGCTAACAAACACATGAAAAGTTGCTCAACATCGCTCATTATTAGAGAAATGCAAATCACATTTACAATGAGATATCACCTCACCCTGGTCAGAATCAGTTCAGTTACTTAGTCGTGTCCAACTCTTTGTAACCCCATGAACTGCAGCACACCAGGCCTCCCTGTCCATCACCAACTCCCAGAGTTCACCCAAACTCATGTTCCATCGAGTCAGTGATGCCATCCAGCCATCTCATCCTCTGTTGTCCCCTTTTCCTCCAGTCCCTCCCAGCATCAGAGTTTTTTCCAATGAGTCAACTCTTCGCATGAGGTGGCCAAAGAATTGGAGTTTCAGCTTTAACATCATTCCGTCCAAAGAACACCCAGGGCTGATCTCCTTTAGAATGGCTCTCCAAGGGACTCTCAAGAGTCTTCTCCAACATCACAGTTCAAAACCATCAATTCTTCAGCACTCAGCCTTCTTCACAGTCCAGCTCTCACATCCATACATGACCACTGGAAAAACCATAGCCTTGACTAGGCAGACCTTTGTTGGCAAAGTAATGTCTCTGCTTTTCAATATGCTATCTAGTTTGGTCATAACTTTCCTTCTGAGCAGTAAGCGTCATTTCATTTCATGGCTGCATTCACCATATGCAGTGATTTTGCAGCCCCAGAAAATAAAGTCTGACACTGTTTCCACTGTTTCCCCATCTATTTCCCATGAAGTGATGGGACCAGATGCCATGATCTTTGTTTTCTGAATGCCGAGCTTTAAGCCAACTTTTTCACTCTCCTCTTTCACTTTCACCAAGAGGCTTTTTAGTTCCCTTCACTTTCTTCCATAAAGGTGGTGTCATCTGCATATCTGAGGTTATTGATATTTCTTCCAGAAATCTTGATTCCAGCTTGTGCTTCTTCCAGCCCAGAGATTCTCATAATGTGCTCTACATATAAGTTAAATAAATAAGCAGGGTGACAATATACAGCCTTGACGTTCTCCATTTCCTATTTGGAACCAGTCTGTTGCTCCATGTCCAGTTCGAACTGCTGCTTCCTGACCTGCATATAGGTTTCTCAAGAGGCAGATCAGGTGGTCTGGTATTCCCATCTCTTTCAGAATTTTCCACAGTTTATTTTGATCCACACAGTCAAAGGCTTTGGCATAGTCAATAAAGCAGAAATAGATGTTTTTCTGGAACTAAGAATTTCCCACAGTTTGTGGTGATCCACACAGCATCCATTATTCTTCTACATTAATGACCCATCAACTGAATGTTGTCTTTTAAGTTTATCCCACACTTTCTCAATTGAATTATTTGTCTGCGCAGACTCCATTCTTGTAGATGTCCTTCTATCCATCTTACTGCAGTTGCATTCTGCTTTACTGAAATACACAAACTCTACATCCCTATATGTGTGTACACACACACACAGACACACACACAATGTAGTGGAGTATTATTCATCCATGACAAAGAAAATACTGATTTTACAGAGAAAGACAAATAGTGCCTGATATTTATGTGTGGAACCTTAAAAAGGTTGAGTTCATTGAAATAGAGAGTAGAATTATGGTTACCAGAGAGTGGGGGGTTTGGGGAGAGGCTTGGCAAAGGGTACATACTTGTAGTTGAAGATAAGTAAGTTCTGGGGATCTATTCTTTCTCCATTCATCTATTAGCTAATGCATTAGGCTATTTCCATATCTCAGCTTTTGTGACTAATGCAACAATAAACTTGGGAGTGCATATATCTTTTTGATATCCTATTTTCATTTGCTAGGGATATATACCCAGAAATAAGATAGCTGAATCATATGGTAGGTCTATTTTTAATTTTTTAAAGAAGCTCCATAGTATTTCTCATTATGACTGACTGAACCGTTTTACCTTCCCACCAACAGTGCACCAGGGTTCCCTTTCAATCCAGTTTAAAAATGGACAGAAGAACCAAACAGACCCTTTTTCCCAAAGAAAACATACAAATGGCCAACTGGCACTTACAAATTTGTCAACATCAGTACTCATCATGGAAATGCAAATCAGAATCACAGTAAGATATATCGTCACACCTATTAGAATGTTTGTCATTAAAAAGACAAGAGATAAAAAGTATTGAAAAAGTTGTAGAGAAAAAAGCACCCTGGGTACCTGCTTCTTTTAGTAAAAGATACCTAAATACGTATGTTGCATCTGCTTAGGTACCAGAATCAGTGAAAATATTTAGGTTAATAATCTATATTCCCTAGTCAGCTTGGGCTGCCATAAGAAAATACAATAAACTGGGTGGCTTAGACAACAGAAATGTTTTTCTCTCAGTTCTGGAGCCTGAAAATCCAAAATCATGATGCTAGTTGGAGGCCAGATGAAAGCTTTCTTCCTAACTCGCAGATGGTTGCTTCTCACTGTGTCTTCATATGGCAAAGAGAGAGAAAGAATGGAGAGGCAAAAAGAGGGGCAGGCTTGTCTCTGATATCTCTTCTTATAAAGGAACTAATCCCATGATGAGTGCCTCACACCTATGGCTTCACCTAAACCTAATTACTTCCCAACCTCCAGCTTCAAATGTTATCAATAGGGGTTAGGGCTTCAACATATAAATTCTGCCAAGGCATATTTCAGTGCATAGCACCTAGCTTTGGCACACCTCGACATAATAACTTCAAGAAAGGCAAAGGATCAAAAATTTTTATGAATGTGTGTTATAAGACATTCATTTGTATCTGTTTTTGTTAGTGTGATAAAATTCTATATTAGGAATTATATAGAAAGTAATTCTGACTATAGTGATCCATGAATATTTATATTGTTCATACTGATTATTACTGATATTATTTATTTCTTTAATTATGTCTTTTTGTCTGTTAGATAAAGCAGTTCAAATTCTTCCCAGTATGGAGTAGCTTCATACCAGATATAGCTCAGAAAATCTTTAGAACCTTATAATATCCCACAACCATTCTATAGCCAAAGTGTATTTGTAATGATTCTAATACTTGTAGATCTATATCTTTATATTCTGTCGGCAGCAATCATGCAAAGCAACAAATACTTATTAAAAACTAATTATTGAGAATACAAAATAGTGTCTAGCCCCTGCCCTTCTGGTGCCTATAAGGAGTGACACATAACATACTAGACAGTAGTGCAGAAATATAAATCGGCAGAGCCACAATAGGAGTATACAGTAGGGACACATAGTTCAACCTATGAGAAAGCAAATTAGGGGAAACTTCCTTTTGTAAATGATGGCTGAGCTTAGCACAGTTTCTTTTGAAATAGGAATAGCAACTCATTTCTAAGATTTTATACTAAGGAAGTATCACACAAATATGGAAAATGTGTGTCCAAGTAGCGTCATTGTTATATTAACAGAAACTTCGGAATCAACCTAAATGTTCATTAGCATAATGGAGGGTAAGTAAATTATGTGCTCAATGTAGCTCAGATAATACACAATCATTGAATGTAATACTATATACCTATACTAATTGAAAAAACCATAATTTTCAGGATAAAGGAAAAATATTGAATAAATGTGAGCTGCCTTTTGTGTGAAATGGAATAATAATAAAGTGTAGCCCCTCTGATTATTTTTTATTTTTCTTTTGTTATATTTGCATTGTTCAGCATTTAGTTATTTTGCAAATCTAAAAGTTACTTTTTAGAAAGATGGGGATGATGACCCTGTATGTGAGACAACAAAAGAGACTCAGATCTATAGAGTGAACTTTTGGACTCTGGGGAAGAGAGAGAGGGAGAGGGTGGGATGAGATGGGAGAATGGCATTGAAACATGTATACTATCAAGTAAGAAACGAATCGCCAGTCGATGTCCGATGCAGGATGCAGGATGCTTGGGACCGGTGCAAGGAGAGGACCCAGAGAGATGGTATGGGGTGGGAGGTGGGAGGGGATTCATGTTTGGGAATGCTTGTACACTCATGGTGAATTCATGTCAATGTTTGGCAAAACCAATACAGTAATGTAAAGTAAACTAAAGTTAAAATAAAAATT
>SJYQ01005869.1:0-12142 GCA_006410935.1 Redunca redunca | reverse complement strand
GAGGCAATAGATTTTATTTAATATTACTTTGTGTGTTTAAAAAATATTAGCTTTACTTAAATAATATTATGAGATAGGAACTATATTTTTGATTTAGTATTTTCCCAAGGATTCTTCTGAATTATTGCACATTGATTTATTTCCTCTAATTTTGATAGCATATTTCAGTCAATAGATATTCCATAATTCATTATTCCTTGCTCTTATTTATATACATGCAGAGTGTGTCCTGTTTTTCACTATTATAAACAATATTTTAGTAAAGTTCCTTTTAATATTTGACATATCTTAGTTTCCAAAAAATGTTTTGCTGAGAGGGATACTTAGAATGATAATTTTGAACATAGTGAATATGCTTTTTCAGACCACTATTTCCCCCGAGTTTTATCAGTTTATATTCCTGTTCAATGCCTGATTTTTCAGCTCTTTTTCAAACCTTTCCTTTCCTCTTCATCTTCTAAAGCAATTCATAAACTATAATAGAAGTTTATTTTTCCTATAAAGTCACTAATATCACATTGTAGTGTTCTTAGTTTAAGAAACTTCAAAGAAGATCATATTGAAAGACTTTACAGAGAAGATACCACAGGGTTTATCATTCTTAAGGAATATGTATGGGAAATTTCAGGAAATACAAACTCTATCTGCTTGGCAAATTGTGAGTTTACATACTTACTACTCCACATATCATTTTAATAAATACTTATTCAACATATATATATGTATATATATATTTGTGCCTACTATAAGAAGGGCTGTGGGCTGTGTGAGTAGGAAGGGAAAGAGGTATGCAAACTGTGGACAGAGATAGATTTTGGTCATCTAGAGCTTTTTTGATCTTGTAGCTAATTCTGTTAGCAGCACAATTTATGCCTAGGCAGAGATCTGTCTCTTATAGCATCAAATATCCAGGGTAACACCTTGCCCTCTCTTTGCAACTTAATTTGATTCTACCACAAATGTCTTATCTTCCCAGGACCTTGAGCATCATCACTAAAATTTGCTGAGCCTTAAAAATAGAATTGACTGAGCCAGGGGTTCCCTGGTGAAAATGAACATACACATAATTCAATCAAGTTTGTAAACTTCAAAGCCATTTTCATATTTCGATTGCTTTTCTCCACACCCACTATCACACAAAATGAAGATTTTCTTGCTAGCATTTAATCCTATTTGCTTTCTTATCTATGTATAATATATACCATTTTGGTCTTTATGTTTATACATGATAGCTGAAATGAGTAGATCATGTAATTGCTAGAAGGTACCAGTTGCCTTCTTCATTATATCTTAAAATCAAAGCTAGTAATTTAAAACTTTTTTTCAATGCTTCTTTTTAACTCTCTTCAAATATTTATTAGACACTAGGCTAAATCAGCCACTGGGCTAAATGCACAGTAGCTCTAAACACTCGCTCACATTGCAGTTTTCTACTAATATAAACAGGAAAATAGCCTAAACCTATAATAAAATTTTCCCTACTGCATTTAAAATTGTTACTTTATTTTGTCCTCAGTGACTCACCCATTCCTTATTCATTCATCAGCATAGCCCATGCACATTTGCAAGGTGCCTGGTCAAGCACTTTTTTTTTTTTATTCTACTCATCAGGTTTATTCATTATACAATGGATAACTTCAAAGTCTGTGTGGAGAAGGAAAACCATTCATATTCATCTCCCTACAGTGATCTCGTCTCCACCTTACTTCATTTCTTTCATGATCATGACCAAACACTTGTCATTATGTTAAAAGTACTATTTTAGAATTATAAATCCAAATATTCCAAACTCCAACCAAAACCTCCTATGCTTTCTTTTTTTTTTTTTGAGCTTTTATTTTTTATTTATTTATTTTTTTAATTTTTATTTTAACTTTAGTTTACTTTACAATACTGTATTGGTTTTGCCAAACATTGACATGAATTCACCACGAGTGTACATGGGTTCCCAAACATGAATCCCTTCCCACCTCCCACCCCATAACATCTCTCTGGGTCCTCCCCATGCACCAGCCCCAAGCAACTTTTTTTTTTTATATAATTTTTATTTTTACTTTGGTTTACTTTACATTACTGTATTGGTTTTGTCAAACATTGACATTTTAAACTGGCTGGAACTTCATTACGGTAGAAGAACAAATTTCAAATTCTTTGAGGACTGTTGGGATCTTTTCCACTATTAAAATTTTCTTTTAATGTATTGCATATTTGCTCATTTTTAATGCATAAGTTAGATAATTAAATTTTTCTAGAATGCCTTATTTCTTCATGTTTAACCCCATTTAAGATTTACCACAGAGAACACATGGCTTAAAGAAAGATTTCCCATATGGACTGAGAATTGCTGCTTGTTTCTTGTCTCCTTTAAATCTCTAATGTAACTGAGGATATTTCACCATTGGATATTTCCATATTTTTGTTCATTGAACCAAACATGGTTGGAACTCTATTTAATGTTCTATGCAAATATTCTGAATTAGTGCTAAGTGAGTCCTTGTAAGGTGGTTCATCCAGAAAGGAGAATATATTCTTTGTAGTAAAATACAAATAGGATTTGCTGCCTACTATATGTTGTGTTAATAGTGTTCATTAATTAGCATGAGGAAAATTTTAGAAGTCTAACAAAAAATAAGTATCTTTTATACTGTTTACCTTGGTTTTTCCTAAGTAGATTGGTCACAGTACCCTTTTATTCATACACCACCTGTTGACAGCCTAAGAAACTAGTATTTTACACTGGATAATTTGAGAAATTTTAGTATTATAAATTTATACAGAAAGAATAAATTCACATAATTTTTAGTGTATTTTGGATTCTTTGAAACTTGGGAAAAATTTGCAGCTGTTGAAAATTTGATTAAGTATAAAACTGTATGTCATGTCACAGTTGAAAATAAAGTTCATATCATGTCCGTACTACTTTCCTATCATGAGGACTTAGGAATTATTTTGGTTCTAATTTTGACTTCCTTTTTTATTTTTTTTTGTTTGTTTTTCTTGTCATCTTTATTCAAGTATTTCACAGCAGTTATATTACAAATTACAGTAAATGTTCAAAATTCCAGAATTCAAAAATTAAATAATTTACTTCAAACTAATGTAAAATGAAGTCAAATGTAAAACATCAACTTAACACAATTCTAAATTAAACTACAAACCCAAAATAGACCATAGTTGAGGAGGTCTACTTACTCTACAAAGTAGACATACATGAATGAAACCAAAGAGGACTCCCAAAGTCTAAATAACCGAATGTACAAAATACAAAAGATGTTGGTACAAGTCCAAATTCAAGCTTACAATGTGATTACAAATAATAATTATAATAACAATGGCATTCAGCTACGGGACCTGACACTGAAGATACCTACAGAATAGCACCATAGCTGAACCAACTTAATCAAAAAATGGGAAGATATTACCACCCACTCCCTAAAAAATAAAATCCAGTAAATCTACAAATACAAAATGGAAGTTACTGTGGGTAATAAAACATATTGAGTTAATAAATACTTGAGGTCTTTTGATGACTGTAGTAAGTCTGAGATATGAAATATGCATTTCCTCATCTATTTAGAAAAAGACAGCAACCATGTAAATCTAAGTTTTCTGTTTTCCAAAGTAATTGTATCATTTTACATTCACACCTGCAGTGGGTGAATGTTCAGTTCCAATATATTCTTGTCAACACTATTTTCAGACATTTGAGTTTCAGCAGTTCTAGTGGGTGTGTAGTTGGATCCAATTGTGGTATTAATTTACATGTCTTCAGTGAGCATTTACTCATATGCTTATTTACCCTCCATATAGTTATTTTGGTGTGGTGTCTATTCAAATATTCTGTTTATTTTTAAGTGTTCTTTGGATTTATGTTATCATTATTGTATTGCAATAATTCATTATGTTTTCTAGATTCAGGTCCTTTATCAGATCTGTGTTTTGCTACTATTTTCTGTTAGTCATATTTTACTCATTTTCTTCAATAGATTTTAAATTCTAGAATGGGCCTTTCAACTCCTGAGGATAATTGTTCCATTTATTTTGAATTTCTGAAAATCCAGTTGTTTCTGCTTTTTTGAATGTAGTATTTGTTTTTCTGTTCAGCTTTAAGACTTTTTATTTGTTTGAGGTTTACCATTTCCTATTACATGACTAGCTGTAGATATATTCTACTCAGGAGCTGTTGTGTTTCTTAACTTGACTAGGCAAGAATTTGATCAATTCTTGCATATCTGTGATTGTTACCTTTATCAAAATTACCTTACCCATTTTTTTCTAATTCCTATTTTATCCGGCCTTCTTATTCTAGTTTCCATGCATTTTCATTATTCATTTTTATTTTTTATCCCTCTATGATTTTTCATAGCTGTTTAGTTTACTAAATTATCTTTGTAAGCTATGCTAAACTTACTTTTATCTATAAATTATTTAAATATGCCTTCTTAAATTTCCTTGTAATACTTAAAAATTGTAATCTTTGACTTGTTATTATACAATTTTGCTTACAAAATATTTTGTATGATCTTGATTATGGTTCTGTTATTAATCTTGGGTTGCTTCCTAAATGGCTCACTGGTAAAGAATCACCCTGCAATACAGGAGATGGAAGTTTGCTCCCTGGGTTTAAAAGATCCCCTAGAGAAGGAAACAACCCACTCCAATATTCTTGCCTAAGAAAATCCTATAGACAAAGAAGACTGACAGGCTACAACCTATGGGGTCATGAAGAGTCTGACACGACTTAACAGCTAAGAATAGCAGCAACATATTATATATATTACCTGTTAATTCTTAAAATTGTCTCTCTGTTCTTTACTTTCCCTACCAGGGAGCTTACGATTTCAGTTTTTGTTAGATTTTTTTGTTTCTTTCCTTCTTTGTTTTGCTACAAGTGTAGACTCAGGAAGTACCCAAAACTAGTTGTTCAGTAAATATTCACTGAGGAAGTAAATGACTCACTTTCCTTTTCTCTTCTTGTTTATCATAGTTATGGTCTGAATTTTGCATTCTTGTATGCCACAAAAAAATAGTAATGATCTGCATCCAAGTGTGCGTTGCAAATTATCTGCATTAAAATTTTAACATGACATCAACAAGTTGAGAAATGTCTGGTATGTTTGATACAGTCTTTTAAAAACATTACTTTGTTGAGTCTCCATAGTATGAGATAAAAGCCGAAGAGATCATGCTGGTAATTTAAATACAGTAATCTAAAAATCTGAAATGAAACTTTGTGAAACTGAACCCTTATGGGACATATTTACTTTTAATATAATATTAAAATATGCACCAAATATAAATTATGCATAATGAAATTCAGTAAGTGAGTAAATATGTCTCCTGGTTCTCATACTGAACACTGCTTTGAATAATAATAACAAATATATTCTTCTGATTTCAATAGGGCTTTAAGGCCTCAGACCTAGAAAGAATATTCTCTGAAAAGCATTTAGTACATGGATATTGCAGAAATTTCAGTTAAAAATACTTGCCACCTCACAAATGTTCTTTAAGTTATTATTTTATCAGCTTTCTTTTAAAACATTATTTATATTACAGACATAGCTTTTATCATTTAAAGAGTGTCTCAGATGACAGAACAATACTAGAAGCTACTTTAAGAGTGAAGAATATATTATATGTGATCTTTCCTATAACAGGTTTGCCCATAACATGGATACATGTGTTAAGAATGTTACAAATATTATTGCATGTAATTTAAATGACTAGCATGATTGCATTTTGTTTTGAATTATCTAATATTGTGGGAACTCAACTAAGTGATCTTTTTAAATTTTTATGTCAGATAGTACCAAAAAATTATATGCAATATCTTTGATTAGTGTAAATACAAAAATTCTCAAAAAAATTAGCAAATTGAATCCAGCAACACATGAAAAAATCATGATCAAGTTGGAATTATCCAGGGTAACAAGAATGTTTCAACCTATTCAAATCAAACAATGTCATAAACCACATCAACAAAAGACAAAAACTACACGATCATTTCAGTGGAAGTAGAAAAAGCATTTGATAAAATTCAACATCCTTTCATGATAAAAACTTACCAAAGTGGGTATAGAGGAAACATGTCAACATAATAAAAACTACTTATGACAAACCTATAGCCAGTATATAACTCAACAGTGAAAAGTTGAAAGCTTTCCTGCAAAATCTGAAATAAACAATATGCCCAGTCTCAGGACTTTTTTCAATATAGTATTATAGGTCCTAGACACAGCAAGCAGACAAAAAAAGAAGTAAAAGTAAAGTATCCATATTGGAAGATTCAGTTCAAGTTGCTCAGTCATGTCTGATATTTTGCAACCCAATGGACTGCAACATGTCAGGTTTCCCGGTCCATCACCACCTCCCAGAGTGTGCTCAAACTCATCTTCATCGAGTTGGTGATACTATCCAACCATTTCATCCTCTACCATCCCCCTCCTCCTGCCTTCAATCTTTCCCAGCATCAAGGTCTTTTCTAAGGAGTCAGTTCTTCACATCAGGTGGACACAGTATTGGAGCTTCAACTTTAGCATCAGTCCTTCCAATGACTATTCAGGACTGATTTCTTTTTTGATTCACTGGTTTGATCTACTTGCAGTCCAAGGGACTCTCAAGAGTCTTCTACAACACCACAGTTCAAAAGCATCAATTCTTTAGTGCTAAGCTTTCTTTATGGTCCAACTCTCACATCTATACATGACTACTGGAGAAACCATAGTTTTGACTAGATGGACCTTTGTTGGTAAAGTAATGTCTCTGTTTTTTAATATGCTCTCTAGGTTTGTCATAGCTTTTCTTCTAAAGAGCAAGTGTCTTTTAATTTCATGGCTGTAGTCACCATCTACAGTGATCCTGGAGCCCCAAAAAATAAAGTTTGTCACTGTTTCCATTGTTTCCCTATCTGTTTGCCATGAAGTGAAGTCCTGGACACAGCAAGCAGACAAGAAAAGAAATAAAAGTATCCAAATTGGAAGAGAACAGGTAAAAGTGTTATTATATGAAGATGATGTAAATTATATACAGAAAACCCTGAAGACTCCAACACAAACTCCTAAAACTGATAAACAAATTCAGTAAGGTAGCATGATAAAAGATTAACATACAGAAATCTGTTGCATTTCTTTACACCAACAGTGGAATATCATAAAAGGAATAAAAAAAAAAAACAAACTCCTCTTAAAATCATGTCAAAAAAAGAGAGAAATAAAACACTTATGAATAAACCTGGCCAAGGAGGTGGAAGATTATGTCATGAGCTATAAGATGTTGATAAAGGAAACTGTGGTGGTGGTGGTGGTTTAGTCACAAAGTCATGTCCAGCTCTTGTGACTCCGTGGATGGTAGCCCACCCAGCTCCTCTGTCCATGGGATTTTCAAAGCAAGAATATTGGAATGGGTTGCCATTTCCTTCTCCAGGGGATCTTCCCAACCCAGGGATTGAACCCATATCTCCTGCATAATAGGTGGTCTCCTGCATTGAAGGCAGATTCTTTACTGGTGAACCACCAGGGAAGCCTTGAAGATGATTTAAGAGAATGGAAAGATCTCTCATGCCCTTGGATTGGGAGCATAAATACCATTATAATGACCATACTAACTGAAGCAATCTAATGTTTAATGTGATCCCTGTCAAATTCCCATGACATTTTTGACAGAATAGAACAAATAATCATAAAATTTATATGGGACCATAAAAACCCCAAATTACTAAAGCAGTCCCGAAGAGGAAGAACAAAGTTAAAGGTATAATACACCAGGACTTCAGACAATACTACAAATCTACAATAATCAAAACAGCATGGTATCAGCCCAAAACAAACATGGATCAGCAGAATAGAATAGAGAGCCCAGAGATAAGTCCACACACCTATGGTGAATTAATCTTTGACAAAAGTGGCAAGAATATACAAGGTCTCTTGTCTCTTCAACAAGTGGTGTTGAGAAAGCTGGACAGCTGCATTTGAATCAAAGAAGTTAGACCACACCTTCACACCATACACAAAAGTAAACTATAAATGACTTAAATACTTAAATATAAGATACAGCACCATAAAACTCCTAGAAGAGAATAAGACAAAACATTCTTTGATGTAAATAACAGCAATGTTTCCTTAGATCAGTGAAAGCAATAGAAGTAAAAGCAAAAATAAACAAATGGAAACTAATGAAACTTAACAGGTTTTGCACAACAAAGGAAACCAGAAACAAACTAAAAAGTGTCTACAGACTGGGAGAAAATATTCACAAATTATGCTGTTGTCTAGGGATCAATCTCCAAAAATCTAAGAAGCTTCTAAAACTCAATGTAAAAAAGTCCAACAACCCAGTCAAAAAAAGAGACAGAAAACCTGAATAGACATTTCTCCAAAGAAAATATAGAAAAGGCCATTGAGAACATGAAAAGATGTACAACAATGCTAATTATTAGAGAAATACAAATCAAAACTATAATGAGGTACCACCTCACACCAGCCAGAATGGCCATCATTAGAACATCTACAAATAACAAATGATGGAGATGGTGTGAAGAAAAATGAACCCTCCTGCAGTGTTGCCGGGAAAGCAAATTGGTGCAGCCATTATGGAAAACATTATGGAGGTTCCTTGAGAAACTAAAAATAGAGCTGACATATGATCTAGCAATCCTACTCCTGGGCATATATTCAGAGAAAACTATAATTAGAAAGAAACATGCATACCAATATGCATAGCAGCACTATTTACAATAGCCAAGACATGGAAGCAATCTAAATGTTCATCGACAGATGAATGGATGAAGGAGATACACACACACACACACACACACACACTCAACCGGATACTACTCAGCTATAAAAAAAAATAAATGCCATTTGAAGCAACATGGATGGACCTAGAGATTATCATGCTAAATGAAGTAAATCAAAGGAGGACAAACATCATATAATATCACTTACATATGTAATCTGAACTATGATGCAAATGAACTTATTTATGAAACAAATAGACTCACAAACATAGTAAATAATTTAGGGGTATGATAGGGGAAAGGAAAGTTGTGGAGGAGTAAATTAGGAGTTTGGGATTAGCAAGTACAAGCTACTACATATATATAAAGCTACTATATATATAAATCAAGGTCCTAGTATAGTACAGTATATTCAATATACTATAATAAAACATAATGGAAAAGAGTATGTATGTATGTGAATAACTGAATCACTTTACTGTACACCAGAAACTAATCACAGTGTAAATCAACTATACTTCAATTTTTAAAAATGTTTATATCAAACAGTGTAACAGGCATTTCTTCAAATTTTGCTGTGGTTATACTGAAATTTGAATTCAGGTGAGTCACATGATGCAGTGATTTTATGCAGATTATAGCAAGCAGAAATCATGTTTTAAAAAAGTAAAAGAACAATTCATATTGATCATGCTAGTGAGGGCAAAAGAAGATAAGGAGTTGTCAGGGATGATAAAAGATATGTATTCCAAATATCTAGGCTACATTTATGAAAATCAAATCTAATCATTTTATCCCTATTGGTTTTCATATTCTAAACTTCTTCTTAATATACTTCAAACTTTGTTAATTAATTAGTCACTGGTTCTTTGAATTGTTGCACAAATTCTGCTAGGCAAATTGAGTTATTCTTTTTTTCGATTTTTTATTATTTTTTTACTTTACAATACTGTATTGGTTTTGCTATACATTGACATGAATCCACCACAGGTGTACATGAGTTCCCAAACATGAACCCCCCTCCCACCACCCTCCCCATGTCATCTCTCTGGGTCATCCCAGTGCACCAGCCCCAAGCATCCTGTGTCCTGTATCGAACCTAGACTAGTGATTTGTTTCTTACATGATAGTATACATGTTTCAATGCCATTCTCCCAAATCATCCCACCCTCTCCCTCTCCCACAGAGTCCAAAAGTCTGTTCTTTACATCTGTGTCTCTTTTGCTGTCTCGTATATAGGGTTATCATTACCATCTTTCTAAATTCCATATGTATTGTTAGTATATTGTATTGTTGTTTTTCTTTCTGGCTTACTTCACTCTGTATAATAGGCTCCAGTTTCACCCACCTCTTTAGAACTGATTCAAATGTATTCTTTTTAATGGCTGAGTAATACTCCATTGTGTATATGTACCACTGCTTTCTTATCCATTTGTCTGCTGATGGACATCTAGGTTGCTTCCATATCCTGGCTATTATAAACAGTGCTGCGATGAACATTGGGGTACATGTGTCTCTTTCTATTCTGGTTTCCTCAGTGTGTATGCCCAGCAGTGAGATTGCTGGGTCATAAGGCAGTTCTATTTGTAGTTTTTTAAAGAATCTCCACACTGTTCTCCATAGTGGCTGTACTAGTTTGCATTCCCACCAACAGTGTAAGAGGGTTACCTTTTCTCCACACCCTCTCCAGCATTTATTGCTTGTAGACTTTTGGGTCACAGCCATTCTGACTGGTGTGAGGTGGTACCTCATTGTGGTCTTGATTTGCATTTCTCTGATAGTGAGTGATGTTGAGCATCTTTTCATGTGTTTGTTAACCATCCATATGTCTTCTTTGGAGAAATGTCTATTTAATTCTTTGGCCCATTTTTTGATTGGGTCATTTATTTTTCTGGAATTGAGCTGAAGGAGTTGCTTTTATATTTTTGAGATTAGTTGTTTATCAATTGCTTCATTTGCTATTATTTTCTCCCATTCTAAAAGCTGTCTTTTCACCTTGCTTATAGATTCCTTTGTTGTGCAGAAGCTTTTAATTTTAATTAGATCCCATTTGTTTATTTTTGCTTTTATTTCCAGTATTGTGGGAGGTGGATCATAGAGGATCCTGCTGTGATTTATGTTGGAGAGTGTTTTGCCTGTGTTCTCCTCTAGGAGTTTTATAGTTTCTGGTCTTACGTTTAGATCTTTAATCCATTTTGAGTTTATTTTTGTGAATGGTGTTAGAAAGTTGAAAAGCATAACCAGTGATTCTGGGATATTTAGTAAATTCAAATGAAAGAAGTATCTGTTGCATTTGTCTATTGTTGACTTTCATATGTGTGAAAGTGACAGTCGCTCAGTTATGTCTGACTCTTTACAATCCCATGGACCACACAGACCAGAATACTGGAGTGGGTAGCCATTTCCTTTTCCAGTGTATCTTCCCAACCCAGGGGTAGAACCCAGGTCTCCTGCATTGCATACAGATTCTTAACCAGCTGAGCCACCAGTGAAAAAATGGTTATATGATGAATACAGAAGCCAGAGGTAGTGAAATGAGAATTGAACGGGATGTAAGGAAGTGTAAATTGTAAGAAAATTTGGGAGATAGCTATAAGAATATAAAATTGTTGTTGTATTAGGCTGTAGTATTATAGGCCAGCTTTTTATTTTTTTCATTAAGGAGGCACTTGAGAATGCTCAGAGCCTGTGGGGAAGAAGTCAATAGATAAGATGAGACAAAACATACAGAAGAAAGGAGGTAAAACAGATGAGATGTATGATGGAGAAAGACAAGAACCGGTTTTAATAGCTGTAATTTTTCTCAACCTGCACTTTCCTCCCTTTGCACAAGAAGAGTGATCTCAGGTGATGATACCAAATCAGGATTGGCTGCCAGGAGCCAGGGTGAGGAATTCCACCCGTGACAAGGTCATGTGGGAGGAAGCCTGACAAACGCAAGGACGTGACAGCTTCAGGTTTTCCCCCTGGAATTTCCTGAGCATCCAAACCCCAAAAAATAAGAATCTGCCGGCTTTTGTTCTCTGCTTCTCTACTCTTCTAATACACTCCGGAAAAAGTCATCTCTAAGCTTTGGTCTTCTGCATTTGAAAGGGATGTTTCAGTTAAACCTCCTCTAGTAGTTCTCTAGCTTGCCTAACAAGTTTCCTGGACCCCTTACAGCTTGTGAATTGCTTGCAGCCCCCAACCGGGAGAGGCCCAAAGCTTGAAAGCATCTTAAAGATACAGAGCCTTTTCTAAAGAGTTAAAAACCATGTTGGTTATGGGTTTTCACTGTTGATTCAATGATTGCCAACAGGCCTCCATATTCTTTATCTTTTAGGCACCTAGGAAGATGTTAATCAATGTAAACGGGGTATGGAAAAAGAGATATAGTAGTTTTGATGTTAGCAACACTAGACTTTT
>SJYQ01005867.1:138247-244622 GCA_006410935.1 Redunca redunca | reverse complement strand
TACTTGACAAGAAAATGGAACAAAATTCTGATAAATGTAACAAAAATGAATCTCAAAATCATTTCACTTACTGAAAGGGTACAGATATACAAGAATAATAGAACAAAACATGTATTTCCATTTGATAAAAGGTACAACATACCAAAACGATATTAACTGTCCTGAGCTTTATGGAACTCACAATACAGGCTCCAAACATACAAAGCAAGAAACTAATAGAATAACAAGAAGAAATCTGTAAGTTCACAACTGAAGTAGAAAACATTTCACAGCTCTTTTAGCAGGTGACAGAAGATAGGACAAAATATTAGGAAGGGACTGATGATTTACATAATTGGTAGCATACTTATCAACATGCATCTAACACTTTTAAAAATCTATGTGTCAAGTCATAAAGAAAACTTAAAAATCGGATACCATACAAACATATTCTTTGACATTGGACATAAATAAGCTAACATTAAAAATTAGACTCAAAATGAAAACAAAAACAAGTAATACACATTAAAATATGTAGTATTTCAACTTCCTGATTTACACTAGAAAATATCCAACATTAAGTACAAAAAAGAATAACATTAAGCAATGCAATTTTATTAATTTGGAATAAAAGCAATAAAAAGGAATTTTGTCATTTCGGATAAAATTCAATATGTGCTAAGTGGCAGAATTATTTAAGAACCATTCTATCGGTTTCAGTTAAAATGATTATCTCTGATCTGCCTACTTGGTGCCACAACAGACAGAATCTAATAGTTGCAATGAGATTGTAATAGTTACAATGAAGTTTATAAACTTAGCTTCTAGAAATATTCTTTGTATATCTTATGATATACAAAATTCTCAAAATTTAATTGATTATATTGAGGCAGTATACTATGTTGGGTAAGGTCATGAATTTTAAAGTCAGAGAGAAGTAGACTTAAATTTAAACTCCATTACTTAGCATTTGTGAGATCTAAGGTAAGTTATTCAAAATTTCTAAGATTAAATATCCTTATTTGTAAAAGGGAAAAAAAATATCCAAAAATATGTACACAAAATACTGAACTAAGAACCTGGTACATGGTAAGCAGCTGGTTTAAATTATAGTTTTTATTAATATTGCTAGTACTAAACTTTGTCATTAAGACAAAGAGGTGGCAAGAATACACAGAAGAACTGTACAAAAAAGATCTTCATGATCCAGATAATCATGATGATGTGATCACTAATCTAGAGCCAGACATCTTGGAAAGTGAAGTCAAGTGGGCCTTAGAAAGCATCACTACGAACAAAGCTTGTGGAGGTGATGGCATTCCAGTTGAGCTGTTTCAAATCCTGAAAGATGATGCTGTGAAAGTGCTGCACTCAATATGCCAGCAAATTTGGAAAACTTAGCAGTGGCCACAGGACTGAAAAGGTCCGTTTTCATTCCAATCCCAAATAAAGGAAATGCAAAAGAATGCTCAAACTAAAGCACAATTGCACTCATCTCACATGCTAGTAAAGTGATGCTCAAAATTCTCCAAGCCAGGCTTCAGCAATACGTGAACCGTGAACTTCCTTATGTTCAAGCTGGTTTTAGAAAAGGTAGAGGAACCAGAGATCAAATTGCCAACATCCACTGGGTCATGGAAAAAGCAAGAGAGTTCCAGAAAAACATCTATTTCTGCTTTATTGACTATGCCAAAGCCTTTGACTGTGGGGATCANGCATCCGGTCCCATCACTTCATGGGAAATAGATGGGGAAACAGTGTCAGACTTTACTTTTGTGGGCTCCAAATCACTGCAGATGGTGACTGCAGCCATGAAATTAAAAGACGCTTACTCCTTGGAAGAAAAGTTATGACCAACCTAGATGGCATATTCAAAAGCAGAGATATTACTTTGCTGACTAAGGTCTGTCTAGTCAAGGCTATGGTTTTTCCTGTGGTCATGTATGGATGTGAGAGTTGGACTGTGAAGAAGGCTGAGCACAGAAGAATTAATGCTTTTGAACTGTGATGTTGGAGAAGACTCCTGAGAGTCCCTTGGACTGCAAGGAGATCCAACCAGTCCATTCTGAAGGAGATCAATCCTGGGATTTCTTTGGAAGGAATGATGCTAAAGCTGAAACTCCAGTACTTTGGCCACCTCATGGGAAGAGTTTACCCACCTCATGGGAAGAGTTGACCCATTGGAAAAGACTCTGATGCTGGGAGGGATTGGGGGCAGGAGGAGAAGGGAACGACCTAGGAAGAGATGGCTGGATGGCATCACGGACTCGATGGACGCGAGTCTGAGTGAACTTCAGGAGTTGGTGATGAACAGGGAGGTCTGGCGTGCTGCGATTCATGGGGGTCACAAAGAGTCGGACACGACTGAGCGACTGAACTGAACTAAACTTTGTCATACACCTCAAAATTTACCATGTTTGAAACCTGCTCATCTTCTCAATTAGCCAATCTTTTAATGTCATCACCATCTCTCCAGTATTCAAAGGCTAGAAAGTTCATTCTTGATTCCTCTTACTCTTAAATGTCTCTAAAAAATCCCCCTTCACTGTATAAGTTCTTCATTATCTTTTACCTGACTTTCAAATGTCTCTTAAGTGTTTTATCTGCTTTTCCAAGACATGTCTCTCTTCCAATCAATTCTTTAATTATTTTACTTTACAGTACTGTACTTGTTTTGCCATACATCAACATGAATCCACTACAGGTGTACACGTGTTCCCAATCCTGAACCCCCCTCCCATCTCCCTTCCCATGCCATCTCTCTGGGTCATCCCAGTGCACCAGCCCCAAGCATCCTGTATCCTACATCGAACCTAGACTGGCAATTCATTTCTTATATGATATTATACATGTTTCAATGCCATTCTCCCAATCAATTCTTTAATAGAACTTTCTTTCTTTCTAAAACACAAGTTAAATCACATCACAAACTTTGACTTTTTTTTTTTTTAGATTATTTCCTTTAGCATTCAGTTCAGTTGCTCAGTCATATCTGACTCTTTGTGACCCTTTGGACTGCACTATGCCAGGCTTCCCTGTCCATCACCAACTCCCAGAGCTTGTTCAAACTCATGTCTATTGAGTAGGTGATGCCATCCAATCATTTTATCCTCTGTCATCCCCTTCTCCTTCTGCCTTCAATCTTTCCCAGGATCAGGGTATTTTCACATCAGGTGGCCAAAGTATTGGATTTTCAGCTTCAGCATCAGTCCTTCCAGTGAATATTCAGGACTGATGTTCTTTGGGATTGACTGGTTTGACCTCCTTGCAGTCCAAGGGATTCTCAAGAATCTTCTCCAACACCACAGTTCAAAAGCATCAATTCTTTGGTGCTCAGCTTTCTTTATAGTTCAACTCTCACATCCATACATGACTACTAGAAAAACCATATCTTTGACTAGATGGACCTTTGTCAGCAAAGCAATGTCTCTGCTTTTTAATATGCTGTCTAGGTGTGTCATAGCTTTTCTTCCAAGGAGCAAGCATCTTTTAATTTCATGGTTGCAGTCACCAACCGCAATGATTTTGGAGCCCAAGAAAATAAAGTATGTCACTGTTTACATTGTTTCCCCATCTATTTGCCATAAAGTGATGGGAATGGATGCCATAATCTTTGATTTCTGGATGTTTAATTTTAATCCTTACTATCCAGAAATCTAAAGTCTTTAGCATGACAAAGGCTGCCCTCTGTCTGGTCCTTACTTAGTGTACTAGCCTCATCTCCACTCCTTTATACAAACTTTGAACTCTAACTTAGAGTTCACTACTAGGATATTATGTCACTGTTTCCTATGCTAAAGAACTCCTACTCATCCACTAGAATGTAGCATATACTGTATCACTTCTTTGAAGCATTCGCTTATGCCTTAAGACAGTTGTTTTGTTCTATTTTTACTTTAATAATAGACCTTATAATATTAATTCATTTGTCACATATTTTTCTCCTCTATAAAGTTATGAGCTCCTTGAAGGTGAGTAAGGAAAAGCAGGCCTTATTTAATCAGTGTCTACTTCATTCAAATATGACAACATTTTTGTAAGGAAAGACATGAGGTACATGTTAGAAGTTTAAGCAAATCCACAGAATTTTATTTTTAATTTTTACATATATAACACAAATACAGTAAATATGGAATGTTTCTGCCATATACAGCATTATACATGGTCATATTGATGATTCAGTCATAAAATACATATAATTGAAGCAAATGAGAGAAAACTTTATTTGTACATCCCTGCATTTTCTAAGCTTCTAACATGTACCTATAGTAACTTTTATAATTATAAAAAGTATGGTTTTAGAAAATAAAAAACAGGTATTCTAGAAAATCATAACTATCAAAGAAGGATTATTAAAGCTCCTAACTTAGAGATAATTTATAGAGTGTGCATCATAGAAACTGTCCACACGATCATTTTGGATTTTTTCCCCAAACTGAAGGATTAATCTCAATGGAAAAAAAAAACAAAGTTATATAAATACTACTAAGTTAAGTAGACAACTGAAGCCTGGTTGATCTTCATTATCAAGATGTTTCACGCTTACATGCTTTGGGAGCCTTGGAAGCTTCAAAGTAGTGCTGTATTACACATGTAATATTAACAATATTGTTTGGCAATATATAAAGAGCTCTTTCAACTCATTAATAAAGAGATAAGTAACTCAACTAAAAATGTTCTAATTCTTACATAGAAAATTCGGCCCCCCAGAAGATATACAAATGGCAAATAAACACATGAAAGATGCTCATCATCATAAGGGAAATGTAAATGAAAACCACAAGTGACATCTCTTCACACTCACCAAGATGACTATAGTTGAAAAGATGGAAAATAACAAGGATTGGTAAAGATGTGGAGAAGTCAGACTCATCATGTATTATTGGTAGGAATGTAGAATGTGCAGCTTCCTTGGAAAATATTTGGTTCCTCCAAAGCTAGACATGGAGTATCACATGATACAACAACTCCACTCCTGGATATATACAAGAGAAATGAGACATATGTCCACATAAAATCTGGTACATGAGTGTTCACAGCAGCATTATTCACAATGGCCAACAGGTGAAGATAACTCAAAAGTCCATTAACTCATGACCAAATAAACGAAACTAGTATATCTATCTATATAATGAAATATTATCAACAAAGAAAGGTAATGAAATATTGATACAAGCTACAACATGGGTGAACCCTGAAAATATCATGCTAACTGAAAGAAGCCTGTTCCAAAGCCACATAGGACATGATCCAGTTACATGAAATGTCCAGAAGAGGCAAAGCTATAGAAACAGAAAGGAAATGAGTGGCTGCTTACAGACAGAGACAAGGGAAGAAGGGACAAGGGTGAGAACAAAGAATAACAACTAATGGCTATGGGGTTTCTTTCAGGTGGGATGAAAATACTTTAAGATTTTTGTCTGTTTAGTATATTCACAGACTAAAATACTAAACAGAGTTGCTGCACAACTCTGAGAATATAGTAAAAGCCATGGACGTGCACATTTTAAATGGGTGAACTAAATGGTAGGAACTGTATCTCAATAAAGCCGTTTAAAGAAAAGAACGTCATCTGGCTCCTTTTCTAACAAAGTACATGATTTGGGGAATGAGAGTTTTCATTTATAAATGGGAACAGGATCTGTTTCCATCCTTCCACTTCTAGCTGTAAGAATATATAAAAGGGAAATATAAGAAACAGTCTAGAAAGCTGCCTTCATGACTTGAAGATAACTGCATTGGTTATCAGTTGCTACATAACAAATTACTACCAACCACAGTCAGTTAAAACAACAAACATTTATTACTTCACACAGTTTCTAAGTGTCAGGAACCAGGAAGTAATTTAGCTGCATGAGTCTGGCTCAGGTTTCTTATGAGGCTGCAGTCAAACTAGGGCTGCAACCTCTAAAAGACTTGACTGGGATTTGAAAATCCACTTACAAGGTCACTCACGCAGCTGTGGGATGGAGGCTTCATCCTTCCATTGAGGCCTCTTTGCAGGGCTGCTCAGGAGACTGCTTCCCCCAGAGCAAATGATTAGAGACGGAGAAAGCGTGAGAGCAACTGAAACGGAAGTCTGGTATCTAATAACCTAATCTCAGAAGTGATTGGTTACAGAGATCAATTCTGATACAATGTGTGGGGGGAATTGGACAAATGTGTGAATTCCAGGAGGTAGAAATCATTGGGGCTTTTGTGGACACTGGCTACGAAAATGACATAATGACAGTAAACAGACCAAAGATCCCACATGAGCAAATGCTTGACCTCTACACTGAAAGTGGATAAGGAGGATACTCATTTCTCAGTAATGTGACATACACATGCCTGGAGATGTTTTAAGAGCTGTGATAAAAAGGATTTGTAAGGAGCATTCATACCATTTTCCATTCTCCTTGTGACTGAGTTATGGTTAGCATAAAGAAGCACAAAATTGTACAACTGGGGGCTGGTTAAGGAAGTATATAAAGGATTTAGTCAACTTCACTCTCCCCCTGCTCCATGCCTGACAGGTAAGAAGAGAGTTCTGGTTGAAAAAAAAGCTAGGTGACTCTACCAGGGTCATTAATGATAGAGCAGAAACTAGAACCCACTCCTGTCTTCTGATTACTCCAGAAACTATCCATCAGAAATCAACACACTGACTCATAACACAGCTGATACATTAAACATGTGAGCAGTAAATCAACAAACATTAAACTGCTGGTCATTCCACAACTGGCAATTCTTTGTGTGGCTTTTCGACAAGGACTGTGTCATGTTCTCAGACAGCAGTGGACTCTTAGACCCTCGTTCTGCTCCAATCAAGGTTTGACCTACTTAGCTCGGGGAAGAAAGGAATCACTCATTTAGCTCAGCTAATATTTATAGAGGACTTCCCTGGTGGCTCAGACAGTTAAGCATCTGTCTACAATGTGGGAGACCCGGGTTTGATCCCTGGGTCTAAACATGTAGATTTTAAGTGCAGAAAACATGGTCCTTACACTCGAAATGCAGATAGGCTGAAGAAAAACCTACACCTGGAACACTAAGAAAATTAGACATTATGTGACATGGCAGCACAAGGATTTATGTATTTTTAATTATTTTAACAGAAAACATATCTAATACTTAAAATGTGCCAGATACAATTTTAACTCTTTTAACCCCATAGGAGATTGTCCTCATGCTACGGTGAGAAAACTGAGGCCTGAAAAGGTTATGGAACTTGTCAAAGTTCTCACATCTGACAAGAAGCAAGGCCAGATTCAAACCCAGGAAGGATGGCTCCACAGTCCATACTTTCTTAACCATAATAATATGAAGGTTCTCAATTCTTCTTCTTCTTTGTAAAGGGTTTTGAAGGAAGTCAATCATGAGATTCCAAAGCACCTCTGAGAAATCTTTCAAGCTGTACAGGCTAAGGGGATATTTAGCCCTACACAGTAAGGATGTCTTAGGATAGCCTGATAACTCATGGAGAGAGGTGAGGAAAGGTGAATAAACATTCACTAATGAGACAGTGTTTTCCTGGTGCCAAAATTAAATATAAAATTGAATTTTAGCTGCAATTAGCAGATTAGTTTATAGTTGGAATGAAGAAATTAAACGGATGTACTGTTTTGCAAGTGCAAAAATAAATTAACTTGACCCTGTCAAAGCTTACCAGCATGTGAAGAGATTTACATTTTCTACAAATTTCCTCCCAGAATCATACCATAGGGAAATAGCATACTCCAACAGGAACAGATGTATTTGATCATTTTAAAAGAATATGAATAGTAGTTTGAAGAGAATAAAGTGATATGTGGATCTGGGAAGTCTTTTCCTTAAGAAAGCAATGAATTTCACTTTGGCAAAAATCCAACAACTTTGCCACTTTATAAAGCAACTGCTCTCTCTTTTGGAGAAGGCAATGGCACCCCACTCCAGTACTCTTGCCCGGAAAATCCCATGGACGGAGGAGCCTGGTAAGCTGCAGTCCATGGGGTCGCTAAGAGTTGGACACGACTGAGCAACTTCACTTTCACTTTTCACTTTCCTGCATTGGAGAAGGAAATGGCAACCCACTCCAGTGTTCTTGCCTGGAGAATCTCAGGGATGGCAGAGCCTGGTGGGCTGCCGTCTATGGGGTCACACAGAGTCGGACACGACTGAAGTGACTTAGCAGCAGCAGTAGCAGCTCTCTCTTTCCTTTACATCTGAGTTTTACAACTTTGAAAAATGTTCCTTGCAAGGAAAGTAGGTATCTTGTAGACTGCTAGTGATAGTGATCTTCATGTATTAAATTTCTACTTTGTGTTCTTCTCATCACATACCTTGAACAATCTATGCAGTCTAAAACTTTACAACACATTATCCAAAACTGTAGGAATCAGACTTATTTAGAGCCAACTGGCATATAATACAGGCTTCCCTGGTGGCTCAGAGGATAAAGAATCTGCCTGCAATACAGAAGACCTGGGTTCTATCCCTGAGTTTGAAGATCCCTTGGAGGAGGGTGGTAACCCATTCCAGTATTCTTGCCTGGAGAATCCCCATAGAGAGAGGAGCCTGGTGGGCTATAGTCCATGAGGTCACAAAGAGTCGGACACGACTGGGCAACTAAGCACAGGGCATGTAATACAAGGCAGCATGATGAAAAGTGTTTTTTTGCTTTGTTTTTCTAAAAAAAGAAAAGAATACAGATTTTTTGTAAGATAGCATATCAGTATAGTTTATTAAAATTTTGAAAAGGTCTTAAAGATTTTTAAAAATTCTTTAAAAAATTTATTTTAGAATTCTTCAAAATTTTATTTTAAAGTCTTGTTATCAAGAAATTGTATCTAGGTACAGAAGGTTTATAGAATTTATTCCAAAAGAAAGTCTAGTAACTTTCTTTTTAAATTGACTTTTCCTTTAAATTCTATCAGACAGTTACCATACCTAACCTAGAGTTTCAGTGTGAGACAGGCCTCACGAGGTCATTCAGTTCATTTCAATAACATATTTGTCAAGTTTATACTTATCACAGGTATAAGCAGTTTTTCATTCTCTTATGAGAGGAGATTTGACCACAATCCTCAGTAAACTATTCCAGATAGTATAAATGTCCTCTTTGCCTTAGTAAGTATGGTAAGTTATCATCCACTTTAGACTAGTTAGATGTTAGATGCCAACACGACAGAGAAAAAGGAAATGAAATGATGAGGCATTTGCAGAACACAATGTGGGAACTTCTGAGTAAAACAATATTAGCATGTTTGTGAGCACACATGTGTGTACAACCACGCATCACAGGAATGAACTGACCAAAAGGAAGAAGAGAGTCAGCAGAGAGTTGCTTTCCTAGTCTCCACCGCTTCCTGCTTTGAGTCTCTTACCCTCTCATCCTTACCCCAAACCAGCCAATTGTGTATATGTTTAATCTTGATTCATAGCTCTGGTACATATGAAGCTCTTGGAGCCCCTTCATCTCAAGTGGCTGAGCAAACCAGGTCAATCCTCCATGTGGCAACCAGGTCAATCCATCATGTGGCAAGCTCTTATTTCCAAGAATCATTCTAGGTATACTCTGAGCTTCTGTCTAGGGATACCTCAAGAATTTTCAGGGTCCACCAGAAATGAATTCCAAATAGTCTAAGCTGATCTTGTTTCAGGCCAGACCTAGAAATACAACTGTTTTTGCTAAAACGAATTTAACATTATAGTCTAGCTGGCTTCCAGACTGCATTTCATCTTTTAAAAATTCTCACCTACTATTGTCCTCAGAGAGTCTCTGAACCAGGATAACGAGTACTTCTATTTCTGTTATTGCTGCCGCTGCCACCACCACTACTACTACTTACTACTACACAGCCGTCAAACATAAAAGCACTGATTCTGTGCTAGATACTACATTAAGAGCTTGACATATACAATACTCATTTAGTTCCTCTTACAACCTTTTATTGTTATTCAGTCACTCAGTCATGTCTGACTCTTGTGACTCCATGGACTGCAGCACGTCAGGCTTCCCTGTCCATTACCATCTCCTGGATCTTGCCCAAACTCATGTCCATTGAGTCAGTGATAACATCTCATCCTCTGTTGTTCCCTTCTCCTCCTGCCTTCAATATTTCCCAGAATCAGCGTGTTTTCCAATGAGTCAGTTCTTTGCATCAGGTGACCAAAGTATTGGAAGTAGTGACAGATTTTATTTTCTTGGGCTCCAAAATCATTCTGGACAATGACGGTAACCATGAAAGTAAAAGATGCTTGCTCCTTGACAGAAAAGCTATGAGAAACCTAAACAGCACACTCAAAAGCAGAGACATCACTTTGCCAACAAAGGTCCACATAGTCAAAGCTATGGTTTTTCCAGTAGTCCTGTATGGATGGGAGAGTTGGACCGTAGGCTGAGCACCAAAGAACTGGTGCTTTTGAAATGTGGTGCTGAAGAAGACTCTTGAGAGCCCCTTGGACTGCAAGGAGATCAAAACAGTCAATCCTAAAGGAAATCAATTCTGAATATTCATTGGAAGGACTGTTGCTAAAGCTCCAATCCTTTGGTTACCTGACCTGACGCAAAGAGCCGACTTATTGGAAAACACCCTGGTTCTGGGAAAGACTGAAGGCCAAAGGAGAAGGTGGCAGCAGAGGATGAGATGGTTAGCATCACTGGTTCAACAGCGGACAGGAAACTGAGCAAACTCTGGGAGATAGTGAAGGACAGAAAAGCCTGAGATCTCACTCCATGGGATCACAAACAGCTGGATACGACTTAGCAACTGAACAGCAACAACAACAAAATCTTATTAACAAACTTGACTTTATTGGATATTTCAAGAGGTTTAAAGCTTGAAAATGAAATATATATATATATATATAAGAAAAAGAAAGAGGCAACTAATAATAACTAAGTCAATCTAAACATTTCCCTTATTTTCTCATTTCATATTCTAAGCATTAGATTCATATTTTACAGAGGAAGACACTGAGACTCAGAGATTAGGTAATTTATTTAAGGTCACACAGACAATCAGGATGGAAAGTCAGCATTTGAATGTAGCAAAGCCCAAGCACTTTCTGCTGCACCGTAACATTTCCTTGGGATTACCTTTCTCTCCAATCAGCAGCATTAAGCAGAGATTCAAAAGGTAATACATGTAAAGTACCCAGTACAAAGTCTCGCAAACAGTACACACACAATGAATTGATTTGGAGGTAAGAATCATTCTCCATGCTTAGCTGTTCAGTCGTGTCCAACTCTTTGCAACCCTTTTGACTGTTGTAGTCCACCAGGGTCCTTTCTCCATGGGAGTTTTCAGGCAAGAAAAAATTTTCATACAAGAATACTGCATGAAAAAAATTTTCATGCAAAAAGTTTTTCCTGCTATTTCCTTTTCCAGGGGTTCTTTCCAACTCAAGGATCAAACCTAAGTCTCCTGCATTGCAGGCAGATTCCTTACGTGCTGAGCCATCAGGAAGCTGGAGTTAAGGACAGATATAGATGAATCCTTACTTGAAGGCACTAACAGACTGTAACTTAAAAGAAAAGTAGGTATATTTTCAGGCAATTTCTGTAAGGAAGGCTGAATACCATATCAAAACAAATGAATTTCTGAAAGAAAAGTGTGTATGACATGAATTTATGGCTAAGTAAATGGAATATCTCCCAGAGTACCAGCTGAGAGCTGACAAGAGTCCCTGACCACAGGAAAGGGACATACGAAACCACTCAAAACCCAGTAGGATGAAGGAAGTGAGGGAAAAAGAGGAGGAGAGTAAGTGGGATGGAAGAGCAGGGGAGAGATCCCTGCATCAGAGCAACAGTTCAGGACAGAGGGGAAGCATTTGATGCTGCTGGGGGTGACATCTGATCTATGGCAGTCTGAAGGGAGTGAGAACCACACAGGCTATCTGCACCATAGCCCAAAGCAGCCTGGACAGGGACACATCCTCCAGTACGTGTGGTGGCGGGGAGCTGGAGCACAGCGGTTGGGGAGCAGTCTCAGGGCAAGGACTGCTGTTGACTGCAGGGAGATGGCCTGCAGGAACATGAGGGAGAAGACTGCGGCACAGAGTGCCTTTCAAGGAAAGCTGGACAGCCAAGGAGGCACGGTGGTACTGCTGAGTCGTGCACAGGGTCTAAGGCCATCACTGTAACCTCTCGCTCTCTCCCCACTTACACACTGGGCAGCTGATCAATAGAGAAAAACCCCACAGAAAGTGGTCCTTTGAGTGCCTGATGTGCTGAGCAATAAAGACCCTGGCCAGAAGGGTCCTTTGAGTGCCTGGTGCACTGAGCAATAGAGAAGGACCCCAGCCAGGAGGGTCTTTGAGCACCAAAAAAGGACCAGCCAGGGAAGCCCTTTGAACACTAGCTGCCAGAGGCTAGAAAAAGTCTCTAAGTGCCTTATCTCCTGTGCCTGTGGCTTCTGGCTTCCCCGAACATCTGGCACTGCCAGGTATCCTGTGATCCAAGCAGCTGCCCCACCTCCATGCCTGGTCCTCGCTAGGGGAGAGTTGCCAGAGGCTAAAAAACTCCTAACAGTGCCGTATCTCCTGTGTCCGTGGCTGCTGCCCCCCCCCCCCATGTATCTGGTGCTGCCAGGCTCCCCGTGATCCAAGCAGCTGCCCCACCTCCATGCCTGATCTTCATTAGGGCAGAATTGAGTCCTCCCGGGCAGCCGCAGGAGCAAACTCCTGTGAATGACCACATGCAGAGGTGAGCATAAAACCACGACTGAACTCCACGGCAGAGAGGCTAAAGCAGAGGATCTAAAACCTTTCCACCAGCTGCACAAGCTGCGGAGTAAATCCACACAACCAACTAAGTAGACTCTGTGTCTAAGGAGTACATAAAAGTACAATGACACAAAAGAGAAAGCCCTCACTTTGGCAACTGAGGACAATGGATGAGGCAAGTACACACATGAGTAGGGTGAGATCAGAGTCTGAGCTGTTCCCACACAGGTCCAGAGAACAGCTCAATACTAGAGAGCCTCCTGGGAGGTGGAGGTGGAACTACAACTCTGCATACATTTTTCTCTAATTTTTCTTTAATTTCCCCCCTTTTTTCTTCCTTTTCTTCTTCATATTGTTTCCATGTAATTTCTTTATTATTCCTTTAATTTTTTTATAACTTATTTTTCCACTTTTAAAACATCTTATTTTAAAATAAGTTCATTTTATTTTTCCTAATTTTACAGTCTTCATTGCTCTCTTCTCTTTGACTCTTTATTCTTTTTTTTCTTTTCTCTACTTTTTCCTTTGTAAGTGTGTGAATTTCTTTGGGTGCTCTTTTGACTATTAAGTGTTGCTCTCACTATCAGTCTTGGGGTTTTGTCTTCTGTGCTGTGAGGCCCGTGAAGTTTTGGTGCTGCAGGCAGGACAGGTCTAACCGGCACTCAGCCTAGAAGTCCAGAATCACTCCAACCTAGGCTTGGACGAGTAGTGCGATGACCTTTCACTTTTCATGGGCCTTCCCTACCCCTGAGGTAGGAGACCTGAGTCCAGGACTTTGGACCACCAGAGAATTTCCAATCCCATGGAATATTAGTCAACAAAAGCTCTCCCAAAGGTCTCCCTCTAACACTAACAGCAAACCCCACCCAAAGGCCAGCAAGCTCCAGTGTTGGATGCCTCATGCAAAACCATTAGCAAGACAGAAACACAACACTGTCCATTAGTAGAAAGGCTGCCTAAAGCCATACGAAGCCCATAGATACCCCAAAACATACTATCAGACATGGCATTGGACTTCACAGACAAGATCCAGCTCCATCCACCAGGTCACAGGCACAAGTCCTCCCAACCATGACACCGGTCCAACCCCACCTCCAGGGGATAGACTCCAGAATTAGGAGGAACTATGACCCTCCAGGCTGCAGAAAGGAGATTTCAAACACAGTAAATTAAACAAAATGAAAAGACAGAGAAACATGCAATGAACGAAAAACATGGTAAAATCCCACAAGACCAAACAAATGAAGAGGAAGTAGGCACTCCACCAGACAAAGAAGTAAGAGTAACTATAGTAAAGATGAACCAAGATCTTGGAAATAAAATGGAGGCATAGATAAATAGACTGGAAGCACAAGCCAAAAAGTTACAACAAATGTTTAACAAGGGACTAGAAGAATCAAAGAACAGACAATCAACAATGAACAACACAATAACTGAGATTAAAAAGTACACTAGAGGGACCCAATGGGCAGAGAGAACCAATAGAAGACAGAAGAATGAGGCAGAAGAATGGTAAGTATAAGAAATAACTGGAGCAGAGCAGAAGAAAGAAAAGAGAATAAAAAGAAATGAGGGCAGTCTCTGGGAACTCTGGGATAACATTAAACATAACAACATTTGAATCATAGGGGCCCCAGAAGAAGAAGGCAAAATGAAAGGACATAAAAAAATATCTGAGGAGATGATAGTAGAAAACTTTTCTAAAATGGGAAAGTTAATAGATAACTAAGTCCAGGGAGCACAAAGAGTCCCACTCAGGATAGAGCAAAGAGAAACACACCAAGACACATATTAATCAAATTAACAAAAATTAAGCACAAAGAACAAATATTAAAAGCAGCAAGGGAAAAGCAACAAATAACATACAAGGAGATTACCATAAGGCCAACAGCTGATCTTTCAACAGAAACTGTACAGGCTGGAAGGAAGGGGCAGGATATACTTAAAGTGATGAAAGGGAAAAAACTTACAGCCAAGATTACTCGAACACAGAAAGGATCTGCTTTAGACTTGAAGGAGAAATCAAAAGCTTTACAAACAAGCAAAAGTTAAAGAGAATTCAGCATCACCAAACTAGTTTTATAACAAAGGTTAAAGGAACTCCTTTAGACAGGGGAACACACAAAGAAAGGAAAGGCCTACAAAAACAAACCCAAAACAATAAAGTAAATGGCAATCACATCATACATATCAATAATTACCTTAAATGTGATTGGACTAAATGCTCCATCCAAAAGACACAGTTTCGCTGAATGGATACAAAAACAAGACCCCTATATATTCTGTCTACAAGAGACCCACCTCAGACCTAGAGACACACACAAACTGAAAGTGAGGGACTAGAAAAAGGTATACCATGCAAATGGAAATTTAAAAAAGTGGGAGTAGCAAGACTCAGATAAAATAGATTTTAAATAAAGATTGTTACAAGAGACAAGGAAGGACTCTAAACAATGATCAAGGGATCAATCCAAGAAGATGATATAACAATTATAAATATATATATGCACCCAACATAGGAGCATCTCAATACTAAGGCAAATGCTAACAACTCTGAAAGGGGAAATGGGCAATAACATGATAATAGTGGGGGACTTTAACACCCCACTGACACCAATGGACAGTCTTCCAGACAGAAAATTAATAAGGAAACACAAGCTTTAAATGACATACTGGACCAGTTGGACCTAACTGATATCTACAGGGTATTTCATCCAAAAACAAAAGATTTCACTTCTTTCTCAAGTGCACATGGAACTTTCACTAGGATAGATCACATCTTAGTTCATAAATAAAACTTTATGAAATTAAAAAAAAAAAACCCGAAGTCATTTCAAGCATCTTTTCTGATCACAACACTAAAAGACTAGGTATCAACTACAGGAAAAAAAGCAGGGAATAAAAACACATGGAGGTTAAGCAATTAAATTCTGAATACCAACAGATCACCGAAGAATTCAAAAAAGAAATCAAAATACACTTTGAAACAAGTGACAATGAAAGCACAACTCAAAACCTACCAGATGCACTAAATGCAGTGCTAAGAGGGAAGTTTATAGCAATACAAGCCTACCTCAAGGAATAAGAAAAACGTTGAATAAACAACCTAACCGTATACCAAAAGCCACTAGATAAAGAAGAATAAAACCCCCAAAGTTAGTAGAAGGAGATAAATCATAAAGATCAGAGCAAACATAAAAAAGAAATCAAAGACACAAAGCAAAGATCAATAAAACTGGGTTCTTTGAGAAGATGAACAAAACGGACAAACCGTTAGCCAGATTCATTAAGGAAAAACAGGCAGAAGACTCAAATCAATAAAATTAGAAATGAAAAAAGAAAAATTACGTAAGACAACATAGTAATACAAAGGATCATAAGAGACTACTAAGAGCAACTATATGCCAATAAAATGGATCATCTGGAAGAAATGGAAAAATTCTTAGAAAAGCATAACCTTCTAAAATTGAAACAGGAAGAAACAAAATATGAACAAACTAATCAGAGACACAGAAATTGAAACTGTTAAAAAAAAAAAAACCTTCCAACAAATAAAAGCCCAGGATTAGATGGCTTCCCAGGTGAATTCTACCAAAAGTTGAGAGAAGAGCTAATACCTATCCTACTCAAACTGTTTCAGAAAACTGCAATGAAAGGAAAGTTCCCAAACTCATTCCATGTGGCCACCGTCACTCTGATACCAAAACCAGACAAAAATGTCACAAAAAGGAAAATTACAGGTCAATATATCACTGATGAGCACAGATGCAAAAAATCCTCAACAAGCTTCTAGCAAACAGAATCCAACAACACATTAAAGACATCATATATCATCATCAAGTAGGCTTTATCCCAGGGATGCAAGGATTACTCAATTTACACAGATTAATCACTATGATACATGATATTAACAAATTAAATATAAAAATATGATCATCTCAACAGATGCAGAGAAAGCATTTGACAAAATTCAACACTCATTTATGACAAAAACTCTCCACAAAGTAGGCATAGAAGGAACATACCCCAACATAATAAAGGCCATATATGACAAATACACAGCAAATATTATTCTCAATAGTGAAAAACTGAAAGTATTTCCTCTAAAATCAGAAACAAGACAAGGGTGCCTATGCTCACCACTATTTTATTCAACATAGTTTTGGAAGTCCTAGGTGAGAAATCAAGAAGAAAAATAAATAAAAGAAATTCAGATTGGAAAAGAAATAAAAGTCTCACTATTTCAGATGACATCATACTTTACACAGAAAATGCTCAACATGCCACCAGAAAATTACTAGCATTAATCAATGAATATAGTACAGTTGTAGGATATAAAATTAATACACAGAAATCTCTTGCACTCCTATACACTGACAATGAAAAATAAGAAAGAGAAATAAAAAAAAGAACCCAATTCACCATTGCAACAACAAGAATAAAATACTTAGGAATAAGTTTACCTAAACTATGGAAAATTCTGAAAGAGGTGGAAATACCAGACCAATTGACATGCCACTTGAGAAACCTGTATGAAGGTCAGGAAGCAACAGTTAGAACCGGACATGGAACAACAGACTGGTTCCAAATAGGAAAAGAAGTACGTCAAGGCTGTATATTGTCACCCCGCTTATTTAACTTATATGCAGAGTACATCATGAGAAATGCTAGGCTGGAAGAAGCACAAGCTGGAAACAAGACTGGTGGGAGAAACATCAATAACCTCAGATATGCAGATGACACCACCCTTATGGCAGAAAGTGAGTAAGAACTAAAAAGTCTCTTGATGAAAGTGAAAGAGGAGAATGAAAAAGTTGGCTTAAAGCTCAACATTCAGAAAACTAAGATCATGGCATCCGGTCCCATCACTTTATGGCAAATAGATGGGGAAACAGTGGAAACAGTGGCTGCCTTTATTTTTCTGGGCTCCAAAATCATTGCAGATGGTGACTGCAGCTATGAAATTAAAAGATGCTTAGTCCTTAGAAGGAAAGCGATGGCCAACCTAGATAGCATATTATAAAGCAGAGACATTACTTTGCCAACAAAGATCCATCTAGTCGAGGCTCTGGTTTTTCCAGGGGTCATGTATGGATGTGAGAGTTGGACTTTAAGAAAGGTGAGTGCCGCAGAATTGATGCTTTTGAACTGTGGTGTTGGAGAAGACTCTTGATAGTCCCTTGGATTACAAGGATATCCAACCAGTCCATCCTAAAAGAAATCAGTCCTGAATATTAATTGGAAGCTCAAACTTTAGCAGGTGAACCTTTAGCTGAATCTTTAGCCAATATTTTGGCCACCTGATGCAAAGAACTGACTCATGGGAAAAAGACTCTGATGCTGGGAAAGATTGAGGGCAGGAGGAGAAGGAGATGACAGAGGATGAGATGGTTGGATATCATTACCGACTCAATGGACATGGGTTTGGGTGGATTCTGGGAATTGTTGATGGACAGGGAGGCCTGGTGTGCTGCGGTTCATGGGGTCACAAAGAGTTGGACACAACTGAGCGACTGAACTGAAAGAGACAAAATACCTGTATGCAGGAAACTGTAAGACACTGATAAAAGAAATTAAAGATGACACAAACAGATAGATATACCAGGTTCTTGGATTAGAAGAATCAATATTGTGAAAATTACTGTACTACCCAAAGCAATCTATAGATTCAATGCAATCCCTATCTAACTACCAACGGTATTTTTCACAGAACTAGAACAAATAATTTCACAATTTGTATGGAAACACAAAAGACCCCAAATAACTAAAGCAGTCTAGAGAAAGAATAGAACTGGAGGAATCAACCTTCCTGAATTCAGACTATATTACAAAGCTACAGTCATCAAGACAATATGGTACTGGTACAAAAACAGAAATATAGAACAGTGGGACAAGATAGAAAGCTGAGAGACAACCGTATACTCCAACAGACACCTTGTCTTTGATAAAGGTGGCAAAAATATACACGGAGAAAAGACAGTCTTTTCAAATAAGTGGTGCTGGGAAAATTGGGAATATATGTGTAAAAGAATGAAATTAGAATGTTTCCTAACACCATACACAAAAGTTATCTCAAAATGGATTAACGACCTAAATGCAAGACAACAAACTATAAATCTCTTAGAGGAAAACAGAGGCAGAACACTCTTTAACATAAATAACAGCAAGATCCTCTATGACCCACTTCCTAGAATAATGGAAATAAAAACAAAGATAAATAAATTGGACCTAATTAAACTTAAAAGAACTAAAGAGCCTCTTGATGAAAGTGAAAGAGGAGAGTGAAAAAGTTGGCTTAAAGCTCAACATTCAGAAAACGAAGATCATGGCATCTGGTCCCATCACTTCAAGGCAAATAGATAGGGAAACAGTGGAAACAGTGGCTGACTATTTTTCTGGGATCCAAAATCATTGCAGATGGTGACTGAAGCTATGAAATTAAAAGATATTTACTCCTTGGAAGGAAAGTTATGACAAACCTAGATAGCATATTATAAAGCAGAGACATTACTTTGCCAACAAAGATCCATCCAGTCAAGGCTATGGTTTTTCTAGTGGTCATGTATGGATGTGAGCGTTGGACTATAAAGAAAGCTGAGCACCAAAGAATTGATGCCTTTGAACTGTGGTGTTGGAGAAGACTCTTGAGAGTCCCTTGGACTGCAAGGAGATCCAACCAGTCCATCCTAAAGGAGATCAGTTCTGGGATTTCATTGGAAAGACTGATGTTGAAGCTGAAACTCCAATACTTTGGCCACCTGATGTAAACAGCTGACTCATTGGAAAAGCCCCTGATGCTGGGAAAGATTGAGGGCAGGAGGAGAAGGGGATGACAGAGGATGAGATGGTTGGATGGCATCACTGACTCAATGCACATGGGTTTGGATAAACTCTGTGAGTTGGTGATGGACAGAGAGGCATGGCATGCTGCGGTTCATGGGGTTGCAAAGATTTGGACATGACTGAGTGACTGAACTGACCTGAAACTTAAAAGCTTTTGCACAATGAAGGAAACTATAAGAAAAGTAAATAACAGCCTTCAGAATGGGAGGAAATAATAGCAAATGAAACAACTGACAAAGGATTAATCTCAAAAATATAAATGCAGCTCATGAAGCTCGATACCAAAAAAACAAACAGCAACATCAAAAAGAGGGCAGAAGACGTAAAAAGATATTTCTCCAAAGAAGATATAAAGATGACTAACAAACACATGAAAAGATTCTCAACATCACTAATATAGAAATACAAATCAAAACCACAATGAGGTATCATCTCAAACTGGTCAGAATGGCCATCATCAAAAAGTCTACAAACATAAATGCTTGAGAGGGTGTGGAGAATATTGAACCCTCTTGCACTGTTGGTGGGAATGCAAATCGATAGAGTCATTATAGAGAACCGTATGCTGCTAAGTGGCTTCAGTTGTGTCTGACTGTACAACCCCATAGACAGCAGCCCACCAGGCTCCCCCATCCCTGGGATCCTCCAGGCAAGAATACTAGAGTGGGTTGCCATTTCCTTCTCCAAAGAGAGAAGAGAACAGTATAGACAATCCTTAAAAAAATAATCTATGAATAAAACCATCATATGATCCAGCAATACCACTACTAGGAAACCATAACTGAAAAGACACATGCACCCCAGTGTTCATTGCAGCCCTATTTACAATAGCTAGTGTGTGAAAACACCTAGGTGTCCATCAGCAGATGAGTGGATAAAGAATTTGTGGTACATATACACAATGTAATATTACTCAGCCATGAGAAGGAATGCATTTGACTCAGTTCTAGTGAGGTGGATGAACCTAGATCCTATTATAGAGTGAAATAACTCAAAAGAGAAAGACAAATATTGTATATTATTAGAACCACATATTATTGGAATGCATATNCACACACACACACACACACACACACACACACACACACACACACACATATATATGGAATCTAGAAAGATAGTACTGATGTACCTATCCCAGGGGCAACAATGGTGATGCAGACATTGAGAGCAGACTTTGGACACATGGGGGAAAGGAGAGGGTGGAGTGAACTGAGAGAGTAGCATTGAAACATATACCATACCATATATAAAATTAAGATAGTGAGTGGAAATTTACTNATGGATGTGAGTCTGAGTGAACTCCGGGAGTTGGTGATGGACAGGGAATACTGGCGTGCTGCGATTCATGGGGTCGTAGAGAGTCAGACACAATTGAGCAAATGAACTGAACTGAACTGAACTGAAGCCAGAAAGAAAAACACCAATACAGTATACTAACACAGATATATGGAATTTAGAAAGATGGTAACGATAACCCTGTATGTGAGACAGCAAAAGAGACACAGACGTATAGAACAGCTTGAGTCTGATGACTTGCTGAGTACTAAGAGGAGACTGGGGCTTCCCTGGTAGCTCACACAGTAAAGGATCTGTCTGTAATGTGTGAGACCTGGGTTTGATGCCTCAGTAGGGAAGATTCCCTGGAGAAGGGAATGGCTACCCACGCCAGTATTCCTGGCTGGAAAATTCCACAGACAGAGGAGACTGGCAGGCTACAGTCCATGGGGTCAGAAAGAATCAGACAGGATTGAGTGACTAAGTTAAAAAAAAAAAGGAGACTGAGCTAAGTATTTTGAAAGTTTCACTTGTTGGGATTTGGCTATATAATTTATTTTGGACCATCAAAAAAATACCATGCCATTCTTCAATATAGGCAAATCAAACAATGTGATACACCATATTAACAAACTGAAAGATACAAACCATACAATAATCTCAATAGATGCAGGAAAAGCCTTTGACAAATTTCAGCACTCATTTTTGATTAAAACTCTTCAAAAAATGGTCAGAGAAGGGACCTACTTCAACATAGTAAAGGCCATATATGATAAGCCCACAGCAATCATTATTCTCAATGGTGAAAAACTGAAAGCATTCCCCTTAAGATCAGGAAAAACAGAAGGGGGTCCACTCTCACCACTATTATTCAACATAATTTTGGAAGTACTAGCTCCAGCAATCAGAGAAGAAAAAGAAATGAAAGAATCCAGATCAGAAAAGAAGAGGTAAAGCTCTGTTTACAGATGATATGATATAATACATAGAAAACCCTATAGATACTATCAGAAAATTACTAGAGCTAATCAGTGAATTTAGCAAAGTCACAGGATATAAAATCAATACACAGAAATCACTTGCATTCCTATATATTAACAATAAAAAATCGGAAAGAGAAATTAAGGAATCAATCCCATTCACCATTTTAACAAAAAGAATAAAACATCTAGGAAAAAACGTACCTAAGGGACAAAAGAACTGTATACAGAAAATTATAAGACACTGATGAAAGAAATCAAAGATGACATAAACAAATGGACAGATATTCCATGCTCCTGGGTAGGAAGAATCAATATTGTGAAAATGATTATACTACCAAATGCAATCTGGAGATTCAATGTGATCCCTACCAAATTACCAATGGCATTTTTCACAGACTAGAACAAAAAATTGCACAATTCATATGGAAACACAAAAGACCCCAAACAGCCAAAGCAGTCTTGAGAAAGAACGGAGCTGGAGGAATCAACCTTCATGACTTCAGATTATGTTACAAAGCTACTGTCTTCAAGACAGTATGGCACTGGCACAAAAACAGAAATATAGACCAAATGAACAAGGTAGGAAGCCCAGAAGTAAATCCATATATCTATGGGTACCTTGTTTTTGACAAAGGAGGCAAAACTATAGAATGGAACAAAGACAGCCTCTTCAATAAGTGGTCTGGGGAAACTGGACAGTTACATGCAAAAGAATGAAATTAGAACACTTCCTAAGACTGTTCACAAAGATAAACTCAAAATGGAAGACCAAATGGTCAAATGTAAGACCGGAAACTTTAAAACTCTTAGAGGAAAGTATAGGCAGAACATTCAATGACATAAATCAAAGCAAGACCCTCTATGACCCACCTCCTAGAGTAACAGAAAAAAAAAAGCAAAAGTAAACAAGTGGGATCTAATTAAACTTAAAAGCTTTTGCACAGCAAAGAAAACTATAAACGAGGTGAAAAGACAACCCTCAGAATGGGAGAAAATAATAGCAAATGAAACTGACGAAGGATTAATTTTCAAAATATACAAGCAGCTCATATAACTCAATACCAGGAAAACAAACGACCCAATCAAAAAGTGGGAAAAAAGACCTAAACAGACATTTCTCCAAAGAAGACATACAGATGGTTAACAAACACATGAAAAGACACTTAACATCACTCATTACTAGAGAAATGCAAATCAAAACTACAATGATATATCACCTTACACCGGTCAGAATGACCATCATCAAAAAGTCTACAAACAATAAATGCTGGAAAGGGTGTGGAGAAAAGGGAACATTCTTGCACTGTTGGGGGGAATGTAAATTGATACAGCCACCATGGAAGATGGTATGGAGATTCCTTAAAAAACTAGGAATAAAACCACCCTATTATCCAAGGAAATCCCACTCTTAGGTATATATCCTGAGGAAAGCAGAACTGAAAAAGACATATGTAACCCAATGTTCATTTGAGCACTATTTACAATAGCTAGAACACGAAAGCAACCTAGATGTCCATCAACAGATGAATGGATAAAGAGCATAAGTAGTACATATACACAAAGGAATATTACTCAGCTATAAAAAGGAACACATTTGAGTCAGTTCCTCTGACGTGGATGAACCTAGAGCCTATTATACAGAGTGAAGTAAGTCAGAAAGAGAAAGATAGATATCGTATACTAACAAATATATATGGAATCTAAAAAGATAGTACTGATGAATTTATTTGCAAGGCAGCAATGGAGAAACAGACCTAGAGAACAGACTTATGGACATAGGGAGAGGGGAGGAGAGGGTGAGATGTATGGAGAGAGTAACATGGAAACTTACATTACCATATGTAAAACAGATAGCCAATGGGAATTTGCTGTATGTCTCAGGGAACTCAAACAGGGGCTCTGTATCAAGTAGAGGGGTGGGATGGGGAGGGAGATGGAGGGAGGTCCAAGAGGGAGGGGACATATGTATACCTATGGCTGATTCATGTTGAGGTTTGACAGAAAACAACAAAATTCTGAAAGGCAACTATCCTTCAATTAAAAATAAATAAATTTTAAAAAATGAAAAAAAATGCCATGCCTTCACATAGAGTTCATGTTAAATCAGTACACCATTCATAGAAATATCAGATATATCCTCACCTTTAAAAATGTGGTAAAGACCACACCTTACATAAAAGGATTCATGTATTAGTGGAAAAGAATTGCTGGATTCCTTTGAACATAAAAAGGCTCTGAGTTAAAATGCCATTAAAAATTATTGAATAAATTAGTGACTGAAAAGCCATCCAATTAGAAATAGTATTTAGCTTTAATAGGTGAAATGGTCATTTCAATAGACATTTAGCCTGTTTTCCACTTCAAATTTCACTAATTAATCACTAATTATTCTAACCAATAATGTCTAAAAGCAATCAGCAATCTTTTATTAATCTTAATCTATCTTTATTCATATCTAAATTTGCTAAAAATTTGCCATTTACCTTTGCATGGGGATCACTTTATGATAAAAAGTAAGCAAAAGTTTGTGCATAACCAAACATGTATAGTGGTTAAAATAACTCCTCTTTGTATTCTGATTTATAATTGTTTCCAAAAATAAAACTTTTACAATATGTGGAACATGCATGTTTGTGTACCACTGGATGTAAGATTTACTTCTGAATCAATTTTAAAGCAACAGATCACCAGCTCTCAAAAGGCTTTACATTTCTCATAAAGAATAGGTCTTATTAAATAAACTCAGAACAGAAGTCATGTTTTCTATTATTTAACAGAGAATTCTGGTCTTGATAAAAAGCAAACAAACCACACACATAAAAGAAATGCAGCAGATCCCAAATGAGTAGTACAAAGCTTCCCACTTACTTGGTACTGGGCCGCTTTTGCAGGGCTTTATCCAGGATAAGAGATGGAGCACTCCTCCTCCTTTCTGCTAATGTTTTCATTTTCTGTTGAGGGGAAAAAACACACAGTGAAGATCACGTGGCTTATAAAGCTGGTAAATAACAACGTTCAATCCAACTCAGCAAATTTTGTATGCCTATGCCTGCCTATCAAGAAGTGAGCAATCTTATTATGGAAATAAAGTGATAACATCTAAACTAAGATAGTAAGTGTCAAAAAGTGGTATAGGCAGTTAAGTATTTCTTATGTTCAGAGAATAAGGAGATTAAATATTGACTAGAGTATTTGAGAAAACCACATCACAACCATTATCATCAATTGCAGTTTTATTGCTTATTACATGCCAGGCCCCATGCCAAAGACAGGATTGGATTAATTTATACTCCAAATTGTCATCAGAGTAGCTGATAGCTCTATTTCATTGGCAGGGTAGGCCCCCAAACTGGGCTTTAGGGAAAGACAGAATTTGAAAAGACCCAGTAAAGAGAGAAGATAAGTTGCTAAAGCACAAGATGTAGACTAGATTTTTACACATTTAACAGACATTTAAACTTAAATATTTACATATTTAGGAATCTTTTCTTCAAAATAGATTTTTTGTTTATTGTAACTTAGAAAAAAGATTTTTTTCTTTTCTAAGTGGTATGTAAATATAGGATTAATTGGATAATTCAGTACTGTGTTCTACAGGACCCAAACTTTGTGGTGAGGTTATGTTCAATTTGAGTTATCCAGATAATTACTCTCTAAATTTTCAGTCTTATAGATTTAACACCTCAAGAAAGAGTCTGAGGGTGAGCCACTGGAAATAAATGTGTGAAATTTATCATCTAGTCACAAATAGCCATGAATGACGTTCAGGCTGCATTACCAAAGCATCCCTCCTACTCTGCCCTCTCACCCCTTCCTGGCCAGGAGTCTCACCCACTACCTGAGTAGACCTAAGCCAGCCACGTTTGGGGCTGAGTGCTGCTTTGAGAAAAACCACATAAAACCAAGTAGCTCAGAGTCTCATTACATGGTTCACAAAGGAACAGCTTCTTAGCTAATAAAATGTAGATCATCCTAAGGAAGAGAAGAAAAATTATCCCATGACAAGGGGACACTAGACTTCTTTGGCACAATTCTTTCCCCCTCAATTCACCATGCCCCCACACATTTCCCCCAAATCACTGTTGTCAGCAGGGTCATGGCCTCAGTGTTGCTGTTCCCTCCATTAATCCTTTGGCTCACATGTGAAGACAAAATGCCCTAATCTCCTTGGTATAGCTCAGACAACCGAAACAATCATATAAAACGTTAATAAAGAACAGGAAACAAATGGGTAAGAAATACAGAATACCATACTTACCAATCAGGAGACTGAATCAGTCTCAGCGCAGGTTAAATTACATAAAGTTTTTAGCATGATATATATGTGCTACCCTCCTTCTGAAGAGAAAGCCCACAGTTTTCATCAGATTCCCAGAAGAATCCATAATCCCTCTGAACCCCAGTGATTTTGATAAACTATTTTATATATTATAGCTTGTAAGCTGTATCTTAACTGTTTCTACTGGTCACATCTCCTGGGATCACAAGTCTCAGGAATTTAGCACTCTGAGGCCAGTGTGAAGGTAGAGGTTGCAGGGTGAAGGGAAGTCTGGGAGACAAGTATTACCAGTAGGCTGTTCCCATATGAAGAGTCTCAATTATGGAAGATTGGGTTGACGTTACTTAGAAAGGGGATGGTCCCTTACTATGCAGATTTTCTGCAGGATTCTGTTTCACCTTCAGGTCTAGGTTTGATTCCTATTTCTTTTCTGGAATTTGAATCCTTTTATTCAGGATCTAGGTACGTGCTTTGAACTTTGAAATACGCCCAATCCTTTAAGCTTGACCTGGGCCCCTTACCCTTGGTCTGTTCTGGCCTTGAGTTTCTGCCTAGCCTTTTGAGTGAGGGGGTGGGGGGCGTGTGGGGGAGTGACATTCCTGCACCTATCTCAGCAGTCTTCCTTCTGCTGCTCCTAATCCTCTGACACCACTCTCAGCAGATCCAATCGCCTAAACAAGATCTTCATTAACATATGATTTCTAATTCTGAGCTCCTTGGCTTTCAGGCTTACAAAGAATTTGGAAAGGGTTCAAAAGACAGCCATAAAAATGATTTAAAATGTGGAAAAAAGAAAGAAACAAGACAAGTTAAAATGATCTGACAAGTTAAAATCATTCTTCACTTGGAAACAGTAAGTCTCCAAGGTAATGCAGAGTTATTATACAGAGGATACCAAGTGTCTTCCAAAGACAATAAGGTGAAAGGAAATTTGGCTATACTGTAGACTGAGAATCCAGGTTGATCCTGGGCAGTGGGTTTATGAAGAAATTTATAAAAGCTGTGAAAGAAATTATGCACTAACTTCAAGGGGTTCAGAAACCCCCTAATATGGATTCTTTAGGAATCCATGGACTCCAGATTTGAAACTTTTTGATATAAAGAAATCTTTCTGAGTGATGGCTATTAAACATGAGAATGGATAATTAAAGAAGAGTGACAAATTTTCTTCTGTAAAGATGCTTTTAAAATAGTTTTTCATAGAGGTCTAATATAGCAGACTATTTGTACCTAGTTGTATGCAGTAATTAGACTGTGTTTTCTTAATTATGGGCTTCCCTGGTGGCTCAGCTGGTAAAGAATCTGCCTGCAACGCAGGAGACCTGGGTTCGATCCCTGGGTTGGGAAGAACCTGGAGAAGGGAATGGCTACACTCCAGTATTGTGGTCTGGAGGATTCCATGGACTGTACAGTCCATGGGGTCGCAAGGAGTCGGACTCAACTGAGCGACTTTCACTTTCACTTTTCTTTAAATTGTTATAAATTGGTAGATGTGTGACAAATCAAATGTGGGGTGAATCTGCCTCATTTGGTGGACTCATATTTAGATATTGCAGTCAAACTACAGGCAAAATAACATTCAAAGTCCTACTGTTTGTACTGAGACTCACTTCACTACTAAGCAGATATGCAGCCTAAGATAATTCACACACTCCTCTGGGTCTCCATTTCCTTATACAGAAACTGAGAAAATTTGGACTACATCGTCTCTTAGGTGACTTCTATTTCTGATATTCTCATGGCAAGTGTCTACCAAAGATTCACCCTGGATATGCAAGAAAATAAACGTTATATACACAATTAATTTAGAATTCATAGGATTCACTTCTCTAAGTAATAAAAAGTCTTAAAAGAGTTGTCAATATAATGGAAATCTAGGTATTAATTCATTCAAAGTAAGCTTTTTTGTTTTTTGTTTTGTTTTGTTTTGTTTTTTTTTGCTCAAAAGTGTAGCAAAGTAAAGAACCAATGGTGACTTCAAAAAAAATTCACTCATCTGTTGAAGACTGTTCTCAGGCAATAAAGACTTAGATTTTTTTTTTCGTTTATTAACAACTGTGAAATAAAATACACAAAAATAGAAGGAGACTACTGATTCCTTTCTAAATCTATAATAATACAAACTTGTCAGGACAGGTTGAAGCTATGGTCATATCAGCACCAACAAATTTCCCAGTTGTTCAGTGACAGAGAAAACTACGATACTTTGCCTCACAGGAAATGAGCAGATAGGTTTAAAACAGTGATGTTTTCTTTGTGAAGTTAAAATCACAATCCACAGTGCGGCTTTTCAGAATGCCCAAATGCCTGGTATCTATATTGAGATTACCTCACAAATATCAGATGTCATTCTGAAACTGAGTAGTTTTTAAAAGAAAATCTTGTAAATTGATAAAGATTAGGCAAAAAATCAACTGCATTAATCTTTTAGCAGTGATTTTCTTGACTTTGTACCAATTAATTAAGCCAAGGCTTAAGCAACCCCCCAAAAACTAAACAAGACTTTTATATAAGCTGAAAAACAAATTATGAAATAGAATTTATTTACTCCTCTGCCAGCAAATAGGAACAATGAGGAGGGGCTTGGACAGAGTTGTAAAAGGGAATTGTGATTAAATTTTAAAAACTGATATCTTTATACTAGTAGCCATTTATTAGGAAAGTACAACATGAACACTAAACAGAAATTAAATCTTTGGTTTCCTAAGCTGCCCCCTCTGCAGCTATATTCAGTATTAGAGGTAAAAAACCTATTCTGCAAAAGAATAAATGAATAAAGATAAATAAAGATAAAAACAAAATGCCTATAATTAATTTTTCTTTTATGTTTCAATATAACACAAAACTATAGCAACATTACCAGCTAATCTGGAAGGTGCTTTCCACTTCAATTCTTTTTTTAATTGGTTAGATGAACTAAATGTTGAATTCCTGTGTTCATAACTAACTTTATAGTTATGCCTCGGTTAAAGCATTTCACATTATAATTATCTATCTCTTTCTTGAGAGCAAGGGCTATGTCCCAACGTTCTCCCATCTTTCCAAACTTTATCCTATCTTTCAGCAATTACTGAAATTCTCCTCTGTGGCAGGCCTATCCTTGCATTACTAGAGCCTAGTACAATACCTGGTACAAACTACATACTTAATAGATGAAGGTTTTCAGTTAATTTTAAAATGTACTCATTCTCCACATCTATGCCACTGTTCCCAACACACACACGGAAAGGCAAACACACTTACTTAAAGGGTTCTGTTGGAACACTGTCACTAAGGAAATGTAAGCATCTGCTATGGAACTGGATGGTGAGAGTCACCTTGAACATTGCAAACGACAGCTTTTGACATACTGTTGACATTTACATTGGATTTCCTTGATAGCTCAGTTGGTAAAGAATCCACCTGCAAAGCAGTTGAAACTCCAGTTCAATTCCTGGTGGGGAAGATCCCCTGGAGAAGGGTTAGGCTACCCCCTCCAGTATTCTTGGGCTTCCCTGGTGGCTCAGCTGGTAAAGAATCTGCCCGCAATGCAGGAGACCTGGGTTTGATCCCTGGGTTGGGAAGATGCCCTGGAGAAGGGAAAGGCTACCCACTCCAGTATTTTGGCCTGGAGAATTTCATGGACTGTGTATAGTCTGTGGGGTCGCAAAGAGTCAGACACGAATGAGCGACTTTCACTGATATTTACATTATCGTGGAGTTTCATGGTAAACATCTGTTGTATAATAAAAGTTAATCATTTGCCAACAAATGGTGCTGGGAAAACTGTATATACATGCAAAAGAATGAAGTTGGATTCATATCTTATACCATATACAAAAATTAACTCAAAATTGATCAACAGTCTAAAAGAGCTGAAGCTACAAAAATGTTAGAAGAAAACATTAGGCATAAATATCTGTGACCATGGACTAGTTAATGGTTTCTTAGATATGACCCCAAAAGCACAAACAACACCAAAGATTAAATTGAACATCATCAAGGTTAAAATTTCTATGCTTCAAAGGACATTATTAAGAAACTGAAAAGACAGCCCACAGAATCAGAGGACATTTTTGCAAATCATATATCTGATAAGGGGTTTGTATCCAGAATATTTAAAGAACTGTTACAATTCAATAAAGAAGGCTAACTTAAAAATGGATTTGAATAGGAAGTTCTCTTAAGAAGATATAAACGGCCAAAAAGCACAAGAAATGACGCTCAACATTGTCAGCTACCAGGAAAGCACAAATTAAAACTAGGAAATTCCACTTTATACCCATCAAGATGAGTTAATATCTTATTATCAAGATACTCAATTATTATAAAGATAATAAAAAGACAACAAGTGTAAGGATGTGGAGAAATTAAACTTATTCACGGCTGGCAGGAATGTAAAATGGTGATGCTTCTTCGGAAGTTCTGCAAATGACAAAACACCGAGTTACCATACAATCCTGCAATTCCTCTTGGGTGTGAGAAATGAGAGCACACGTTCACACAAAAACACATGCACGAATGTTCACAGCAACATTATTCATAATAGCCAAACAGCAGAAACAACACCAATGTCCACCAACCGAAGCTGCATAAACAAAATGTGATACCTTCATAAAACAGTATTACTTGCCAATAAAAGAAGCAATGCATGTGCAACAACATAGATGAATCTTGAAAACATTATGCCAAGTAAAAGAATTCAGTCCCAAAGGACCACATACTATATGACTCCATTTAAGTGAAATATTCAGAATAAACAAATCCTTAGGAACTAAAATAGATTAGTGCTTGCCTGGGGTTTGGGGGGATGAGAAAATTGGGGTGTAATGGCTAAGGGGTGCAGTGTTTCTATTTGTGGTAATGAAAATGTTCTAAAATTGTGATGGATGCACAATTCTAGGAATATACTTAAAGCCACTGAATATACACTTTTAAGTGATTGAACTGTATGCTATATAAACTATATCTCAACAAAGCTCTTAAAATGAGAAAAACAAAAACTAACCACCAAGCTACTAAACTACGGAGCTCTAGCCCAGCAAACTGGTTCATAGCCAGAAGCTCTATTTTTCCTTGATCATACAACAATCATCTGAAGTATAATACATGAAAGTGAAAATTATTTTTTTTTGTCCAGTACATTTTTGTACAAAATGTCTGAGTGGCTCTTCATTTGAGCTCCTCAGAGGTCTGAGGAATATGCCGACCTGCATGCTGTGGTTTGCCACGGTTCCTCCTCTATTTCTCCAGTATTTTCCTGGTAAATTCTCACCTTTATCTGAGAGTTTAAGGTGGTAAAGCAAGTGTGCCTGCGTAGGAATCTAAAGTTGTAAGCAGGTTATGGAAGAAAAAAGTTTTGTTCTTTTACTTTCAATAAGGCATAAAACACTTTATATAAAAACCTATATGTAGTCTCTCAGAGGAATTTTAACTTTGTATCAACCAGGAGACAAAGAACTATTTTTGGAACCTCGAAGTATCAACCAGGAGACAAAAAACTATTTTTGGAATGGCGAAATCACTCTGAATCTGGTCATTCTTAGTTCTCAAAGAGATGTAAAGGGGAAAAAGCCTATCAAAAGAATGGACCAAGATGAAAGAGTCAAGTCAGGTGAACTTCAATTTTTCATACTTTGTTTTGTTCCAGCTATTTTATGAAGGAAAACATTCAAGCATTTCAGTCAAATTTAAGTCAGATTTGCTAAAGTCACTTTCAAGTATTTAAAATTAGCATAGCATTAAATCAAGGGCTTTGAGGAAAGCTTTTAAGACTAAAGTTTCAAAGACAGAAAAAAATGCTTAATCAAATTTACAACTTAGTTTACTCAAATTTGACTCAATCCTTTGTGGGTGATCTGTACAATTCAATGAACTGTTTCTTGTTTTCCCTACACACCTGAACCATTAACTTGTGGAGACATACCCCAAAGACAGTGGCCCTGCAAGGGAAAAAGGAAATTATGTCTACTCCTGCCCCTTGCTTCTACATCCTATTATCACAAGGTTTCAACCACTGGATGAGCTAAAACTTCCCAATATTGTCGCTTTGAGTATGAGTATGATACTTCAGAGATGAGTATGATCTTCTATTTACTCATAATAATCCCAGCCAGAATCAGTTTGGACATTTATTTAAAGCAAATGTCATCACAGACTACCATAAAGGGATATAATTTCTTTCTGAGCTTAAGAAATGTTTTACTTTTGGCCATATTTCCTGTTTCTGCGAGATAAGCACTTTGAAATAAAATAAATATGAGATCTAAATAATGGAGAAGAATGGGCACTTGGCATTGAACCTAAACTCTGGATGCTGGTTCGGTCACTTCTCAGAGTCCTCTCAGTAAAATGACAAAAACTGTTTGACCTACCACAAAGTATCAAATAAGATTTTATATGTGAAAGCCCTTTGACAGGGAAAGCACCACGACAGTGTAACATACAGAGGAAAGCTTCAGAGTGCGTAAGTCCCGTATGCAATAAATATGAGGACTGTGGACTCCCCTTCTACATCATGATTTGTTCCTCTCATATAGACATCTGAAGTACCACTATGGGCCTCCAGATTGACTGGACTTTCTTCTTTGACAAAGCCACCAGTTTCAAACGCGAGTCATGATTCCCTTTCAGCACCACCCTGGAGTATGCAAGTTCAATCACTGATGCTCTCTCCCTAGTAATCCTGTTATAGGACAGGGCTTCACTAAAATGTCACATCACAGTCCATAGGAAGTGCTGCAATTTCTACACCCATTCCACACTATAACAGAGGGGCTCTCTGGTTGCTCCAGCGCCCATTCACCTGCATGAAAGCTAAGGGGCTGAATGTATCAGATGCTACTGGAAAACTCTTCCTTGCAGCAACCTCTCACTTTCCTCTTGCAGAAGGGAAGAGTACAGTGATCAAATCCAAAACCATAATGGTAAAAAAAAAACAAAAACAAAAACAAAAAAAAACCAGAGCATATCAAATAAGAATAAAATCCAGACCAAGGTCTGACCAGATTTAGATATACTGTAACATATTAAAGTCTACTATGGAAGCTGAGGTTCAAGACATTGTAGGCATAGAAGAGGAAATACGGAAACACTCCTAAATTAGGACCCAGGTAAACGGGAAAAGCAAAAGGCCACAAAGCAGCTGAGCTTTCCAGATCTTTGAAGCATGAGCTTATATGGCACACATACATTTTATTTTCAGAGTCCACACGCACGTGACCAGATATCCAGAAACAGGTTTTACCTTTCAGTTGTTCCATGTGAAAGCTGTCTGTCAAAACTAGGTTCAAGGCTGTTCAGCCCAGCACTGACATACTGATAGGGCTTTTCTGCTGTCAGCTGGATATTTCTAATCTAAACCTGTCCTGGATAAAGAAAATCAAACTGAAACAAAATTATAAAACAAACTGGGCTGTGATGTCTACAAGACCCATTATTGGTGGCTGACAAAAGGCAGTTTCCTCTAACTCCTTTCCAATCTCCCACATTGTGGCCAAGTCTTTGGTAAGTAAACAAAAGTGAAGCATCACCCCACCCTAGGCTGCTTCAGTGTCTACTACCAAACTAAGCATTCACCTTGAAGGCTTTCTGTACACAATAGGACCTTAGAGTTCCTAGAATACTGGGCACGAGTGATCTAGAACACTTGAGACAGCAACAGAACAGGAAACCAAACTTTCACCTCAATGAAAGTGTATTTTAAAGATATTCAGTAAGTTCAGGCTACTTAATATAACAAAATAACACAGATTGGGTGATGTGCATGCCACACTTATTTTTCATCGTTCTAGGGGTTAAGAAGTCCAAGGTCAAGGGGTCAGCAGATTTAATTCTTGGTGATAGCTCTCTTCCCAGTTTGCAGACAGCTGCCTTTCTGTTGGAGCCTCACACAGGCGAAACAGAGAACAAGCTTTCTGGTCTCTTGTATGGGCGGTAATCCCAACATGGGGATTCTGCCCTCATGATCTCATCTAAGCTATACAGTTGACCCTTGAGGGACACAGATCTGAACTGCACAGGTCCATTTCCACACAAATTTTTTTCAATAAATATGTACTACAGTACTATACCATATGAGGTTGGCTGAATATGTAGATGTAGAACCATGGATAGAGAGTGCCCAATGTCAAGTTCTAAGTGGATTTTTTGACTGCATGGAGGGTGAGCATGTCTAACCTCCACATTGTTTAAGCGTCAACTGTATTATCATACTGGGGGGTATGACCTCAACCTTTGAGTTTCAGGAGACACGAACATTCAGTCTGTAACAGGTTTTTGTCAAATACTCAGGAGACTGAGGGATATGAGTCATGAAACTCCAAACTCCATCAAATCACACTAATAAAATGTACATATATATCTTCAAAGCACTCTGTATATGACTCTATGTACATCAGCTCAGTTCTGTTCAGTCGCTCAGTCGTGTCTGACTCTTTGCGACCCCATGAATTGCAGAACACGAGGCCTCCCTGTCCATCATCAACTCCCAGAGTTCACTTAGACCCACGTCCATCGAGTCAGTGATGCCATCTAGCCAGCCATCTCATCCTCTGTCGTCCCCTTCTCCTCCTGCCCCCAATCCCTCCCAGCATCAGAGTCTTTTCCAATGAGTCAACTCTTCGCATGAGGTGGCCAAAGTACTGGAGTTTCAGCTTCAGCATCATTCCCTCCAAAGAAATCCCAGGGCTAATCTCCTTCAGAATGGACTGGTTGGATCTCCTTGCAGTCCAAGGGACTCTCAAGAGTTTTCTCCAATACCACAGTTCAAAAGCCTCAATTCTTCAGCGCTTAGCTTTCTTCACAGTCCAACTCTCACAACCATACATGACTACTGGAAAAACCATAGCCTTGACTAGACGGACCTTTGTTGGCAAAGTAATGTCTCTGCTTTTAAATATGCTAGCTAGATTGGTCATAACTTTCCTTCCAAGGAGTAAGCATCTTTTAATTTCATGGCTGCAGTCACCATCTGCAGTGATTTTGGAGCCCAAAAAAACGAAGTCTGACACAGTTTCCACTGTTTCCCCATCTATTTCCCATGAAGTGATGGGACTGGATGCCATGATCTTCATTTTCTGAATGCCGAGCTTTAAGCCAATTTTTTCATATATATCAATAATTACCTCCAATGCATGAAAGTGAAAAGTGAAAGTGAAGTCGCTCAGTCATGTCCTACACTCAGCGATCCCATGGACTGCAGCCTTCAGGCTCCTCCGTCCATGAGAGTTTCCAGGCAAGAGTACTGGAGTGGGTTGCCATTGCCATGCATACATGACCACAGGAAAAACCATAGCATTGACTAGACGGACCTTAGTCAGCAAAGTAATGTCTTTGCTTTTGAATATACCATCTAGGTTGGTCATAACTTTTCTTCCAATGAGTAAGGGTCTTTTAATTTCATGGCTGCAGTCACCATCTGCAGTAATTCTGGAGCCCAAAAAAATAAAGTCTGACACTGTTTCCCCATCTATTTCCCATTTATGTACATATATGTATAACTCCCTTTGCAGAGAAGGCAATGGCAACCCACTCCAGTACTCTTTCCTGGAGAATCCCAGGGACAGCGGAGCCTGGTGGGCTGCCATCTATGCAGTTGCACAGAGTCAGACAGGACTGAAGTGACTTAGCAGTAGTAGCAGCAGCAGCAGCAGCAGCAGCAGCAGCAGCCCCTTTTGCAACAATGTCTCTTTGGGCTGCCCTCAGTGGCTCAGATGGTAAAGAATCCTCTTGCAATATGGGAAGACCTGGGTTCTATCCTGGGTTGGGAAGATCCCTGGAGAGAGAATAGCTACCTACTCCAGTATCCCTTGCCTGGAGAATCTCATGGACAGAGGAGCCTGGTGGGCTACCATCCATGGGGTCGCAAAGAGTCGGACACGACTTAGTGACTAACGCTACTACTACACATGTAAGTGTGTACACACAAGTATCTAACCTTGATACTATATACCTATTTTTGTGACACTGTATAGTTTATAACATGTTTTAATGTCAATTTAAATTGAAGTCCAGTATATTCTCAGCTACCAAAACCTCCTAAGAAGGCAAGTTTTATTATAATCAGTATGTTTGTTAAGTGGTATGTGGCCCTATAAGGCACAAGACCACTTTATGTCAAAAGGAACAGCCATCAAGTCCTGGATGGCAGCATGAGAGGCAAAGGATTCAGAACCCAGATTATCCAAGTTCAAGGTTTCCTTTTCTGAAGGTGCCTGTCTCACTTCTCCCAGGCTACTAAACCTATTCCACCTCTTGCCCTGCAGACCTTCCACCAAATCCTAAAATTAGAACAGTGAAGGGACGGAGAGTGATAAAGTGCTTCATAACAACCTTCACTTCAGAACCAAAAAGCAACAACTGCACTACTTAGGAATCTGTGACTCGTGAATTTCTGGTCAGTAAGCTACAACTCTCTGTGAGGACTCAATCTTCAAAGCTGATAATTACTTTTTACATAGATGTATAGAAATAAAATATAATTTTCATTTTATAAAAAACAATGTATTCTGTTCTAATATATGAATGTTAGAGTCACAAAAGAATAAGTTTCCTTTTGCTCTGTTAAAATGCACTACTGTGTTCACATCTTCAGTGAAAATTAACTATGGAAGCAAGCTTCTTCTTACACTCAAGATTTATCGTATTAAAATGTTTACTGAATTGAGAGTTTCAGCTACATTTCCCACACCCAATTTTCCATGGTGGAAACATCTAAAGCACAGGATTCAGCGCACCCACACATAACTTTGAAATATAGTTCTATGAGTTTGGAGAACATGCCAAGTTTTCCTACAGCAAGCACGACTGAGATATCAGCATAGAAAGAAGGTCTCCTGAAGAGCTCCTGAAATATGAGTGCCTTATATAAAATATCTGAAAATGACAGATACCAAAGCAAAACGACCACAAATTTCCAAAGAGATTATCAATGACTGTGTCCCTGACTGTCACTATTCGTCCATATTTACTATGAAGGTTAATATTGTGTCAACTTCACTGTCCACAGAATCCTCAGGTTACCTATTATCTCTGGGTGTGTCTGTGAGGGTATTTTCAGGATGACATTAGCATTTGAATAAGCAGTCAGTAAAGTAGATTTCCTCCCCATCATTCAATCATTCATCATTCGCCTTTACAGAACAAGAAGTGGAAGAAAGAGGAATTTGCCCCCTTTTTCCTCCCTCACTGTCCAGCTAGAACATTTCATTTCTTCTGGTTCTCAGGAAAGACCACCTTCCTCCCTGTGGATGGCAATCAAGGGACTCCTACCCCCGTCTGTTTCTCCGAAGAGCCCTGACTAGTACCTTTACCTAATGGCAGTAGTGGACGTAATATTCAATGGTACACGGAGAAGGTAGAGACTCTGCTCTCCGAAGGGCAAAATTACCTCTCAGGAGAAAAACTTCTCAGATATGCTTTGCCCAACCGGTTATGTAAAATTCAAATCTACTCTCTCCTACATCTTATGTTACAATTAATAGAAAATGCATCTGTAGTCCAGCTGGAAAGAGAAACAAGAGTTGGAAAATCTGGGTTCAAATTTTCAGCTCTGCTGCTTGCCACAGACAGCCCTGGAGGGCTCCCTGCCTTCTCCTCTAAGAGTGTGTTATTAACAATGCCTACCATACAGCTTACATGTGTTACATATAGTGAGGCATTTACTCAAAGAAGTTTCTAAAAAATTTCCTTTCCTCTTCCATATATTACAAACAGTAAACTCTTACCTTTTTTCTCAAGCTTCTACCTTAGAATATTTGATATTTATGACCTTCAAGGGCGACTGCTTTGATGATGCATGTTTTGGATCAAATTATTATACTAGTGCCTCCTAAATCCATATGATGAAGCTCTGACCCCCAATGTAATGTTACTACGAGGCAGGGGTCTCTGGAAAGTAATTAGGTTTAGGTGAAGTCTTGAGAGTGGGGCTGCTCTGACAAAGTTAGCGCCTTTGTAAGAAGAAACCAAAGATATCCAACTCCATCTCCATCTCTCCCTCCCCATCTTTGCCTCATCTCCCTCACCGCTTTTCTTCTCACTCAGTCTCCCACGTGAGGACACGACAATAATTGGAAGCCAAGAAGAGGACTCTCACCAGGAACTGAACTGGCTGGCATCCAGGTCACGGGAATTCACAACCTTCACAACTGCAGGGAATAACTGTCTGTTGTTTAAGCCTCCAGTTTACTGTATTTTGTTACAGCAATCTGAGCTGAATAAGACAAATAGCATTCACTCATTTGCATGTAAATGTTCTTGTATTAAATCCAAGGAAATAAAACTCTTTTTATTGCTTTACAGGTACTTTCACCTGGTACTGATGGCTTCTGCATTTTTTGGAAAGTGTTTTTATATATTTTCTCCTTTGACCCATAAAAAAACAACCTTGTGAGATATACAGGATATGGATTATTATCCCCATTCTACAAACAAAGAAACAAAAACAAAACACAGAAGTTCAGAGGTCACACCAGTGATAACAGAGGCTCTTTCTGATTAGAAACAAAATCTATTTCAGTTTTTGATATTTCCAGACTGCTCTCAGCCAAAACTATCTCTCAGGTGCCTGATTTTATGCCACTCACTTTGTGAATAACATCACAAAAGTGTTCAGTAGGATATGGGCTTAACCATGGGCATAATATTTTTCTCAGTTCTAAAGAATAAAACCAAGTCTTACTCACCAAGATGTTTCATTCAAACCCCAGTGCAAGACACACACATGGCTTAAAGTTGGCTCTCAAGGGTGTTCTACCATGAGTTGCTATAAACACACTGGGACCCAGAGAATGTAGAAATAAAAGCCAGAATGAAGTGTATAACGGCAGCTGTTACACTTTTTAATGTTGGAGCTATTTTAAAATCCTTTTGCTTTGATTTTCTGTGCCTGCAAGTCTCTCTTTCCTCCTCAAAACCTATCTTATTTAAAGATTTTTCAATTAGTGTGTGAAACCAATGGGTCAGGGGGCTTGAAAATGACAAAAGTCATCATCCCTAACTGAAATCATTCTAATAAGTGCTGCCATTTCATTTCGCAAAAACTGTTCTATTCAAAGGTGGATGTGCTCAAGGATATATTATCCAGGATTCCATCCATAATCCATTATCTATTGCTGATATTAATACCATATAAATCTACTGTCTATTCTTTTGAAGAGCCTCAATTATGGAACACTTTCTATTTTTGGAAACAGTCAAATTATCTAACAAAGAAGGGTGGATGAACCAGCTAGGTAATCCTTCTTGAGGTTAAAATAATAAATGTAGCTTTTAAGAGACTGACTTCTTATAGAGCATTTACAAACTAGGTCCTCAAACATATTATGTGTTTTGCTACCTCAGGACCTTTGAAGAACTGCTCCCATTTCCTGGAATCTTTTTATTGCATGATCTTTTTCATCAATAAAAGAGTTAAGCATGTAAAAAAAATGAAGCCTTCCCTGAAACACCCTAATGCCAGAGTGGTCTAACTCCACATTTACATTTCTCTAAATTAGTGTCATGTTGCTTTCTTTAGTAACAGTTCCCATCATTTAATAAATTTGCTATTATTGTTGTTGTTTTTGTGTGCTCTCAATCTGTGCTGTCCAATATGTCTACACACATGTGGCAATTTAAATTCAAATAAACTACAATTACGTAAAATCTACAAAAAAAGAAAAACTGGACTTCATCAAAATTAATAACTCCGTTCTTTGAAAGAAAATGTTAACAGAATAAAATGACAAGACACAGAACGGGAGAACATATTTACAAGTCACAAAAATACGATAAAGCACTTGATTCCAGGATATTCAAATAGGTTTCAACACTCAATAATAAGAAAACTAACAGGCTTGCTTGGTGGCTCAGTGGTGAAGAATCTGCCTGCCGACGCAGGAAATATGGTCTGTTCCCTGGTCGAGGAAGGTCCACGTGTTGCAGGGCAACTAAGCCTGTGTACCACATCTACTGAGCTCGTTCTCCAGGGTCTGGGAGCCTTAATTACTGAAGACCATGTGCCCTAGAGCCTGTGCTTTGCAACAAGAGAAGCCACTGCGATGAGAAGACTGCATATCACAACTAGACAGTGTGCACACACAGCAACAAAACCCCAGCACAGCAGAAATAATAATAACAAATGTCTATAAAATTTCTTAAAAAGAAAGAAAACTAACAACTAAAATTGGGCAAAATATTTGAATAGGCACTTCCTTCACTGCAGATAACAAATGGATGACAGTAAGTGTATGAAAAGATGCTCAATGTCATTAATCACTCAGTTCAGTTCAGTTTAGTTCAGTTCACTCAGTCGTGTCCGACTCTTTGCGACCCCATGAACTGCAGCACGCCAGGGCTCCCTGTCCATCACCATCTCCTGGAGTTCACTCAGACTCATGTCCATTGAGTCGGTGATGCCATCCAGCCATCTCATCCTCTGTCGTCCCCTTCTCCTCCTGCCCCCAATCCCTCCCAACATCAGTCTTTTCCAATGAGTCAACTCTTCGCATGAGGTGGCCAAAGTACCGGAGTTTCAGCTTTAGCATCAGTCCTTCCAGTGAACACCCAGGACTGATCTCCTTTAGGATGGCCTGGTTGGATCTCCTTGCAGTCCAAGGGACCGTCAAGAGTCTTCTCCAACATCAGAGTTCAAAAGCATCAATTCTTCAGTGCTCAGCTTTCTCCACAGTCCAACTCTCACATCCATACATGACTACTGGAAAAAACCATAGCCTTGACTAGATGGACCTTTCTTGGCAAAGTAATGTCTCTGCTTTTGAATATGCTATCTAGGTTGGTCATAACTTTCCTTTCAAGGAGTAAGCGACTTTTAATTTCATGGCTGCAGTCACCATCTGCAGTGATTTTGGAGCCCAAAAAGTAAAGTCTGACACTGTTTCCACTGTTTCCCCATCTATTTCCCATGAAGTGATGGGACCAGATGGCTCTAGGGAAATGCAAATCAAAACCAAAATGACATACAACTTTATACCCTCTGTTGTTATTTAGTCACTAAGTTGTGTCTGACCCCTTTGCCACCCCATGGACTGCTGTCTGCCAGGCTCCTCTGTCCACTGGATTTCCCAGGCAAGGATACTAGAATAGGTTGCTGTTTCCTTCTCCAGGGGATCTTCCCAACTCAGGGACTGAAACAGCATCTCTGGTATCTCTGCATTGGCAGATGGATTCCTTACCAGTGAGCCACCAGGGAAGCACTTCTATCCTTTAGGATGATCAAAATAAAAAAGACAGGTAATAGTGATGCCAGCTGCGACCAGAGAACTAAGCTCATGTGGCTGCGAACGGTGCACTAAACGCGGCCCAGAGGAGCTGCCCCATGCCTGAGCCCAGGGATGGTGGAGGGGAGGAGCAACCCCATGGCCAAGGAGCGGTGGCTGCGCGGTGGGCACAGGAGGGCCTAGAGGAGCTATCCCACGTTGAAGGTCAGGAAGGGCGGCAGTGAGGGGATATCCTTCCTCCAAGGTAAGGAGCAGTGGCTGCGCTTTGCTGGAGCAGCCATGGAGAGATACCCCACGCCCAAGGTAAGAGAAACCCAAGTAAGATGGTAGGTGTTGCAAGAGGGCATCAGAGGGCAGACACACTGAAACCATACTCACAGAACACTAGTCAATCTAATCACACTAGGACCACAGCCTTGTCTAACTCAATGAAACTAAGCCATGCCCACGGGGCAACCCAAGACGGGCAGGTCATGGTGGAGAGGTCTGAAAAAATGTGGTCCACTGGAGAAGGGAATGGCAAGCCACTTCAGTATTCTTGCCTTGAGAACCCCATGAACAGTATGAAAAAGCAAAATGATAGGATACTGAAAGAGGAACTCCCCAGGTCAGTAGGTACCCAATATGCTACTGGAGATCAGTGGAGAAATAACTCCAGAAAGAATGAAGGGAAGGAGCCAAAGCAAAAACAATACCCAGCTGTGGATGTGACTGGTGATAGAAGCAAGGTCCGATGCTGTAAAGAGCAATATTGCATAGGAACCTGGAATGTCAGGTTCATGAATCAAGGCAAATTGGAAGTGGTCAAAGAGGAGATGGCAAGAGTGAACGTTGACATTCTAGAAATCAGCGAACTAAAATGGACTGGAATGGGTGAATTTAACTCAGATGACTATTATATCTACTACTGCGGGCAGCAATCCCTCAGAAGAAATGGAGTAGCCATCATGGTCAACAGAAGAGTCCGAAATGCAGTACTTGGATGCAATCTCAAAAACGAGAGAATGATCTTTGTTCATTTTCAAGGCAAACCATTCAATGTCACAGTAACCCAAGTTTATGCCCCAAACTGTAACACTGAAGAAGCTGAAGTTGAACAGTTCTATGAAGAACTACAAGACCTTTTAGAACTAACACATGAAAAAGATGTCCTTTTCATTCTAGGGGACTGGAATACAAAAGTAGGAAGTCAAGAAACACCTGCAGTAACAGGAAAATTTGGCCTTGGAGTACAAAATGAAGCAGGGAAAAGGCTAATAGAGTTTTGCCAAAAGAATGCACTGGTCATGGCAAACACCCTCTTCCAACAACACAAGAGAAGACTCTACACATGGACATCATCAGATGGTCAACACTGAAATCAGATTGATTATATTCTTTGCAGCCAAAGATGGAGAAGCTCTATATAGTCAACAAAAACAAGACCAGGAGCTGACTGTGGCTCAGATCATGAACTCCTTATTACCAAATTCAGACTTAAATGGAAGAAAGTAGGGAAAACCGCTAGACCATTCAGGTATGACCTAAATCAAATCCCTTATGATTATTCAGTGGAAGTGAGAAATAGAGTCAAGAGCCTAGATCTGATAGATAGAGTGCTTGATGAACTATGGAATGAGGTTCGTGACATTGTACAGGAGACAGGGATCAAGACCATCCCCAGGGAAAAGAAAGGCAAAAACGCAAAATGGCTGTCTGGGGAGGCCTTACAAATAGCTTTTAAAAGAAGAGAGGTGAAAAACAAAGGAGAAAAGGAAAGATAGAAGCATCTGAATGCAGAGTTCCAAAGAATAGCAAGAAGAGATAAGAAAGCCTACCTCAGTGATCAATGCAAAGAAACAGAGGAAAACAACAGAATGGGAAAGACTAGAGATCTCTTGAAGAAAGTTAGAGATACCAAGGGAACATTTCATGCAAAGATGGGCTCGATAAAGGACAGAAATGGTAGGGACCTAACAGAAGCAGAAGATATTAAGAAGAGGTGGCAAGAATACACGGAAGAACTGTACAAAAAAGTCTTCATGACCCAGATAATCACGATGGCGTGATCACTCATCTAGAGCCAGACATCCTGGAATGTGAAGTCAAGTGGGCCTTAGAAAGCATCACTACGAACAAAGCTAGTGGAGGTGATGGAATTCCAGTTGAGCTGTTTCAAATCCTTATAGATGATGCTGTGAAAGTGCTGCACTCAATATGCCAGCAAATTGGAAAACTCAGCAGTGGCCACAGAACTGGAAAGGTCAGTTTTCATTCCAATTGCAAAGAAAGGCAATGCCAAAGAATGCTCAAACTACCGCACAATTGCACTCATCTCACATGCTAGTAAAGTCATGCTCAAAATTCTCCAAGCCAGGCTTCAGCAATACATGAACCATGAACTTCTTGATGTTCAAGCTGGTTTTACAAAAGGCAGAGGAACCAGAGATCAAATTGCCAGCATCCGCTGGATCATGGAGAAAGCAAGAGAGTTCCAGAAAAACATCTATTCCTGCTTTATTGACTATGCCAAAGCCTTTGACTGCGTGGATCACAATAAACTGTGGAAAATTCTGAGAGAGATGGGAATACCAGACCACCTGACCTGCCTCTTGAGAAATCTGTATGCAGGTCAGAAAGCAACAGTTAGCACTGGACATGGAACAACAAACTGGTTCCAAATAGGAAAAGGAGTATGTCAAGGCTGTATATGGTCACCCTGCTTATTTAATTTATATGCAGAGTATATCATGAGAAACACTGGACTGGATGAAACACAAACTGGAATCAAGATTTCTGGGAGAAATATCAAGAACCTCAGCTATGCAGATGACACCACCCTTATGGCAGAAAGTGAAGAGGAACTAAAAAGCCTCTTGAAAGTGAAAGTGGAGAGTGAAAAAGTTGGCTTAAAGCTCAACATTCAGAAAACGAAGATCATGGCATCTGTCCCATCACTTCATGAGAAATAGAGGGGGAAACAGTGGAAACAGTGTCAGACTTTATTTTGGGGGGCTCCAAAATCACTGCAGATGGTGACTGCAGCCATGAAATTTAAAGACTCTTACTTCTTGGAAGAAAAGTTATGACCAACCTAGATAGCATATTCAAAAGCAGAGACATTACTTTGCCAACTAAGGTCCGTCTAGTCAAGGCTATGGTTTTTCCTGTGGTCATGTATAGATGGCAATGGCAACCCACTCCAGTACTCTTGCCTGGAAACTCGCATGGACGGAGGAGCCTGAAGGCTGCAGTCCATGGGATCGCTGAGCGACTTCACTTTGACTTTTCACTTTCATGCATTGGAGAAGGAAATGGCAACCCACTCCAGTGTTCTTGCCTGGAGAATCCCAGGGACGGGGGAGCCTGGTGGGCTGCCATGTATGGGGTCGCACAGAGTCAGACACGACTGAAGTGATTTAGCAGCAGCAGCAGCATGTATGCATGTGAGAGTTGGACTATGAAGAAGGCTGAGCGCTGAAGAATTGATGCTTTTGAACTGTGGTGTTGGAGAAGACTCTTGAGAGTCCTTGGACTGCAAGGAGATCCAACCAGTCCATTCTGAAGGAGATCAGCCCTGGGATTTCTTTGGAAGGAATGATGCTAAAGCTGAAACTCCAGTACTTTGGCCACCTCATGAGAAGAGCTGACTCATTGGAAAAGACTCTGATGTTGGGAGGGATTGGGGGCAGGAGGAGAAGGGGACGACAGAGGATGAGATGGCTGGATGGCATCACGGACTCGATGGACGTGAGTCTGAGTCAACTCTGGGAGTTGGTGATGGACAGGGAGACCTGGAGTGCTGCGATTCATGGGGTCACAAAGTTGGACATGACTGAGCGACTGAACTGAACTGAACTGAAGATGTAGAGAAATTGGACTCACATGCACTGTTAATGGGAATGTAAAACCACTTTGGAAAATAATTTCACAGTTTATTAAAACATTAAACATACACTTAAAATATGACCCAGGCTCAACATTTAAGTATTTTTCCAAAAGAAGTGAAAACACAAGTCCATACAAAGACTTGTACATGAATGTTCACAGCAGCTTTGTTCATAGTATCCCAAACCAGGAAAAAACCAAAACAGCCATAAATAGGTGAATGGATAAACAAACAGTCCTTCATCCACATGACAGAATACTTCTGAGTACTGATCTGCACACAAATGGGTGAATCTCAAAATAATTATACTGAATTAAAGAAGCCAGACAAAAAGAATACATAGTATGATTCCTAGAGAAGGCAATGGCACCCCACTCCAGTTCTCTTGCTTGGAAAATCCCATGACAGAGGAGCCTGGTAGGCTCAGTCCATAGGGTCGCTAAGAGTCGGACACGCCTGAACGACTTCACTTTGACTTTTCACTTTCATGCATTGGAGAAGGAAATGGCAACCCACCCCAGTTCTTGCCTGGAAAATCCCAGGGATGGGGGAGCCTGGTGGGCTGCCGTCTGTGGGGTCGCACAGAGTCGGACACGACTGAAGCGACTTAGCAGCAGCAGCAGCAGTAGTATGATTCCATTTACATAACATTCTTTAAAATGAAAATTAACCAGTAGTGACAGAAAGCAGACCAGTGGTTGCCTAGAAATTGGGAGGGGACAAAGGGATTAGAAAGGGATATGAGGAGACTTTAAGGAATGATAAATATGTTCATTTTCTTGGCTGTGGTCATGGTATCAGAGTTGTATAATGTGTCAAAACCTATTGATTTATGTACTTTAAACATGTACAACTTATTGCATGCCAAGTATACCTCAAAAAACTGTTAAAATTTTTTAATTGCTCAGCTGTACCAGCCACACGTCAAGAGCTCAATAGCTACATAACAGCTAGTGTCTATTAAATTGGACACTGTAAATAAAGACTAGCTCTTCCACTTGAAAGTTCCAGTTAACAGTTATGCTCCAGGGGTCAGCAAACTACGCCACAGATTCACCTCTTGTTTTTCTAAATAAAGTTTTATTGGAATATAGTTATACCCACTTATTTACATATTGTCTATGGATGCTTTAGCATGACAGTGGCATTGTAGGTAGCTGCAACAGAGAACTTATGGTCTACAAACCTAAATTATTCACTATCTGGCTCTCTGAAAAGATTTGCTGATTCTGCTATAAATCATAAACCCTGAACAAGAGGGCCATATCTATTCCTGCTGACTGCTGAACATAACCCAGCTTATATTTAATGAGTACCTAATATACAGCTTCCCTGGTGGCTCAGATGGTAAAGAGTTTGCCTGCAATGTGGGAGACCGGGGTTTGATCCCTGGGTTGGGCAGATCTCCTGGAGAAGGAAATAGCAACCCACTCCAGTATTTTTGCCTGGAGAATCCCACGGACAGAGGAGCCTGGAGGGCTACAGTCCATGGGGTCGCAAAGAGTTGGACACGACTGAGCGATTGACACACACATAATACGGAGCACTGTCCCAGGCACTGAGGCAGCAGACTTGAACAACACAGAAAATGTCCCTAGTCTTGTGGTGTTCACAATCTGATGAGTTGTTCAGGTAACACAACCAGAAAGGAAATAAGGATATACAAGGCAAGACTGAATACTGGGATAAGAATAAGACAGAAAGCACAGGGCATGACTGAGGGGCAACTTCCACTTAGGTAATCAGAACAGGCCTCTGGGAGAACCTAAGATAAGAATGACATGAAAGAATCAACACTGCAAAGATCGGTGGCAAAAAAAAATAAAAAAACAGATAATAGCAACACCAAAGCCTCAGAAGAGAATCAATCTGATGACTCAATGTGTGAAAAAGAAGGCCCATGTAGCTGGAGAATACACAAACAAGGCAGGAAAGGCAGATGAGGTGAGAGGAGCACGGAGGGCTAAAAAGAGGAGTTTCAATTTTATTCTAAATATGACAGAGAGCCACAACACGATTTTACACAGTTAGAAACATGATCAATTTACATTTCTGAAGATCACTCTGGCGCTTCTAAATGGTGACTGGATCAGGAAAAAGCAAAAAAGGTGTTAGACAAGTTAGGAGATTTCTGCAAAGGTTCAAGTGAGAGATGGTAGTGGTTTGGCTTGGACTACAATGACAGCAGCGGAGAAGAAGTGAAGAAATTCAAGGTATGTTCTGAAGTGACAGTGGACGAGCATTTCCGATGGTTGTTGTAGACTGAGGAAATAAATACCAGATTTTTGGCTTAAACGATTGGGACAAAATAGTGTGAATTACAAACACAGTGGGAAGTACAAACATAAGAGCTAACATATGTTAATATTCACTCAATTTCACATTAAATTTTTCTATCTTGAGAGTTACATACTATTGTTATTTTCATTTTACAAATAGGAAACTGAAAAGGTTAAGTAACTGACCTAGATTTGAAGGCTAGTACAAACACAATGTAGACTTGAACCAGATCAGTTCAGTTCAGTTGCTCAGTCGTGTCCGACTCTTTGCGACCCCATGAACCACAGCACGCCAGGCCTCCCTGTTCATCACCAACTCCCGGAGTCCACCCAAACCCATGTCCATCGAGTCGGTGATGCCATCCAACCATCTCATCCTCTGTTGTCCCCTTCTCCTCCTGCCCTCAATCTTTCCCAGTATCAGGGTCTTTTCAAATGAGTCAGCTCTTTGCATCAGGTGGCCAAAGCATTGGAGTTTCAGTTTCAACATCAGTCCTTCCAATGAACATCTAGGACTGATCTCCTTTAGGATACACTGGTTGGATCTTCCTGGAGTCCAAGGAACTCTCAAGAGTCTTCTCCAACACCACAGTTCAAAATCATCAATTCTTCTGCGCTGAGCTTTCTTTATAGTCCAACTCTCACATCCATAGATGACTACTGGAAAAACCATAGCCTTGACTAGACGGATCTTTGTTGACAAAGTAATGTCTCTGCTTTTTAATGTGCTGTCTAGGTTGGTCATAACTTTCCTTCCAAAGAGTAAGTGTCTTTTAATTTCATGGCTGCAATCACCATCTGCAGTGATTTTGGAGCCCCCCCAAAATAAAGTCAGCCACTGTTTCCACTGTTTCCCCATTTATTTACCAGATCATCAAACTTCAAATTTCACCACACTGTGCAAAACTGTCTTTCCAATGGTAGTTTCTAGGAATATGAACCATATTCTAGACAACGGCAGTACCACTGGATTTTAACTTTCAGGATGATTAGTTTGAAAGATGCTATGGTTTTGCTTGTCCTTCAGTTCAGTTCAGTTCAGTTGCTCAGTCATGTCCGACTCTTTGCGACCCCATGAATTGCAGCACACCAGGCCTTCCCATCCATCACCAACTCCCGGAGTTCACCCAAACTAACGTCCATCGAGTCGGTGATGCCATCCAGCCATCTCATCCTCTGTTGTCTCCAATCCCTGCCCCCAATCCCTCCCAGCATCAGAGTCTTTTCCAGTGAATAAACTCTTTGCATGCTTGTCCTTCAGGGACTATTAATTAAGATCAACTTGTTTTCATAAAGTAAAAGATGTAATAGTCTGCTATATACACTTTTCTAAGCACTTTCACCACTATCTTCTCTTTGATACTCCTTTTACAAATGAGGAAACTAAAGCAAGTGATTTCCTCAACATCACTCAGATAGTAACAGAGATAGGACTAAAAGCCAAGTGAACCCATTGCATACAGTAGTCTGGCCAATAACATTGTCTTTAAAAATGCTGAATATTCAGTAAGAAACACATTTTACTCCACTACCCCAAATGCACATACATATACATAAACGAAACAGAGCAAAAAGTCATACAAAGCAGTCTTTACCCTTACTACCGTGCCAATACTTTCTGTTCTATTTCATTTTTTAAAACGCTGACTGCAACTGACAATTTCAACAACACTGATCCAAGTCTCAGTAATTAACAGTACAACAACATAGTAGACATTTTAAGAAATAAGCCTCATGATTCACTAGGACTACCAAGCACTAAAAAGGTAAGAGGAAACATAAAAAAAGATCAGTCTGCTGAGTACTTGGGATACAAGACGACTGTGGTCCATGAGCGTGTAAATAGCAATGATTCTGAGTTACAATTTGGAAATATTATTTTATTATAATTACTATTGCTATGGAGGTCTCAAATCAAACAGATACACCTACTAACATTTAAAACAGGCAGAGATACACATTTCTGGAAAAATAGTAAAAGAAAATATATAATATTATATGTTAAAATATTAAAAGTAAAAATATACAAAGCAGTTCTTCAATAAACACAAGTCTTCAATTTTACTTTTGTCCTAAAGGGAGTAAAAAGCTGTAGAAAGACCAAGCAGGCAAACCTATTTGCTTTTTTTAAAAATGAAAAGAAAAAGACTGGATTGATTGTGTGTGACAAATCATTACGTTTTATAACGCAGGACAAAAATGGCTTAAGATGCACAACAATCTTTCATTTATTGAACAAATACTTCTTGATTGGTCAAGCTACTCTCATGCTTTCTTGCTTAATTACCATTAGCAAAAAAAAAAAAGGGGGGGTGGGGGGTGGGGATGAGATGTGTTCTGGCATACAAATACTTTATTTTCCCCAATCTCTTAAGTTTACAAGAATAAAAATTGCTTTTAAACTATGTTGATTACTGAATAGTCATACAATGGCAACCTAGCATTTTCTCTCTCTCTCGCTGCATATCTGAAGGGGAAAAGCGACAAGGACAAACCGCAGCCTCCATATACAAAGACAGAGCCACCACTACAGCAAATACATCATCAAGTTCACTGACACTCCTAGATGGCTCTGCAACAGGGTCAAGGTCCCTGGGTGCTCACACAAACTTCTACACTCCGCACCAACCTCACTTCTTTTCTACTGACCTCCAGCCAACCCAGGATTCTGCTGGGCAGAGTCATGAAAGGCAGTAAGATCCGGACAACCAGGGAGCCTCCGTAGCCCCTTAAGGTTCCAACGATACAAATGCATTGAGGCATTCCTCAAGATGTTTCTTAAGGATGACTTAGATTATCCCTCTAGTCCCATTTTTCTTTTGTTTTTCCCCAGCAGAAGCTGGAAGGTCACCACCAGGACACAGAGCAAAAACGGCCAAATATCAGAAGGGGGAGGGGAGGAGCGAGAGCAGAAAAGGCTAGAAACACTCAAATCAATTCCTCTGAGAGCCAAGCCGCAGAGGCCGGCAGCTCGCGGCCGCTTGCACTTACTGAGGGAACCATTCCAAAGAAACCTGACCCGATCGGAGTCAGCACGCCGCTCGGCGGCGGCGTTTATCCTAAAGGAACGCTACAAGTTGCTGCCGCATCCTTGCTCCGGGCTTTGACAGGGGCCGCGCGCGCCGCCCGCAGCCCGGCCCGGCGGAGCTCGGCGGAGCCCCGGGGGCCAGCGGACGAGCGCAGGGTGCGGGCCCCTCCGCCGCCGCCCACCCGCTCTCTCCAGTCCGGTTCTCAGCCGAACTGGCCCTCCGCGTCCCCGGGCGTCCACCGCTAGCATCCCCAGCACAGCTGCAAAGGCTGACCACCGCCTTGCAGTGACCCGGGGTCATTCCGGGTCTCGTTCCCTGGCCCACAAGCACCCCACCCGGCCGCCCCTCGCCCTGCAAAACCCCGCGGAGCGGCCGCGTCCAGGTGAGGGACTGAGAGCCCCACGGGCGCCGCTCTCCGGCCGCCTACCTTCCCTCCGCGCGGTCGCCGCGCCAGGGCGGATCGCCTCGGCCCTGGCGATCTTGAAGCTGACCCGTTCAGGGGCCGATGAGCGCCTGAGGGACCTCGGGGAACCCCGAGCCCGGCGGGGCTGAGGAGGGCGATGGCGCAAAAGCGGACAGCGCGCCCCGCCTGAGGGAGGAGAGCGGATGAGGACAGGGAGGGCCGCCCCCCGGTTCGCTAGGAGAGCGACACTGACTAGACGCGACGAGCCCGGGGGTGCCGGGGTGACCTGGGGAGACGGGAAGGCGGGCCTGGCCTCGTACAGACGCGGCGGGGCTCGAGCCTCGTGCGTTAAATACCCGCGGCGTCCGGCCCGCGCAGCGGCGGAGGGCGCGCGCCGGCGGCGGCGGCGGCGGCGGCGGCGGGGGCCCGCTCGGCGTCCTCACCTTCTTCGTGCCGGGGCCGCCTGCGATCCGAGACACTCCTGTCAGGGAAGAGGAGCGCCCCGGCTGTCCCCCTAGAGTCTCCTGCTGGGGGGACATCGCTTCCATGAAGAGCACTTGAGAGCAAATCCCAGCCCAGGAGGAGGTTACGCGGGCATGTCCGCGGGACGGCGGCCGGACAGGCGAGGGCGCGCGGGACCGAGACGGGCGGCCGCGCTCAGGCGGCGAGCCGGGCTCCGGGGGCGAGCCGCGCGCCTCCCGTCGGGGCCATGTACCGCCGCCCGCGCTCGGCACCGAAGCTGCAGGGTTTGCCGCGGCGACGGCCCGTCAACTCCGCGGCCGCCCCGCCTCGGGGCCCGCCCCTCGGCGCCTGGCGCCCAGCGCCGGGCCCGCCCCCGGCCGCGGCCCACACAGCGCCGACCCTTCGCGCGGCGCGCCAGGGCGCGCGCCCTCCTAGATATTATATTAGGGAACGGGCGACCAACTGACCTTCTCGGTCCGCGCCTCCGAGTGCGGTCAGCTCACCGGGCGGTGTCACGAACGCGGGCCTCTAGCGCGGATGCGCGCCTCTCCAGGCCCTCGAACCACTCGCACCCGACTCCATCCCTTCCCGCGCCGCGGCACCGCGTGCGGGGCGCGGCTGTGGCGACCTCAGCCTGAACGGAGGAGTGGCGGCGATTCCTGCCTCGCTCTCAGCCGACAGCGGAGGGGTCCCCCGCCCCTCCCCCGGCAGCGAGGCCGGGGACGAAGGCGCACGTCGTAGAGGGCCGCACAGTGGAAGCCCGGGTCCCGCACGCTAGCCTGCTCCCGGACCGGCGCGGGCTCTGCAGCCCCCGCACGATTTGCACCCCGGCTGCAGCCCCCGCACGATTTGCACCGGCGGTTTCCGCTGTCTGCGGGCTGCAGAGACCCGGGCATTCCAGGCGTGTAAGCGCAATTAAGGAAAATGCGGCAGAGAGAGGGCTCCGAAATTTGGCTTAGCTGTTGAGAAGGCTACAATATGTGGAAGTGTTTATCAGATATCTGCGCTGAGAGCATAACTTCCTGTCAGCCCAAATAGTGGCAAATTTTTTAAAGGCCAGAGAATAATCAGAGGGAGGGGATTTGGAGCTGATTCGGGCTGAGTAGAGCACTGTCGTACTTTGCGGGACTGGCTGACTAGGGAGGCTGGTTCGGTAGGTGGCATTCTTCCCTTGGAGTCAGGACTCCATAAAGGATGGTTTGGTGATGAAGGGCGCAGCTCGAGGATACTAGCTTGTGGAAGAGGTTTGTTTTTGTGGTAAGAAAAAACAGAGGCTCCTGCCGGATTGGGCTGTTATCGAGTCAGATTATAGAAGAATAGGGTTCTGGCCAGCTCTGTTCCATAGGAAAAGTTGCTGTCCAAGACACACCCACACACTACCATCACCACTAACCCCGCAATTGTTATTGTGGAAATAAGGGGAGAAAATTGTCCAGTCCATTTTATGCCTTGCACATATCACAATGTTTAAAGTAGGCTTGTTACACCAGCTTTGTAAATCACACACACACACAAAGGTATATATATAATATATTAAATTATATACACCCACACAGACACAGATTTTCAGGGTGACTTTGCTGCTTAGAGCCATGTCCAGACAGGGCTTTGCACTCACCCTTGAGATTTTTTGGAATTTTACACTTTACACTGCAGAGGATTTTGCATTCTATTATGATTCCTATCTTGCACGGGTGATTTCAGTTTTTCTTACTGTTTCATTTTTTAATTTCAAGAATTAAACAATATTTAATGTAATTTACATGTTATGTTTAAGGTTTATTGTCTTCTAGAGAGGAGGACTTTTTGTTGTTGTTGTTCATCCCAAGTGCCTAGAGCCGTGTCTGGCACATTAAATGTTGATTCAATAAATGAATGAGACACAAAAGGGATATAAGATAGATACAGAAGAGCCAGGCTAGACTTGATTATTTCACTGATTGTATGCTCAGTGGCTAAGTCATATCTGACCCTGCAACCCTAGAGACTGTAGCCTGCCAGGCTCCTCTGTCCATGGAATTTCCCAGGCAAGAATACTAGCTACTGTTAAGTCACTTCAGTCGTGTCTGACTCTGTGTGACCCCATAGATGGCAGCCCACCAAGCTCCCCCGTCCCTGGGATTCTCCAGGCAAGAACACTGGAGTAGGTTGCCATTTCCTTCTCCAATGCATGAAAGTGAAAAGTGAAAGGGAAGTCGCTCAGTCGTGTCTGACTCTTCTCGACCCCATGGACCGCAGCCTACCAGGCTCCTCTGTCCATGGGATTTTCCAGGCAAGAGTACTGGAGTGGGTTGCTATATCCCTGTAAGGATCTTTCCGACCCAGGGATCTAACCCATGTGTCCTGCTGGGCAGTCAGACTCTTTACTACTGAGCCAAGAGGGAAGCCTCACTTCACTGAGAGCCTTGTGTATTATCAGGTGTTTATTTTGAGATATATACCTCATGCTCCAAATCAAAGTAGTATTTATATTGCATATAAGTAAGTTAAGTCTCCCAGTCGTGTCTGACTCTTTGCGACTCTATAGACTGTAGTCTACCAGGCTCCTCTGTCCATGGGATTTTCCAGGCAAGAGTACTGGAGTGGGTTGTCATTTTCTTCTACAGAGGATCTTCCCAACCCAGGGATCGAACCCAGATCTCCCGCATTATAGGCAGACGCTTTACCTTCTGACCCACAATGGAAGTCCCTATAGTGTATACATGGGAAACCTACTTTCACTTCTTACTTTCTGGGTGCTTTTATTTCAAAATCCATTGGTTTTGATTTGCATAGAAAACTATCCTATCCCTCTCCTGTAAGGTGTTTGGAGGGAGGTCTCACTTCCTAAATAAAATTGAGTTTGCTCAGATTAATATGATCATCAGTGTAATGATTGAAGAACACAAATCAGATAATATCGCTTCTCTGCTAAAACTTTCTTTGGCTTGCTGTGTCTATGGGATGAATTTCAAATGTTGTACTACAGATGTCAGTACAGTTTGACTCTCTTGTCCTCAGTGGTTTCTCTTCTCATTTCTTACACCTTTTCACCTCTTACCCTTTTCTCCCTCTCATTGAACTTATCTTGACCTCTCACATCTTCATGACTTTGAACCTGCTGTTCCCATTGCCTGGGAAATTTTACTTTCATATTTTCCACCCTCTTGCTTTAAACTTACTTATCTAGTGCAGGGTGCATAGTAAATAACCAATGAATATTTGTTACAGAAATAAATCTTCAACACTTAACATTAATAATTAAATCAGAGAAATCTTCCTGACTTGAGTCCTCTTTAACCTCCACACACCAATCACCACACACATGGGGTTAAGCACACTTTCTGCAGTAGTAACAGATAATGTTTATTGAGCGCTTACTTTACACGGCACTATGCTAAGCATTCTACACATACTAAGTTACATAAATCTTCATAAAAATCCTACAGGGTAGATTCCTCACACCTTACTTTGCAAGTGGAGAAACCAAGCCACAGAGACCTTAAATAACTTGTTAAACAGATGGTAAGTAGTGAAGCCAGACTTGGAAAAGCTGGGGAATTTGCTTCAGAATCACTTAACCATTCCCCTTAACCATTTGGCTATACTGCTGCCTCTCCTGTGTATGGTTTCTTCTCTTTCTAGCACATAACACACTGTACTCTTATCATCTATTTTACTTGCCTGTAAGCTCTGTGAAATTGAAGGTTAGATTTATTTGCCTTTTCTTCTCTGTGCCAGGCACACAATTACACTTTCAATGATTTTTTTGATGATTTACCTTTGAATGAATGAATTGGAAACAACCGTCCTACAAGGAAGATGCTCTGGTGGGAAGGAAACAGTTCTAGGCTAGTCCTGTCATTCCTTAGACAGTAAAAACAATTTCCCCTGTCCTGGGAATGTTATGTTGTAGAAAAGGGTGATGCCAAAAAACAAAAGTGATGACAGGGCAGTTGAAGGAGTGTGATGACAATGCCTTGACACAAGCAGGATGTATCCAGAATATTTTGAAACAAACCATAAAGCAAAGTACTAAAAATAGCAACATGTAACAGCTGGGAAATACCAATAGCAGACCTTTAACAGGAACCAATCTAAGAATGAAACCAAAAGGTTTTGCCAACTATTAGACTGAATAACAGTGAATACGTTTAGCTATAAAGGGAGATATCTGTGCAACTTGTTCATTCATTGTGTATTTACTATGTGCCTGCTATGTGCCAGACACTGTGCCAGGTGCATAGAATATGGTCAAGATGAGTTCACAGGTGTAGTCCTTGTAAGCCTCAAAATGCACACAAGAATCATAGGCAGTGTTATCCAAATATCCAAGAGCTGAGTTGTAAACTGATGGCCCATAGAGTGAATTTAGGCATTTTTCAATATAAACACCTTTTTTTTCCCCAAACTTGTTGGCAACCTTAAAAATCAAGATAATTTACATAAAAATCTAGGTGCTATTGAAAAAATTCAGAAAATATTAGCAACATTCAGCTCATTTTCTGCAAGGCAACAATCAGCTAAAACTGAGTTGTATCTGTTAATTACATTTCATGTTCACACCTATGACTGTCGGGCTTTCCAGGTGGCGCTAGTAGTAAAGAGCCAGCCTGCCAATGCAATGCAGGAGACATAGGAGTCGCTGGTTTGATCCCTGGGTTGGGACGAGCCCCTGGAGAAGGGCACAGCAACCCACTCCAGTATTCCTGCCTGGAGCATGCCATGGACAGAGGAGTCTGGCAGGCTGTGGTCCACAGGGTCGCAAAGAGTCGGACAGGACTGAAGCGACTTAGCACATGTAAACCCGTGTTGTCAAGTCATCACTGTCCCTGATGTTGGGGAACCACTAAAAGGTAAGATAATGGAAGAGGAAAAACTGGCAAGAGAGGGAGAGAACAGGGAAGAAAAGAATGAGAAACACCATGTGTATGTGTGTGTGTGTTTAAAGCCAAAGTAATAAAGACTCTTTCAACAAGGGAGATTGAGAGTGTCTAGTGTTGCAAGAGATCAAGCCCTCTCCAAGGTGACTAGGAACCTTGATAGAAGAGAACTTTTGTCTTTAATTATCAAGATCAGATGTGGCGCTTTCTTTATCATCCTCGATTAGAATCTCAAACGGGGCTGTTTCCTTACAGAACAAATCCCAGTTCTAAGAGTGGAAGCTTATGAAGTGGGAGGCATAGGAGTTAGAGAAAGGGGGAAGTAAAAGAGAAAAAGCTTAGACTAGGAAAAGAGCTAGGGGCCAGACCACGAAGGGCCTTGGACTGTATGATAAAAATTTGGTTATTTTCCAGGGAAAGTGGTAAAAAGGGAACTGGCATTATCTCATTTAACCTTGACCATCACAAAGATGGGGCAATTATTACGGTGGTGTGGTGGTTTAGTCGCTAAGTCATGTCCGACTTTGTTGCAAACCCAGGGTCTGTAGCCCACCAGGCTCCTCTTTCATGGGATTTCCCAGGCAAGAATATTTGAGTGAGTTGTCATTCCTTCTTCAGGGGATCTTCCTGACCCAAGGCTCGAACTTGTGTCTCCTAATGGCAGGCGGATTCTTTACTGAGCCCCCTGGGAAGCCCCAGATATTATTATACTTACTTTAAATATGAAGATGAGACTCAGAAAATTGTTAAGCAACTTTCTGAGATCACACAACCAAAAAGTGATGGAGCCAGAATTTAAATCTAGATCTGATTGAATCCAAAGACCAAGCGCTTTTGATGGGAACAATATTATTAATAGCAATAGATACCATTCCCTGAAAGTTAGCTTTGTATACATATGGATTAGGTGAATAAGCACTATGCTAAGTGTTTTATGCATTATCAAAATATTCAAAGGAAAATTAAGAGCTTGTATTTTTTATGCCCATCATAGAAATTATGAGCCTGATACTCAGAGATATCAAGCTACTTGTCAAAGATTATATGGCTACTGAGTTAAGAGCCAGAATCAAACACAGGATCTCCAAAGAGATGGTGCTAACTGCTTCTCTAAATAGTATTGTTTTAGTTTTTCTCCTTATGAATGAAGAACATCATATTGTGCTACATCCTTTTCACGTGAGATAAAATAGATATGACCCTAAACCCTTCTGCTTAGTTCATGGTAAGCTTACTTACCTATGAGAGGCTTAAGTTAATCATTTAAAAAATGTACTTTACAAAGCAACTTGATATTTTAATAAGAAGCAGCAAAAAGGAGGAGAAATGTCTGTTTCCATCGAAATTTAGATTGCTCTATGAGCCAGACCAAGTTAATTAACTAATTATCATTTATTGTCTTCCACATGCCTTGTGCTCCTGCTCATCCTCAAGGATAAGCACAATCTGTGACACCTCTCTTCCCAGCAAATCACTTTGGGCTTAAATTTTTTTTCTCTTTGTTGTTCCTAGGCATTTCAACTGACTGCATGCTTTTTAGCTCATTCTACATGTTTATGTTATAATCCTCCAGCGATTTGTGGAGACTAGCTCTTTTAATTATACTGCTATTTCTCTGCTGGATCTGCTACACAGTTGATTATTGTCTCACTGATGAGGCAGAGTAAGGGAGCTCAGCAGATTCAGTAAGCTGTGCAAAATTGCTTGGCTAATATGTGGTGGAACAGCATTCTAGTCCAGTTGTTACTCTCAGAACTATAAGGCTTAAATTCTTTCCCTTAAATCCTATTTAAATTATAAATTAAAATCACCTGTTGCATATTTGCAGTATAAACAGAAAGTGGTACTGGTAATTAAACAAAAATATGGCTTATTTTTTAATAGTGCTTATGTCAAATAAAAAGAACTTAGATATGAACATTCTCAAAGAATTTTTACTTTAAAGCATATTTTCCAAAGCACCTTATGGGGAACACTAGTCCCTTAAGATGTTCTTAGGTAAAAAAAGGGTTCCATAATCAAGGGTTTCATTGGAAATACTGCTAATGTATATTAGCACTTACTAACGTCCCTTAACCAACCCCTTACCCGCACCCCTCCCCACCCTCCTGAACTTTCTTTTTTTCTTCATTGCTAACTTTTGGAGAAGGGAATCCATATAAACTGCCTCCACTTTTTCATTGCCTTCCCATGTAAATATGAGATGCCTTCCATGTTTCCCCAGTGATCAAATGAAAATAGATTTTATAATCAATTCAAGGACGACTCTCGGTGGTATGTGAGCAGCCACTCTTCTCTTGTCAATCATGAAATAGTACTTCTCTTTCATCCATCTATCCAACCATTCATTCATTTCACAAATCTATATAAATTACTCAGTTGTGCTTGCCACCATTTTAAGCACTGAATGTACAAAATGAACCATTTAGACACACTTTCTACTCTTCTGAAGCTTACATTACAATTACCCTCCTATTTCTCTGAATTATCTAAGCAACCTTCACTGGGTTCTCTTTTCCTGCTTGATAAAGAACCTGCCTGCCAATACAGGGGACATAAGAGATGCAGGTTTGATTCCTGGGTCAAGAAGATCCCCTGGAGGAGGAAATCACAACCTACTCCAGTATTCTTGCCTGGAGAATCCCATGCACAGAGGAGTCTGGCAGACTACAGTCTAAAGGGTCACAAAGAATCAGGCGTGACTGAAGTGACTTAGCACGCACATACTCATATGTTTACGCATCTCCTAAGTCCCCTATTATTTTCTTTTCTAACACACTTGTATGTGCAGTCTCCTTCTCTCCTCCTATTGAGGAGAATCATGACTTTTGATCCCACAAATGACTTTTGACCCTTTTGAATGTTTGTTGAATAAGTGAATTTATGATTTTCCTAATACTGAATCTAACTGCAGCACTTATACTGTTACTTTTATTCAGAGTTAACATTGTTATTTGACCCACAAATGGAATGGGGGGTTATCCCCCATAATAAATATTTCTGTGTTGAGTGAGGGAAAGGCAGAAGTAGATTTCGCAGGACTATCTCATACCTATGAAAAAAACATGTAAGCAAAAATTAGTTATTGAGAACTTTCAATTTCCTGTTAAGAAGTTATTATTACAATGGCAGGTTAAAATATTATTATAGAATTTCTGCCCCAAGGCATATCACAAAATAAGCAAAAAGGGGTTTTTAAAAAAATCACATACTGTCACTGAAGAAGGAAAGAAGCATAACCTAAGCTTGTGGTTCTTAAGCTTGGATCTCAAGCATTGAAAACAAGTTGGGAGTTTTTAAAAATTATACTTGGATTTTGTCTCCAAAGATTTTAATTTAACTGTTCTATGATGCAGTCTGAATGTCAGAATTTTTAAACCTCCATAGCTATATCCATGGTTAGAGAATATTGACTTAATTAAAACATTTCAAACCTGTTTATTGAGGGGGTGAAAAAGATTCTGGAGAGTAGTAAAAAAGGAATAATATTTCTTACTTGACTCCAAATCCTAGAGGATGAACTTCCAAACTGGCCAAATAGAACTCACCCTAACCTCACTAAATCTAGGAAGAAACAACATGGGTTAAGTAGCCTTATTTTTTTCTCCCTTCCTTCTGATCATTGATTAATAGGCACTACTGCTGGAGAGAAACAGGTGATAATGCCTTTTCCTTATGGAAAGAGGGCTCCAGAACCACAAATCAAAAAAATGACCTAAAGATTGGAGATCTTCCCCCAGTGGAAGGGTGTCCTACCTTCCACCCTAAATAGAAGCAGAGAATCTTAGTATAAAATATATAACAAAATCTTAAAAGAGATAAGAGAATGAACAAGATGAAACAAACAAATGACAACAAAGGAAGAATACTGTAGCACGATGTGAAATTAAGCTTTAGATGCAAAAGATAGAGTCCAACCTAAATGAAAATACAAAATAAAGGACAGAAAGTTCATAAATGTTGCATTCTATTGAACAGCTTGATAAGAACCAGTATTCAATGAACAAGAGCCCAAAGATGAAGTGAAATTTCTGGTTCTGCTTAGGAGTCACCTGGAGAAGGAAATGGCAACCCACTCCAGTATTCTTGCCTGGAGAACCCCATGGACAGAGGAGCCTGGCAGGCTACAGTCTGTGGGGTCGCAGAGAGTCTGACACAACTGAGCAACTAACAGTAGGAGTCACCACTAGCTCTTAATAAGTAAAAAGCTGAATGGACTGAAAAACCAACCAACCTTCTTGGATCCAGAATAAGGGAGGACACAAGGCAGATGGCTCCCCCCAAGACTGAGAGACAGGCTGGCAAACAAAAGGAGCCACAGCTTTCTGGAGCAAAGACTCACAAGCAGAAGCTGCCACTGGAACCACTGCCAGGGTAAGAAAACCTGAACTGTAACTGATAATTTTCTGGAGTCCCCATGTGGATAAGTTTGGAAATTAAAAACTTTAGGGATCTCAGACATGGAGGGGGTCCCACATATTGTGATATTTGCTCCCAGGAGCTCAACCAGGTTCCCATTAAGTATTGGAGTAAAATCCCTGAGGGTTTTCATCAGGGACAGGGGTAAAGGAATCACTTTGAAATATGACATAGCATTCTGTTCTTAATAGGCCTGCCCTTAGGGGAAACTTGTTAACCAGAGCCTTGCCTGGTGGGGTGTTATTGTGGCCTAAGTGACCAGGGAAAGTAAACACACAATTTCAGCCAATTCTAATCTTCCTATTACATGTAAGTGGAGAGAAAAAAAATCTTGAGGAATGCTTGTGAAGTTCACTGTCCAGAAGTGTGGACTAAGACAGTGAGACCTAATCATAGATTATAGATCAGCCCTCCTCTCCACATACCTCATCACCACATTTTGTTTGTTGTTTAGTCACTAAGTCATGTCCAACTCTTTCGCAACCCCACGGACTGTAGCCCGCCAGGTTCCTCTGTCCATGGGATTTCCCAGGCAAGAATACTGGAGTGGGCTGCCATTTCCTTATCCAGGGGACTCTTCCTGACCCAGGGATTGAACCTATATCTCCTGTGTTGGCAGGCAGGTTCTTTAACACTGAGCTACCAGGGAAGCCCAGCATGGTCTTACTACAATTTAAAAAACCATTTAACAAAGTTAACAGGCCATGTATTGAAAACCTGAACTAGTGAGTCGTAGTGAGTCGTCTGTCTGGGTTGAAGTTGGTTCCATGATTTACTATCTGTGACTACTGAAGGCCTATTTACAGCAGTTCCTTTTACCCAGAGGAGCATGTCTGGCTATCAAGACAAAGTTTTGAGGCATAACAAAAGTCAAAAAATCCAACTGGAAGAGGCAGATCAAGCATCAGAACCAGACAATGCAGGATGCTTGAATTAATCAGATCAGGAACTTGAAACTACTATGACTAAGATACTAAGGGCTCTAATGATAAAGTAGCATGTAAGGACAGATGGGCAGTGTAAGCAGAGAGGTAGGTAATCCCAAGAAAGAACCAAAAAGAAATGCTGCAGATTTTAAAAAAAGCACCACCATAACAGAAATGATATCTCTGATGGGCCCAATAGATTGGATGTTGCTGGGGAAGGAATCTCTGCACTAGACAATGTATCAACAGAATCCTCAAAAACTGAAAAGGAAAGAAAACAAAGGCTGAAAAAAAAACAAAACAGAAGATCCAAGGACTGTAGGACAACTACAAAAGGTGTAACATACACATAATGGAAGAAAGGAATAGAAGAAATATTTGAAACAATTGTACCTGAGAATTTCCTCAAATTAATGTCAAACACCAAACCACCCAACCCAGGAAGCTTGAGAAGACCAAGCAGAATAAATGCCAACAAATGATACCTGTGCATATTATTTTCAAATTATAGAAAATCAATGATGAAGAAAAAGAATCCCAAAAGAAGTCAGAGGAAAAAAACTCAGCTATAGTGGAACAAAGATAACAATTACATCTGACTTGTCAGAAACCATGGTAACAAGAAGAGGGTGGAGGGAAATATTTATAGTGTTGAGAGAAAAAAAAAACACAACACCAACCTACAATGCTGTACCCTGTAAAATATCATCATTCAAAAGTGAAGGATGATTAAAAACTTTCTCAGAGAAACAAAAATTGAGAGAATATGTTGCTAGTGAACCTTCATTGTATGAAATATCAAAAGAAGTTCTTGAGAGGCAGGGAAAATAATATAGATCAGAAATTCTGTTCTAAATTTTTTAAAAATGAAGAACATCAAAGAAGGAATAAATGAAGATAAAATAAAACATTTATTATTTTTTTATAAAAAATTTATTGGAGTATAGTTGATTTACAATGTTGTGTTAGTTTCAGGCATACAGAAAAATGAATCAGTTATACATATATCCACTGTAAATCTGTAAATTTTTAGATTTTTTTCCATATAGGCCATTAAAGAGTATTAAGTAGAGTTCCCTGTGCAGGTTCTTATTATATTTATATATAGTGATGTTGATCTAACAGATAGCAGTTTATTAAAAATAATAATAGCAGCAATGTATTTGGTAATATATTCTCATGTGTATGTCCCTACACTTATGTATGCTTATGTATACAAATGATAGGAGAAAGGAATTAGGATTATTTTGTTACTTTAAGGTACTCACATTACCAATGAAGTGGTTTGGTGTTATTTGAATGCAGTTATCCATGTATATTGCAAATCCTAGGATACCCACTAAAAATAGCCTTTAAAAAATATAAACTATGTGCTAAGAGAAAGATGTAAATTTGAACATAAAAAGTGGTCAGGTAAAACTACAAAAAGCAGAAAAAAGTGGAAGACAAAGATAGAACAAAGAACCAAGGCAAATACAATACAGTAACAATGACGGTAGACATTAAGCCAGCTATGTCAACAATCACTTTGTATGTCAATGGTCTAAATGCACCAGTTAAAAAAAAGATTTTCATATTGTATGATATCCCTTAAAGGAGGGATCTAAAAGTAAATTATATAAATGAACTTATTTACAAACAGAAACAGACTCACAGACTTAGAGAATGAACTTATGGTTGCCAGAGGGGAAAGATGGAGGGAAGGAATAGTTAGGGAGTTTGGAATCAACATATACACATTGCTATATTCAAAATAGATAACCAACCAGATCCTACTGTATAGCACAGATAACTCTGCTCATTGCTATGTGGCAGCCTGGATGGGAGGGAATTTGGGGGAGAATGGATACATGTATATATGGCAGAGACCCTTCATTGTCCACCTGAAACGATCACAACATTGATAATTATCTATGTGTGTGTGCATGCTAAGTTGCCTCATTCCTGTCTGACTCTGCAACCCTATGGACTGTAGCCTGCCAGGCTCATCTGTCCATGGGATTCTCCAGGCAAGAATAATGGAGTGGGTTGCCATTTCCTACTTCAGGGGATCTTCCCCACACAGGGATTGAACCTAGGTCTCCCACATTACAGACAGATTCTTTACCATCTGAGCCACCAGGGAAGAAATAATAAGGAACATTTCGTAATGATTGAAGGTTCAGCTCATCAAGAAGATATAATAAAAATGATAATAATAAATCTATATGCTCAATAACACATTCAAAATAATATATAGAGAAAAAATGACATAATTAAAGGATGAAATAAATAATTCCACAGTCACAAAAAAAGTAAAATGATACAGAAAATTATACATGCTAACACTAATCAAAGTAAAGTAGGAGTAGCTATATTAATTTTAGATGGAGCAGACTTCAAAGTAAGGACAGTTATTATGGCTAAAGAAGGGCTGCTGCTGCTGCTGCTGCTGCTGCTGCTGCTGCTGCTAAGTCGCTTCAGTCGTGTCCGACTCTGTGCGACCCCATAGATGGCAGCCCACCAGGCTCTGCCGTCCCTGGGATTCTCCAGGCAAGAACACTGGAGTGGGTTGCCATTTCCTTCTCCAATGCAGGAAAGTGAAAAGTGAAAGTGAAGTTGCTCAGTCGTGTCCGACTCTTAGCGACCCCATGGACTGCAGCCTACCAGGCTCCTCTGTCCATGGGATTTTCCAGACAAGAGTACTGGAGTGGGGTGCCACTGCCTTCTCCGCTAAAGAAGGGCATTACATATAAAAGATTCAGCCCTCAAGAAGCCTTTATGATTATTAATGTGCATGTGCCTAACAGCAGAATGTCAAACTATCTGAGGCGAAACTGATAGAACTCCGAGGAGAAATAGATTAATTCATTATCATGTTAGAGACTTCAGCACTCGGACAAATCCAGCATGCAGAAAGTAAGTAACATAGTTGATCTTAACAAAATCATTAATCAACAGGATAAAATTTTCTTCTATAGGCTACTTTATCCAGCAACAGAAGAATACACAGTTTCCTCAAGCTCACATGGAATAATCACCAAGATAGACCACATTCTTGGCTATAAAACACACCTTAACAAACTAGGAAGAGAGAGGAACTTTCTTCATTTGATAAAAACTGTCTGTGAAAAACCTACAGCTAACTTCTCTAATGGCAGAATATGAAGAGGAAATAGAGCCTCTTGATGAGGGTGAAAGAGGAAAGTGAAAAAGCTGGCTTAAAACTCAACATTCAAAAAACTAAGATCATGACATCTGGTCCAGTCACTTCATGGCAAATGGCAAGGGAAAAAGTGGATGCAGTGACAGATCTTATTTTCTTGGATTTTGAAACCACTGTGGATGGTGACTGTGGCCCATGAAATTCAAAAACGCTCCTTGGAAGGAAAGCTGTGACAAACCTAGGCAGTGTATTAAAAAGCAAAGGCACCACTTTGCCGACAAATGTCCATATAGTCAAAGCTATGGATTTTCCCAGTAGTCATGTATGGATGTGAGAGTTGAACCATAAAGAAGGCTGAGTGCCAAAGAATTGATACTTTCGAACTGTGATGCTGGAGAAGACACTTGAGAGAACCTTGGACAGTGAGAAGATCAAACCAGTCCATCCTAAAGGAAATCAACCCTGAATATTCATTGGAAGGACTGATGCTGAAGCTGAAGCTCCAATACTTTGGCCATCTGATGTGAAGAGCTGACTTATTGGAAAAGACCCTGATGCTGGGAAAGATTGAAGGCAAAAGGAGAAGGAGGTGGCAGAGCATGAAATGGTTAGATAATATCACTGACTCAGTGAACATGTATTTGAGCAAACTCCAAGAGATAGTGAAGGGCAAAAGAGCCTGGCATGCAGTAGACCATGGCCTTGCAAAGAGTTGGACATGACTTCACAACTGTAAAACAATAGCTTCATTGTCAGTAGTGAGAAACCCAAAGCTTTCCCATTAGGACAGCTTTAAAACACTTAGAGTCCCTTCCCACCACTCCTTTCCAACGTCATACTGGAATTTCTGGCTAATTCAATAAGGCAAGAAAAGGAAATAAAAATGTATACATATTGGCAAGGAAGATTGAAAACTGTCTTTTTTTTTTTGCAGATGATCTGACCATCTATGTAAAATATCAAAAGAATCAGTAAAGTAACTCCTTGACTTAGTAGGTGACATAGCAAGTTTGCAGAATAGGAGGTTAATGTTCCAAAGTCAATTGGTTTCCTATGTACTGATAATGAACAAGTGGAATCTGAAATTAAAAGCACAATAATATTTACATTAGCACCCGCAAAATGAAACACTTAGGCATAAATCTAACAAAACATATACAAGATCCATCTAAGGAAAACTGTAAAACTGTGATGAATGATATTTAAAAAGAACTGAATAAGTGGAGGTATTTCCATGATCATGGATAGGAAGACAATATTAGGATATCAGTTATCTCCCAATGTGATCTATGAATTCAATGTAATCCCAATCAAAATCCCAGCAGGTGATTTTATAGATTTCATTAAATTTATTACACAGTTTATATGGAGAGGCAAAAGACTCAGAATAGCCAGTACAATATTTGAATAAGGACAAAGTTGGAGAACTGATGCTATTCAACTTCAAGACAGACCATAATGATATAATGATTAAGACAGTGTAGTATTGGTAAAGTGTTAGTGTTAGTCACTCAGTCATGCCTGACTCTTTGTGACCCCATGGACTGCAGCCCACCAGGCTCCTCTGTCCACGAGATTTTCCAGGAAAGGATACTGGAGGGGGTTGCCATTTCCTTCTCCAAGTATTGGTGAAAGAATAGGTAAATAGATTAATGAAACAGAACAGAGGGCCCAGAAATAGACCCCCATACACATAGCTAACTGATTTTTGAAAAAGGGGCAAAGGCAATATGATGGAACAAATTTAGTATCTTCAACAAATGGTACTAGAGCACTCCTTATACCGTTCACAAAAAGTAACTCAAGTGGATTATTGACCTAAATGTAAAATGCAAAACTATAGAAGAAAATCTAGGTATTGATGTGTTTTTAGATATTGTACCAAAGACATAATTGATAAAAGAAATAATTAATACATTAAAAACATCTGCACTTCAAAAAATAGTATCATGAGAATTATCTTCTGACAAGCCACAAATGGGTAGAAAACATTCACAAAAAATATATCTGATACCTGTCAACCAAAATACAAAATTGCCTATAAACCCAACAGTAAGAAAACAGGCAGTCTGATTGAAAATTGAGCCAAAGATCTTAACAGACATCTCACCAAAGAAGATGTACAGAGGGCGTATAAACATAAGAAAGGCATAAGAAAAGATGCTCCACAAGATGTGTCATCAATACAATATAAATTAAAACAACAACCATGAGATACCACTACATACCTATTAGAATGGCCAAAATCCATAACAGTGGCAGCACCAAATGCTGGTGAGGCTATACAACAACCATTCTCATTCGTTGCTGATGGTACAGTCACTTTGGAAGACATTTTAGCCATTTCTTATAAAACTAAACATCCTTTTACCACATGATCCAGTAATTGTGCTCTTGAGTATTTACCCAAAGGGGCTGAAAATTTATGTCCACACAAAAACCTGCACATTGATGTTTACAGCAACTTTGTTATAATAACTGAAGCTTGGAGGCAACCAGGATGTCCTTCAGTAGATGAATGTATAACTGAACTGTTGTATATCAGACAATGGAATAGTATTCAGTAGTAAAAAGAGATATCAAGACATGGAAAGACATAGAGGAATTTAAATGCAAATTACTAAGTGAAAGAAGCCAGGGTGAGAAGGCTACATACTGTATGATTCCAAATATATGACGTTCTGGAAAATACAAAACTATGGAGACAAGGGAAAGATAAGTGGTTGCCAGTTGTGGGGGAGGAGAGGAGTTGAATCAGCAGAACACAGAGGACTTTCAGAGCAGTGAAAATAGGTTGTGATATTATAAAGAAGTGCTATGCCTAGTTGCTCAGTCGTGTCCAACTCTTTGTGACCTCATGGACTATAGCCCACGAGGCTGCTGCTCTGTCCATGGGAATTCTCCAGACTAGAATACTGGAGTGTGTTGTCATGCCTTCCTCATTATAAAGATAGATATATGTCATTATACATCTGTTCAAATCTTTTCAATGTACAACACCAAGGAGAAGTTTTAGGTAACTATGAACTTCATGTGATTATAGTCATCAATGTAGGTTCATCCTTGATAAAAAAAAAAAAGTACCATTCTGATGCGTGATATTCATAAAGGGGGAGATTATATATGTGTTGGGGCAGAGAGTATATGGGAAATCTCTGTATCCTCCTCTCAGTTTTAAAGAAAGCTAAAACTATCCCAAAACTTGTCTTAAAATGCAAATTACTTACAAGGGGAAAAGAGTTGATTGAGGCTGACTTCATACTTATTCAGAGTGAGTCAAGAAATGTAGTCAAAATGGCATTATGATATAAAGGCAGCAAACAGACATTCTCCAACAATTTAGAGAGCCCAGCATTATTGAAAGAATATTTTGACATTAAGCTAGCCATTTAAGAAATGAGTCAAAATAAAGAATTCAGGAATATAGAAATCATAGTAAAAGACTGGTGGGTGAGCACTGAGTCAGTCTAAGTATTGATATAAAGCCAGTATGAATTAATTATGGGATATGGTAACAGGGGGCTTCCTAGGTGGCACTGCTGGTAAAGAACCCACCTGCCCATGCAGGAGATGTAAGAAACACAGGTTTGATCACTGGGTCGGGAAAATCTCCTGGAGGAGGGCATGGCAAACCACTCCAGTATCCTTGCTTGGATAATCCCATGGACAGAGAAGTTTGGTGGTCTACAGTCCACAGGGTTGCAAAGAGTCAGACAAAACTGAAGTGATTTAGCGCAGCAGAGCACATGGCAACAGGACAAGAAATGAGCATGGTTAAATACTGACAATATAAAGATAAAAAAATTAATAAAAAATTTTAAGAGATCAAAGGAAGAGACTAGGAAAAAAGATCACTACTATCTTTTAAATTTGGTACCAGTGGGTATTCTTAACTAAAATAGATAATCTTAGATTTCTTAAAATGACAAGTCTATTAATATTATCTCTCTTTGTCTCCCTCAGTCCATCCCTACATTACTTCAGTTTATTTAAATTCTTTATAAAATTCAAGGAAAATAAAATTTAATTATTTTTCTATTCATCCTTCCCATAAACACATACATGAATTCATCTATGTTAGTTGTGTATGAAATAACTTGAATTATTTTCTTCTAGAGGAGCTATCCCTCGTTGAAGGTCAGGAACAACGGTGGGAAAGAGATAACCCTCGTCCAAGGTAAGGAGCAGCGGCTGTGCTTTGCTGGAGCAGCCGTGAAGAGATACCCGATGCCCAAGGTAAGAGAAACCCAAGTAAGATGGTAAGTGTTGCAAGAGGGCATCAGAAGGCAGACACACTGAAACCATACAGAAAACTAGTCAATCTAATCACACTAGGACCACAGCCTTGTCTAACTCAATGAAACCAAGCCATGCCTGCAGGGAAAGCCAAGATGGGCGGGTCATGGTGGAGAGGTCTGACAGAATGTGGTCCACTGGAGAAGAGAATGGCAAGCCACTTCAGTATTCTTGCCTTGAGAACCCCAGGAACAGTATGAAAAGGCAAAATGATAGGATAGCAAAAGAGGAACTTCCCAGGTCAGTAGGTGCCTAATATGCTACTGGAGATCAATGGAAAAATAACTCCAGAAAGATTGAAGCGATGGAGCCAAAGCAAAAACAATACCCAGCTGTGGATGTGACTGGTGATAGAAGCAAGGTCCGATGCTGTAAAGAGCAATATTGCATAGGAACCTGGAATGTCAGGTCCATGAATCAAGGCAAATTGGAAGTGGTCAAACAAGAGATGACAAGGGTGAATGTCGACATTCTAGAAATCAACGAACTAAAATGGACTGGAATGGGTGAATTTAACTCAAATGACCATTATATCTACTACTGTGGGCAGCAATCCCTCAGAAGAAATGGAGTAGCTGCCATGGTCAACAAAAGAGTCCAAAATGCAGTACTTGGATGCAATCTCAAAAACGAGAGAATGATCTCTGTCCGTTTCCAAGGCAAACCATTCAATATCACAGTAATCCAAGTCTATGCCCCAACCAGTAACGCTGAAGAAGCTGAGGTTGAACGGTTTTATGAAGACCTACAAGACCTTTTAGAACTAACACCCAAAAAAGATGGCCTTTTCATTATAGGGGACTGGAATGCAANTTTACTTTACATTACTGTATTGGTTTTGCCAAACATTGACATTAATTCACCACGAGTGTACATGCGTTCCCAAACACGAGTCCCCTCCCATCTCCCACCCCATACCATCTCTCTGGGTCCTCTCCTTGCACCAGTCCCAAGCATCCTGCATCCTGCATTGGACATCGACTGGCTATGCAGAGTACATCATGAGAAACGCTGGACTGGGAGAAACACAAGCTGGAATCAAGATTGCCAGGAGAAATATCAATAACCTCAGATATACAGAAGACAGCACCCTTATGGCAGAAAGTGAAGGGCAGCTGAAAAACCTCTTGATGAAAGTGAAAGAGGAGAGCGAAAAAGTTGGCTTGAAGCTCAACATTCAGAAAATGAAGATCATGGCATCCGGTCCCATCACTCCATGGAAAATATATGGGGAAACAGTGGAAACAGTGTCAGGCTTTATTTTTGGGGCTCCAAAATCACTGCAGATGGTGACTGCAGCCATGAAATTAAAAGATGCTTACTCCTTGGAAGAAAAGTTATGACCAACCTAGACAGTATATTCAAAAGCAGAGACATTACCTGATGACTAAGGTCCGTCTAGTCAAGGCTATGGTTTTTCCATTGGTCATGTATGGATGTGAGATTTGTACTGTGAAGAAGGCTGAGCACTGAAGAATTGATGCTTTTGAACTGTGGTTTTGGAGAAGACTCTTGAGAGTCCCTTGGACTGCAAGGAGATCCAACCAGTCCATTCTGAAGGAGATCAGCCCTGGGATTTCTTTGGAAGGAATGATGCTAAAGCTGAAACTCCAGTACTTTGCCCACCTCATGAGAAGAGTTGACTCATTGGAAAAGACTCTGGTGCTGGGAGGGATTGGGGGGCAGGAGGTGAAGGGGATGACCAAGGATGAGATGGCTGGATGGCATCACGGACTCGATGGACATGAGTCTGAGTGAACTCCGAGAGTTGGTGATGGACAGGGAGGCCTGGTGTGCTGCGATTCATGGGGTCGCAACGAGTTGGATACGACTGAGCAACTGAACTGAACTGAATATTAATAACAGTAATTTATGGGTAGTGTGGTTAAAGTAATTTTAAACTTTGTTTTCTGGATTGCTGGATCCTTTTTAATTAACATATGTTATTTTTACAAAAGCAATAGAGCAGTTTTTATATAAAACAAAAAAAGAAGCTAATTTGCTAAGATGTTAACAGTAATTGATTCTGGGTGCAGATATTCTTTCATTTTCTTTTGTTTCTAAAAAGCATAAGCAAAAGAATTTTAAGATAAAACATTTTTTAGAAGTTTGTTTAATCAACAGAATATTTGCAACAGGCACATTTACTAAGTGCCATTTTGAGATGAAATTTAAGATGAATCTTTCCCTAGATTTTAAATTTTAATAGTGAAGAGTTTGAAAGAATATAAGTTGTCAAAATGTTTAATAAAAATAATTGCAAGGAAGAAAGTTACATTTGAGAACTAATGGGAAGGGGAAAGAGAATGACCATTTCATCAATATGTACTGTGTGCTTGGTACTGGGCTAAGTCTTTTATATATTATCTCATTCAGTCTTTACAATAAACCTATGAGAAAGGTTATTATTTCTGCTTTCAAAAATGAGGAGTCTGAAGTCATACAGCATTAAGTTTCTTGCCAGGACTGTGTAAGCCAAGAATCCAACCCAGGTGTATAACTTCAAAACCCTTTGTATTCATTCTTTCATTTAATTACAGTCAGTTTTTGGATGATTTTTCCCCCTCAGATAAAAAAACTGAAGTATCAAAAGGTGAAATAAATTTTCCCAACATATGATGGGCCTATATGATTTCATCAGTCATAGACTTTCTGGTGGAACAACATTTAATAGTGTGTGTGTGTGCTTAATAATAATTTGATTTGACTTCCATCCCTTCTCCTCCCCATTCACCTTTTCTTTGAAAACATCTTATTCAGAGAAAGATAATATGATTGATTCCTATGTCTTTAACTTAACAAACCAATTTTTTGATCTAGTAAACATGCCCTAGGCAATTTTCATTCAAGATCAGAGCTGAACTTTGTGGCAAGAGAGATTTGGTTCTAGATGTGCATCAGAAATCAAAGAAATTGGAGAAGGGCAGAGAGTGGTGAGATTCTCACAATATAACTAAACACTGCTGTTCTATTTTAATCCCTTAGCAATTTTTCCTGTGGAAAGCAAAACAAACCTAATAATCTCTGGTTTCTCTGCCTGTTCAGAGGTGTCTAAACTTGTCCTTTCTTTTGTTTTTGAGAAAAAATAAGCATATTTTAATATTTAAAATAAAAGACTTCTAGTTACTGTAAAAAGTGCCAAGTTAGGAGGTACTTTACAGTAGGAAGCAGTATTCAAATCCTCGTGTTCATTAATTAGAAAACTGAAAATCCTGGAGGAGTGACTGTGTTGGGATGAATTATATGCACAGAAGTATATAATATATACAGTCAAATTGCCTTGGGGATGAGCAAATCAACAAATACAGGTTTTACTTTTGTGTAAAAAACCAACATATCAGTTACTAATACTACATGCTCTAATTTTATTTTAGTATTATGAACCCACTTTCTAAGGTAATGGGCCATGGAAAGAGATTCTCACCATGCTTTGAAATGAGTCATTAGTTTCTTGAGGGCATAATATGCTCTGTAAGAATTGTAGAGTCACTGATGAAAAAAAGCTTAGATGATCCTCTGACATTTTAAAAACAAAAGACATTTTTTAAAAAGTTCTTCAAGCAAAATGGTAAATGTTAGATCATCCAGTATTGGGTCCAAAGTGTAGATAATCCCAAACCACAATGAGCCAAAAAAATGTGCTCAGTTTGCTTGGAAATTCTTATAGTTTTTGATTGTTATTGTTAATTGTACCATATTTACATTAATATTAAAATTGATTTCCTAGAATAGTAAATGTTGACTAGTCATTTCAGGGAGACAACTGGTCTGGGGTTATAACCTTGCGAAAAAATCTGTCTGATAAGGAACACTTAAATAGCAATTAATCTTGAATTTGTTCACTTCATTCTTTTTATACCTGGGTTGGGATAACAAAACCATTTTATGAAATGGTCATTTGCAGGGAGATTTTACAGTTGATTTAAAGTATGAATCCTAAAACTGTTTTACTCCAAAACAATCAAGAAGAAGACCTGCAATGTTTATTCCAAGGAAGAAGAAGTAGCTAGTACAAGTAGTTTTAAATCTCCACAGCATATTTACATTATTATTTTTTTTTTGCAGTCATTGTATATTCCTGGCATTCTCATGTACCATGTCAATATCCAATAACTTGAACACCTAGTGTTTTATTTAAACTGAAAACCTGTTTATCCGTAAAAAATTAAAAATGAAAAAAAACACCTAAGATGGATAAAGGACAACAAAAGTACAAACTTCTAGTTATAAAAGAAGTAAGTCCTGGGGAGGTAATGTACAGCGTGGTGACTATAGTCAGCAATACTGTAATGTATATTTGAAAGTTGCTAAGAGGTTAGATGGAGAAGGCAATGGCACCCCACTCCAGCACTTTTGCCTGGAAAATCCCATGGACGGAGGAGCCTGGTGGGCCACAGTCCATGGGGTCGCTAAGAGTCGGACAGGACTGAGCGACTTCACTTTCACTTTTCACTTTCATGCATTGGAGAAGGAAATGGCAACCCACTCCAGTGTTCTTGCCTGGAGAATCCCAGGGACAGAGGAGCCTGGTGGGCTGCCGTCTATGGGGCCGTACAGAGTCGGACATGACTGAAGCGACTTAGCAGCAGCAGCAACAGCAGCAAGAGTTTAGATCTTAATGGGCTTCCCTGGTAGCTCAGGTGGTAAAGCGTCTGCCTGCAATGTGGGAGACCTGGCTTTGATCCCTGGGTTGAGAAGATCCCCTGGAGAAGGAAATGGCACCCCACTCCAGTACTCTTGCCTGGAAAATTCCATGGATGGAGGAGCCTGATATGCTACAGTCCACGGGATTGCAAAGAGTCGGACAGGACTGAGCAGCTTCACTGGTTCACTAGTAGATCTTAAAGGATCTCATCATGAGAAAAAAAAATTGTAGGTGGTGATGGATGTTAACTGGACTTACTGTGGTGAGCAATTTGCAATAAATCCACATACTGAATCATTGTGTTGTACACCTGAAACTAATATAATATATATCAGTTATATCTCAACCACCCCAAAGTTTATGAATTTGCTGCTGATACTTTCCTTTAAGAATCATTAACACAAATGTGATGTAGAATTAAGCAGAGAAAGTCCACTTGGAATCAAGGATCTAAGTTTGCTTCCTGGCTCCACTTCCCAGGAACAAACATAGGCAATTTACTTAACTTCTCTGAACTTCAATTCATATAGATTTAACACTTACCTCAGTGGTTTTCTGGCTTGGCATATATGAGATGTAGGTAAAAGCATGTTGAATAATGTAAAGCACAACACAAGTGGTATTTACTGTTATCTTCACTTTAATACAGACATGAATTTCCCTGAACCTTAGCTCTAGGGTGGGAGATTCAAGGTAATTTTGCAGTTTCTTGTAATAGGCTCTGGTTATGGTCTGGGAGGAGAGGGAGAGGTGGGAAGGAGAGAACTGATCCTCCTTTCAGCTTTCCTGTGCATGGGTACTTAGTTGCTCAGTTGTGTCTGACTCTTTGCCACCCTTGGACTGTAGCCAGCCAGGCTCCCTTGTTCCTTGGATTTTTCACGCAAGAATATTGAAGTGGGTAGCCATTTCCTCCTCCAGGAGATCTTCCTGACCCAGGGCTCAAACTCGTGTTTCTCCTGCATTGCAGGCAGATTCTTTACCCACTGAGCCATCAAAACCAGAGAGTATGCAGTTAAGAGGGAAACAATGAGAATTTACTTTCCTGTAAATTAAACTTAAGACTTCTCTCTTATGTGAGCTAACCATTAAGGCACTGAAAACTCTCTCCACATTTCCAGTGATAAAATACTTCAATGTTAAATTACTGAATGACACCATAACTCAAAGAATAGAGCAGGAAGAGGAGAGCAATGAGAAAAGAAAATGCTTATGTTGACAAATAGAAATGCTTTAGTAATCAGCAAAGAATGGAAGGAAACAAAGTATACATGAATGTTTAATGAGGTTTTTAGCAAATTAAATTTTGCAGAAATGTGCTTAAGCATGTGGCATTGCTTAAGGGCTAGCCCCATCAGGTCAGGTGATCAGACAGTCATTTGTTTGCATACTGTGTGTGGCGGGGAAGGCAGAGAAATATACATTCATTTTCCTAGGAACATTTGATGTTTGAATAAGAGCAGTAATACATCTTCTTAGTCTTGTGGTTAGGAGGAAACATTAGGCACCATCTACATTGAATCCAAGGATGAGGTAAGAAAATAATGCTTTCTAGAAAGAAAACACCAAGTGAAGATACCTTCACTGTATCACAGACTGTGTTGCTTAAGGCATACTGTTGCTCTGTAGGGGGATATTAGGAGGGGACAAGATAAAATTACAGCTGAAAATGCACTTTTATGTTATCTTGACAAGAACAGCAGCAGGACTTAGCTTAACCAAACATTAACGCTCTTCCCAAACATTAATGTAATACTAGTAGAGAAGTTAGGGGGTTTCCCAATTTAAGTATTTTATTGGCTGGTGCTTTGCACATTTATCATGTGTCTTGTTTACATAGGCATCAACTCAGAATTGGACACCTGTGTTGGGGCAGTAGGAGAAGGGGACAACAGAGGATGAGATGGCTGGATGGCATCACTGACTCGATGGACGTGAGTCTGAGTGAACTCCGGGAGTTGGTGATGGACAGGGAGGCCTGGCAGGCTGCGATTCATGGGGTCGCAAAGAGTCGGACACGACTGAGCGACTGAACTGAACTGAACTGATAGAATCACATTCCATAAACTGTCATAGTCAACTTACTGACTTTCAAGTATAAAGGAGGAAAGGAAATAAAAAAGTAAAGAGCTAGTATGCAAACAAGCATTAGTTTGCCAAAGCTCTAAGAGGTATGTGAAGGACTGACCTATGAAGGAAGGAAAAGATTAGGCCTAACTTCATTCACTAGAAATAGCCTAAGGGGGAAAAGAAGCACACCCAAACACTTACATCCTCCTCTGCAATACACTGTGAAAATTGATTAGAGTATCCTTTGTAACTACTGTGGCTGCCTTTCCTAAGGAAGGGAATATACTGCAGATGAATAGTGACTTAAAAGATAATGTGAGAGAGGGGCTTTGCATAATTAAATTTAAAAAAAAGACACTGATGAAAGAAATCAAAGATGACATAACAAATAGAGAAATATCTCATGTTCCTGGATAGGAAGAATCAATATTGTGAAAATGACTATACTACCAAAAGCAATCTACAGATTCAATGCAATCCCTGTAAAATTACCAATGGCATTTTCCACTGAACTAGAACAAAAATTTGCACAATTCATATGGAATCACAAAAGACCCCAAATAGCCAAAGCAGTATTGAGAAAGAAGAATGTAGCTGGAGGAATCAACCTTCCTGACTTCAGATTATACTACAAAGATACAGTCATCAAGACAGTATAGTCCTGGCACAAAAACAGAAATATAGACCAATGGAACAAGATAGAAAGTTCAGAAATAAACCCATGCACCTATGGGTAACTTGTTTTTGACAAAGGAGGCAAAAATATAGAATGGGGCAAAGACAGCCTCTTCAATAAGTGGTACTGGGAAAACTGGATAGCTACATGGAAAAAAATGAAATTAAAACACTTCCTAACGCACAGAGTCAGACACGACTGAAGTGACTTAGCAGCAGCAGCAGCAACACCACACACAAAGATAAACTCAAAATGGATTAAAAACCTAAATATAAGACTAAAAACTATAAAACTCTTAGAGGAAAACATAGACAGAATACTCAATGACATAAATCAAAGCAAGATCCTCTATGACCCACCTCCTAGAGTAATGGAAATTAAAACAAAGTAAACAAGTGGTACCTGATTAAACTTAAAAGCTTTTGCACAGCAGAGGAAACTATAAACAAGGTGAAAAGACAACCTTTAGAATGGGAGAAAATAATAACAATTGAAACAACTGACAAAGGATTAACTTTCAAAATATACAAGCAGCCCATACAACTCAGTTCAGTTCAGTTCAGTTGCTCAGTCGTGTCCGACTCTTTGCGACGCCATGAATCGCAGCACGCCAGGCCTCCCTGTCCATCACCATCTCCCGGAGTTCACTCAGACTCACGTCCATCGTGTCCATGATGCCATCCAGCCATCTCATCCTCGGTCGTCCCCTTCTCCTCCTGCCCCCAATCCCTCCCAGCATCAGAGTCTTTTCCAATGAATCAACTCTTCACATGAGGTGGGCAAAGTACAGCTTTAGCATCATTCCTTCCAAAGAAATCCCAGGGCTGATCTCCTTTAGAATGGACTGGTTGGATCTCCTTGCAGTCCAAGGGACTCTCAAGAGTCTTCTCCAACACCACAGTTCAAACACATCAATTCTTCGGCGCTCAGCCTTTTTCACAGTCCAACTCTCACATCCATACACGACCACAGCAAAAACCATAGCCTTGACTAGACGGACCTTAGCTGGCAAGGTAATGTCTCTGCTTTTGAATATACTATCTAGGTTGGTCATGACTTTTCTTCCAAGGAGTAAGCGTCTTTTAATTTCATGGCTGCAGTTACCATCTGCAGTGATTTTGGACCCCCAAAAATAAAGTCTGACACTGTTTCTACTGTTTCCCCATCTATAGAACAACAGACTGGTTCCAAAGAGGAAAAGGAGTACGTCAAGGCTGTATATTGTCACCCTGCTTATTTAACTTCTATGCAGAGTAATCATGAGAAATGCTGGACTGGAAGAAACACAAGCTGGAATCAAGACTGCATATCAATAACCTCAGATATGCAGATGACACCACCCTTATGGCAGAAAGTGAAGAGGAGCTAAAAAGCCTCTTGATGAAGGTGAAAGAGGAGAGCGAAAAAGTTGGCTTAAAGCTCAACATTCAGAAAACAAAGATCATGGCATCCGGTCCCATACAACTCAATAACAGAAAAACAAACAACTCAATCAGAAAGTGGGAAACAGACCTAAACAGACATTTCTCCAGAGAACACATACAGATAGTTAACAAGCACATGAAAAGATGCTCAACATCGCTTATTATTAGAGATATACAAATCAAAACTACAATGAGATATCACCTCACACCAGTCAGAATGGTCATCATTAAAAGTCTGTAAACAATAAATGTTGGAGAGAGTGTGAAGGAAAGGAAACCCTCTTGCACTGTTCATGGGAATGTAAATTGATACAGCCACTATGGAAGATGGCATGCAGATAAAACCATCATATGACCCAGCAATTCCAGTCCTAGGCATATATCCTGAGGAAATCAGGGTTGGAAAAGACACATGTATCCCTTTGTTCACTGCAGCACTATTTACAATAGCTAGAACATGGAAGCAACCTAAATGTCCATTGACAGATGAATGGATAAAGAAATTGTGGTGCATGTACACAATGGAATATTACTCAGCCATAAAACGGAACACATTCGAGTCAGTTCTGATGAGGTAGATGAACCTAGAACCCATTATACAGAGTGAAGTGAGTCGGAGAGAGAAAGATAAATATCATATTCTAATGCACAAATACAGAATCTAGGGAAATGGTTCTGAAGAATTTATTCACAGGGCAGCAATGGAGAAACAGACACAGAGAACAGACTTATGGACATGGGGAGAGGGGAGGGGAGGGTGAGGTGTATGGAAACTTATATTACCATATGTAAAATAAATAGCCAACAGAAGTTTGCTGTATGGCTCAGGAAACTCAAACAGGGGCTCTGAATCAACCTAGAGGGGTGAGATAGGGAGGAAGATGGGAGGGAGTTTCAGAAGGGAGGGGATATATGTATACCTATGGCTGACTCATGTTGAGGTTTGACAGAAAGCAGCAAAATTCTGCAAACCAATTATCCTTCAATAAAAAAATAAATTCAAATAATAAAATAAAAAACTGTTTTCCCAAACTGTGCATGGATCTAGGGAAGTAATATATAACAGGATAGGCTGCCTTGATCAAGAGTCTTTTGCATTTAGACTGATACAGTTTGTATGCTCCTGACAGTGCTGTACAAAATATAAAGACATTCTACTTTGACTTCAAGAGAAATAATTTTAGGTATCTCTCAATTGAAGATATGGTGTAGTATGTCAAAGATTTTCCTATTTATTTTACAAATCTCTTCACCTGATAGATTATATGATTATGTTTTAGTCCATTTCATTTTTGAAAGAAAAAAATTTTTATGAAGATTGATGGTCTCTTAAAGCATTCCTGCTGAGACCTCAAGTCTGGAGATGGGAGCAATAAATAGAGAAACCTCTAGCATTGGGTTGTCCTTTGAGTTTTAGTCTAGTGAAGCTCACCCTTATCACTTACAGGCTGTTAAAAGACAAATTAGAACTGAGTATATTTAAGGATCTAATTGGGTTTATTCAACTATTCATGAGCCAGGCAGCAGTCCATCTAGCAACCAGCAGGTTCTCTGAGGAAGGAACTACAAAAGGGAAGGTTTTTATAGAGAGGAGGGTGGGCCAAGGAAGTCTTAGGGAAAGAGAGGAAAGGGTTACTTTAGGCCAGATCATCTTCTTTTGGTGGGAAGAAGGGAAGGAACAAGGCTTTTATCCTGCAGTTTACCCAGCATGGATCAGGAAATTTCAGATTGTTTTAAAGGTCACATTTCTAGGAGGGTTGAAACTGCAATTGAATCTTGATTTGCTGTTGGAGGGGCAATAACTTCATTTTGGGCTTTTAATGAGTTCTTGTATAGGAAAAAGTCTATTCACAAGGATAGATGAGGAGAAAACTGCTCATTCAATGGTTTCCATTACATGTATTAAAGTTACGGCGTTTCCTTCAGGTGTACACTTAAATGCAACAGATCTAGGTGGATGCTTCCTCATCACCATTACATTGGTTTCTTTTCTCTCAATTTTATTACCTTTCTGTCAATTCCCAAAGGTAAACATTCAACTCCTACTTTTCCCTCATTTTCCATGTTTAATCAGTATGGAATAGTCAAACATGCATCTTCTTCCAACCTCAACACACACACACACACACACACACACACACACACACACTTCTTCCTCATTCAGGCCTTTATTGCCTGGCACTTGGATGCTTACAAGCTGGTCTTCACACTTCCATTGTCTTCATATTCAACCATCCTACAAATGATTTTAAATCACATTATTGCTACAGGTTCCCATTCCAATGAAGTAAACTCTGAAATACTGCAATTCATCTGTAGGAGGGTTATCAGAAAGTGCTCACAGAAACATCTGTGAGGGAGTAGATGAAGCAGGATTGTGCAGATGGAATGTAAAACATTTGCAACAGAGCCTCAACCAATTTCACAGGGAACTATGAAGAGCTGGACCATCAGAGATATCCACAGTTGAGGCCAGGGAGCTGGGCCCTTGTAATCCTACAGAAATCTATCATTAACTGTGGGCTGCCTATGGAAAAGCAGGCATAGTCTTGGGAAAGGTGACTCTATTTAGCCACCATACCCTTCTCTCAGTATGGCTCCAGCACTCATCCATTTATCATCAAAATTATGCATTAAGAGTACCAAGAAATGCCCCAGTTGGTCATCTGGGGTCCTAAACAGGGTGCATACCAGCCCTGAGAATAACACTTAATCCTTGTAGGGTGGTGTCTCTGAAAGTCCTCAGTTGGTAATACTGGCTAATGCCTGTGTGCAGGAAAGGCAAATCCTACTTGGAATGTGTGGCAATTCTAGTTGAGATGAATCCTCCTTTCCACTGTGGAAGAAATCCACTGTAATAAATGTGCTAAGAGGCTAATTGGTCTCTTCAAGAGATAGTGCTGTAACAGGGACTCAGCGTGGGTTTCTGTTACAGGCAGGGGGAGAATAGTAGTAATTGAATCAACCCTGTGATCAACAGCCTACAAATTGATCCCATAAATACATTTGATAACTTTATTTAAATCAGTTGTACTAGTGCTTATTTTTCTGGTGGCAAGGGTAAGCTGATATCAAACAGCTAGGCCATTCTGTCTACCTGGGGGTTAAGTTCCTCTTCTGTGGGTGTATACCATCTGGTGGGCAATAACATGTGACTTAGAGATCTACACCCTTTGCACTCTTTCCCATTTGTCTGTCCATATACCTCCTTCCCAGACTTGTAAACAATCCTCCAATCTTACTCCTTCAGGCTCCTGGTCAACCAGTCAAATCAATCATCACTGCCATGAGTTTATATTCTTTCCCTGGCCTACGTCTCTCCTCAATACAAAATGGAAGACCGGTACACCACCCAAAGATTCCCCATTACTAACTTTCTTATGTTCTCTGGTTCTTCTTATGCTCAACTGCAGATGTACCCTTTGCATATAAGATGGATTGATGCTGGGAAAGCCCAATCAGTCTTGGTGGGTCTGACAGAATGATGGACTGTTCTGATCTCCTAGTCACCTGATATTTCATAGTTCAATCTACAGCTCTACTAGGGCCCTCTAGTGCAGTGGGAGCTGTTTATTGAATGGTGTGTACTTTTGTGCTATGGATGGCATGACCTTAGGATCTACCTGTGATTTTTCTATGGCTGCTTTCCATAAGCTCTACATCAGATGTACAGAAGGATCTGTTGGGTGTATGAGTCATATGGACCTAGTGGCAAGGCTGTTTACACCACAGCCTGGACCTGTGCAAGTCTCACTTAAAGCTGGCAGCCTTATGCATCAGTCAGTAAATGGTCAGAGTGGTATTCCCAGTTGGGGAATGTGCTGCCTCCAGAATTCAATAAAGAAGATTTGTGTTTCTTTTTTCATGGTCAGAGAGACAAGATGTAATAATTTGTACTTTACTTTGATAAGCCATCTTAGGTCCCTTCACTAGTTTCCTGAACATTTCACTGATTTGGCAGGTCTTTGAATATTAATAGGGCATCTTTAGAGTTCAAGTGTCTTACCAAGGCTTCCAAAGTACTTACCAAGGTTCTTGCTTATTTTGTTCAATTAGTGTTAGCTCTTCAGCCCACTGAAATAATTCTGCAGTGTCTAGATAGTCTATTTCCTTTGGATAGTTGACATCCCTGGGGCATGACTATAACTTTATACTGATGTTTGTCCCACATGAATGTGAATTGTTTCTAGCTCTCCTTCCAGATAGGGTAAAAAAACTTATCCCTCAGATTAGTAGCATTATATTAGGTACCCAAGGCCATGATATTCAGTTTTAGCTACATCTTGCATAACAGCTGCAAGTGGGTCCACTACTTGTTTGATTTTGCATTGTTCCACTTTCATTCTGCAGGATCCATCTAGTTTTTGCAGGACACAGACTAGTGAATTAATGGAGATTTAATGTGGAGCATCATTTCTGTATCCTTTAGGTTTTTAAGGTTGTCAATACTCCCTTCCATTTTGGGGAAGCAATTTTATTTTCTTGACTGGTATTAGGGGAAATTTCAGAGGTTTCCAGTTGGCCTTCTCTAGCGTCATCATTCTTGCTTCGTAGGCCAAGAGACCAACGTTGAAGAAATGACTAGATAAGTCCAAGGATCAAGTGGATGCACTCTAAGTCAAACCTGTTTATTATCCAGCTGCCATAAGCCTCACTCTAAAAAGTAAGTCTGGGATGGATGATCAGCCTGTTAGCCTCCTGATTTTCCATTAATGAGTTCTTTTGATTAAAAAAATTTAATAATATCCTTATTGGCTATCCATTTATCTTACCCATGGGGGTGTCATGTTCTACTAACCTAGTGATTATCAAGGTGTAATTTCATTAGTATTACCATGTATCAAGGTGTAATTGCATTAGTATCACCAGAGAGCTTATTTACAATGCAGTTTGTCAAATTCCACTGCCCTACTGAATCAGAAATCTGGAGGGTGGGGAGATCCAACCAGTCCATTCTAAAGGAGATCAGCCCTGGGTGTTCTTTGGAAGGAATGATGCTAAAGCTGAAACTCCAGTACTTTGGCCACCTCATGTGAAGAGTTGACTCATTGGAAAAGACTCTGCTGCTGGGAGGGATTGGGGGCAGGAGGAAAAGGGGATGACAGAGGACGAGATGGCTGGATGGCATCACCGACTCGATGGACATGAGTTTGAGTGAACTCCGGGAGTTGGTGATGGACAGGGAGGCCTGGCGTGCTGCAATTCATGGGGTCGCAAAGAGTCGGACATGACTGAGCGACTGAGCTGAACTGAACTGAGGTCCAGAAAGTTTTGTTTTAGAAACTCTCCAGATGATTTTGGTGCAGACTCAAGTTTGAGAATAATTACATTAACAATTACCCTAGTTCTCTTTGTGTCAAGTCTCTCTGGTATCCACTGCCAGCTTTTGAGTTGTAGGAGTTATTTTTATCTTATGGATATTCACCCTTTATTGATACATCTTTTTTAAATATCTTCTCTCATGCAGTGGGCAGCCATTTTGTTTCATTGGTAATTTTCTTTGCTGTGTACAAACTTTTTAGTTTGATGCAGTTCCATTTCTCTATTGTTTCTTTTGCCTAAGGAAACGTATCCAAAATATTGCTACTAAAATCCATGTCAAAGAGCTTATTGCCATGGTTTCTTCTAGAAATTTTCTTGTTTCAGGTCTTACATTTAAGTCTGTATTCCATTTTGAGTTTATTTTTGTGTATGGTATGAGAAAGTATTCCAGTTGGATTCTTTTGCATGTAGCTGTCTGGTTTTCCCAACACTTATTGAAGAGGCCATCTTTTCTCCATTGTGTATACTTGCCTCCTTTGTCATAGATTGCATGTGTGTGTGCTAAGTCACTTCAGTCATGTCTGACTGTGCAACTCTATGAAGTGCAGCCAGCCAGACTCCTCTGTTCATGGGATTCTCCAGGCAAGAATGCTGGAATGAGTTGCTGTGACCTCCTCCAGGGTATCTTCCCAACCCAGGAATTGAACCCACCTCTTATGTCTACCTGAATTTGCAGGCAGGTTCTTTACCACTAGTGCAACCTAATTGACCACTGAGTGTGGGTTTATTTGGGGACTTTCTATTCTGTTTCACTGATCTATATGTCTGTTTGGGGACCAGTACCATAGCTGTTTTGATTACGGTAGATTTGTAGTGTAGGTTGAAATCAGCAAGTGTGATACTTCCAGCTTTGTTCTATTTTCTCAAGGTTGCTTTGGCTATTTGGGGTCACCTGTGATTCCATATACATTTTAATATTATTTGTTCTAGTTCTGTAGAAAATGTCATCAGTATTTTGATAGGGATTGCAATGAATGTGTAGAGTGGCTTGAGTGGTAGGGTCAGTTTTAACAATATTCAGTTCAGTTCAGTAGCTCAGTCATGTCCGACTCTGCGACCCCATCAATTGCAGCATGCCAGGCCCCCTGTCCATCACCAACTCCCAGAGTTCACTCAAACTCACGTCCATTGAGTCGGTGATGCCATCTAGCCATCTCATCCTCTGTCATCCCCTTCTCCGCCTGCCCCCAATCCCTCCCAGCATCAGGGATTTTCCAGTGAGTCAACCCTTCACATGAGGTGGACAAAGAACTGGAGTTTCAGCCTCAGCATCAGTCCTTCCAATGAACACCCAGGACTGATCTCCTTTAGGATGGGCTGGTTGGATCTCCTTGAAGTCCAAGGGACTCTCAAGAGTCTTTTCCAACACCACAGTTCAAAAGCATCAATTCTTTGGTGGTCAGCTTTCTTCACAGTCCAACTCTCACATCCATACGTGACCACTGGAAAAACCATAGCCTCGACTAGATGGACCTTTGTTGGCAAAGTAATGTCTCTGCTTTTGAATATGCTATCTAGGATAGTCGCAACTTTCCTTCAGAGGGGTAAGAGTCTTTTAATTTCATGGCTGCAATCATCATCTGTAGTGATTTTGGAGCGCCCCCCAAAATAAAGTCTGTCACTGTTTCCACTGTTTCCCCATCTATTTCCCATGAAGTGATGGGCCCAGATGCCATGATCTTAATTTTTGGAATGTTGAGCATTAAGTCAACTTTATTTATTTATTTTATTTTATTTTATTTTACTTTACAATACTGTATTGGTTTTGCCATACATTGACATGAATCCACCACAGGTGTACATGTGTTCCTATTCATGAACACCCTTCCCACCTCCCACCCCATATCATCTCTCTGGATCATCCCCGTGCACCAGCCCCAAGAATCCTGTATCCTGTATCGAACATAGTCTGGTGATTCATTTCTTACATGATAGTATACATGTTTCAGTGCCATTCTCCCAAATCATCCTACCCTCTCCCTCTCCCTCAGAGTCCAAAAGTCCATTCTATACATCTGTGTCTCTTTTGCTGTCTCGCATACAGGGTTATCATTACCATCTTTCTAAATTCCATATATGTGTTAGTATACTGTATTGGTGTTTTTCTTTCTGGCTTACTTCACTCTGTATGATCGGCTCCAGTTTCATCCATCTCATTAGAACTGATTAAAATGCATTCTTTTTAATGGCTGGGTAATACTCCATTGTGTATATGTACCACAGCTTTCTTATCCACTCATCTGCTGATGGACATCTAGGTTGCTTCCATGGCCTGGTTATTATAAACAGTGCTGCAATGAACATTGGGGTACATGTTTCTCTTTCAATTCTGGTTTCCTCGGTGTGTATGCCCAGCAGTGGGATTGCTGGGTTATATGGCAGTTCTATTTGCAATTTTTAAAGGAATCTCCACAGTGTTCTCCATAGTGGCTGTACTAGTTTTCATTCCCACCAACAGTGTAAGAGGGTTCCCTTTTAACTCAATTATTTGTGGCATTTTGTTACAGCAGCCCTAGGAAACTAATACACCCACCTTATATTCTATTTGTTAGAAGTGGGTCACTAGGTCCGGTCTACACTCAAGGGGAGGCTATTACATAAGAACATGAATATAAAGAGGCAGGTATCATGAGGGCCATTGCAGCAGCTGCCCACTAGAGGTGGTGTGGACGTCTTTTGTATGCGTTGCTCAGTTATACCTACGAAATATTTGTGGGAATTACTGCACTAACAAACTCAGGGAGGAAGACCAGTAGGATGTTATTCCTCAGATGACACAGAGGAGGAAACTAAAGCTCAGAAAGTTCAAGTGAATTCTTCATGGTCATGTAGCTTCAGCAACTAACTGAAACACGAATATTGGCACTGCTGCTGCTGGTGCTAAGTCGCTTCAGTCGTGTTCGACTCTGTGCGATCTCATAGATGGCAGCCCACCAGGCTCCCCTGTCCCTGGTATTCTCCAGGCAAGAACACTGGAGTGGGTTGCCATTTCCTTCTCCAGTGCATGAAAGTGGAAAGTGAAAAGTGAAAGTGAAGTCGCTCAGTTGTGTTCAACTCTTAGCGACCCCATGGACTGCAGCCCACCAGACTCCTCCATCCATGGGATCTTCCAGGCAAGAGTACTGGAGTGGGTTGCCATTGCCTTCTCCAGTATTGGCGCTGGACCCCCAAATTTAGAGATTCTCTATATCAAGAGACTATATCAACATAATCAATGAATCAACTTTTTTATTAAGATATGGAAGGCATGGAAAATGTTTTAATTCAAGTGTTGTTGAGAGTGAAACATGGGGGGGTGGGGGTAAAAATAATCATTAGTCTATATTGTTTCATTTCTTCTAGGGCAGCTTTCATTTCCAGCTAGGCAGAGATAGATGATACACAGCTGCAGGGGGCAGGCTTCCAGGAAGAGCCACCCTTCTGTTTCATCATGGGGGTGAGCCTTCAGCTCCCCAACCATGCACAATATCTTCCTGAGATAAAATTAAGTTATTAAGCCATGATGTGCAACTATAGGTTTTATACAGCATCATAAATCCCGGGAAATTGACTTGCTCTCAGCCTTTGCCTGGAGCAGCTTTTAAGCAATAAAAGTACTTCTCTGAAACTTGATCGCTACTTAAATATTACGTGCCCACTTTCTCTCTCTCTTCTTCCATTCAGCTAAAAGGAAAACTTAGAGGAAGAAAAAAATGTTTGGATTCACTTTATCAATAAAGTAAATTCCTTATCTCACTATGGGTGGGAAGCATCAGGACAAAAATGAGGGACAACAATCTGAAATTTCTCTTTCAAAATGGCGGGTGAGCATTTCACTGCAAGGCGAGCATGCTGAGAGGCTGAGTGAGGAGCAGGTTAGCAGGAACTGCAGAGACTGCGGTTCTGAACTGCGAGCTGGTTACTTTCCACTGGTACTGTCATTCTGGGCAGAAATTCCAAAGACAGCATAGTGGAATGCAGAGATTAACAATCAGCTTCAGAAGTTGTGTAAATATCAATGGTGGTCATTGCTAAGGGACCTTCGTTTAGCACAGCAATGTGCCAGGGACACCATGGGAATTCCGTATTTCATTCATCTCAACCTCTTTATATATCTGGAGGTGAACCATACTTGTATGAGAGCTAGTTTGCAGTAAGTAGTGTTTGGTGCCTGTGTTGGTGATATTTTTTTGTGTGTCTATTTGTAGACAACTTCCAAATTTTCCAACACCATCTGTTGAAAAAACTTTCATTTCCTCATTGAATTATTTTGTCTAAATTATTACAGTTAAAATAATATACACAATGAAAAAAGTGAAAGTCACACAGTCATGTCCGACTTTTTGCGACCCCATGGACTATAGAGTCTATGGAATTCTCCAGGCCAGAATACTGGAGTGGGTAGCCATTCCCTTCTCCAGGGGATCTTTCTGATCCAGGAATAGAAGTCCTCTAAGTTCTGAGAGTTTTTTGCTCATAACACAATGTACACATTATACAAGAATAAGCATTTGAAAGTTTAGAAGCAGTTTTTTGAAAGGCCCAAGTAGCCCAGGAAAATAGTAAAGAGGATTTACCAACTGACAAGATTTTCTTTCTAATGCCTTAAAGGTATTAATATATTTTTTATTTCTCAAAGCAATTATAAGAGGCAGGTAGTATTATTATCCTCATTTTAGATGGGAGGAAATGGAGGCACAGAGAGGAAAAATAACATGTCCAAGCTGACATAGCTGCTAAATGTGCTGTGTGCTGTGCTTAGTCACTCAGTCATGTCTGACTCTTTGAGACCCTATGGACTGTAAGCATGCCAGGCTCTTCTGTCCATGGGATTCTTCAGGCAAGAATATTGGAGTGGGTTGCCATGCCCTCTCCAAGAGATCTTCCCAGCCCAGGGACTGAACCCAGGTCTCCTGCATTGTGGGTGTGTTCTTTAGTGTCTGAGCCACCAGGAAAGCCAGACTAGCTGCTAAGTACTTGTGATTTAATATTTCTTTTATGAAGTATAATTGACTTCTGTGTCCCAAAGGTGACATAAAATTTGCAATGGGACATTTCTGTCAAACTTTTCCTAGTTATGGTGCAGTGGGTGTTGCAGGAGATTCCTCTTCAGGACAGAAGCTTTATTCTCCCTGCAGCTGGGAATGGTTCAGGGTGACACCTTTCTGTAGCACCTCCCAAGGGGTGTCTGCTCCCAATAATTGTACAGGGCTATCAAGTCTTTCCCTACTTGTCAGGCTTCACACAGCTGTCTTAGCACCAGAGTTCCCTGTAAGACTGGCTGAGGCCTTTGTCATTACCACATCAGAGCCCAACTTCTCCTTCAGTCCGATCCCTGGGTCAGGAAGACCCCCTGGAGGAGGACATGGCAACCCACTCTAGTATTCTTACCCAGAGAATTCCACAGACAGAGGAACTTGGTGGGGTACAGTTCATGGAGTCGTAAAGAGTCAAACATGACTGAAGTGACTTAACACACACACACATGCACACCCAGATCCTCCATATTAGCTTCGTTTCTCTACTGTAACAAATTATATAAGTTTAGTGGTTTAAAACAACACAAGTTTATTATCTCACAGTTCTGCCAGTCAGAAGTATGTCATGGGTCTCACTGGGCTGCTTCTTTTTGGGCAGCTCTAGGGGAGAATCAGCTTTTAGAGGGCTCTTGCATTCCTTGATCCATCTTCAAAGATAGAAATATTTGCCCAAGTCTAACTCTCACAGGGGCTTCCTAGGTGGCTCAGTGGTAAAGAATTCCCCTGCAATGGAGGATACACAGGCTTGATCCCTGGGTTAGGAAGATCCCCTGGAGAAGAAAATGGCAACCCACTCCAATATTCTTGCTTTGGAAATCACATGGACAGAGGAGCCTGGTGGGCTACAGTCGACTGGGTCACCACGTAACTTATCACTGGTTCTAGGGTGTAGGGCCTGGACATTTGTGGGGCTGTTATTCTATCTAATACATCTTCTATTTATAAGAAGACTTCCTGTTGTGCTGGGACACAGTTCCCTCAAAGTTCTTAAAATGACAAGAAAAAGTCAATAAATGCATTTGAAAAATGGACAAGTGTTTCCAGCAGGACTAACACATGGCTAATAATCCTATGAAAATTCTCATCCTCACTAATCACTAGAAAAATCTAAATTAAAACAGTGAGGTCCCAATTTTCCATCTCTCTTTTAAAAATAAGATTGTTAAATATGTGTGTGATAAATTAATTTCACTTAAGAATGTGAAAATTGTTCTAGAACACCAGAAATTCCAAGCACACTGTAGAAGCAGGTGTTTCAGAACATCTAATGCTGAACATCAATAGTTGCTGAGACCACTGCAGTGACATTTCATGCTCCAGGACTCACAATCGGTGCTGTGTTACCCTGGCATGGCTGTCCTGAAGCAGAAAAGCCCAGAAGCTTCCAGGGCACATAGTGGGAAACATTTTTCATTCTTCCTAGTGAAAGTAGATGACACTCTAAAGCACAACATTCTAGAATTTCTCTCACTTCTTCATTATCTCCATGAATAAACTAGAGTAATCAAATAAAATCTCTTACAAAAAGAGAGATCAGTTCTGGGTGATGGTCAACCCCATTTGTTATGCAAACATTTTCAGCCTCAGTACTTTCATTAAAAAAAAAAAAATACACTCTTCCCTATACTGTGTTAAAGGCCACTGTATGATACTGATTTTCTAGAAGAAGTTATATAAAAGTGAAGGCAGGAAAAAAAAAAACAAAAAACAAAAACCAAAACAAAACATTCCACTCAAAAAGTAAACTCTATGATTCTATGCAATAAAATTGGATTTCTTCCAATCATTCTGTTTTAAAATGCATATTTCATAAGCAGAATGCCCAAACAAAAGAAAGCATTCTAGAAGAATCAATGTCACATAGGGATTAGAATTATGGAGATGGAAATGGCAACCCACTGCAGAAACCCATGGACAGAGAAGCCTGGCAGGTTATAGTTCATGGGGTCTCAAAGAGTCAGATGTGACTGAATTGAGTTAGCACTCACACATTGGAAGGAAATGCATTCACAGTAGCTTGGCTGGACTATATCTCTGTGCCCTAGAAGAAGCTCACTGAACCTCCTACTCATTGTACTAGAGTGGGGATGCAGCTGGACACCAGCAAGAAGGTGGGAAGAGAGACGAACAGAGGGAATCTCAGGAGAAAGTAGAAATGGTGACAACTAAGACTTGAAGCAACAGTTAGAACTGGACTGGTTGCAAATAGGAAAAGGAGTACGTCAAGGCTGCATATTGTCACCCTGCTTATTTAACTTCTATGCAGAGTACATCATGAGAAACGCTGGACTGGAAGAAACACAAGTTGGAATCAAGATTGCCGGGAGAAATATCAATAACCTCAGATATGCAGATGACATCACCTTTATGGCAGAAAGTGAAGAGGAGCTACAAAGCCTCTTGATGAAAATGAAAGAGGAGAGCGAAAAAGTTGGCTTAAAGCTCAACATTCAGAAAACAAAGATCATGGCATCCGGTTCCACCACTTCATGGGAAATAGATGGGGAAACGGTAGAAACAGTGTCAGACTTTATTTTTTTGGGCTCCAAAATCACTGCAGATGGTGACTGCAGCCATGAAATTAAAAGATGCTTACTCCTTGGAAGAAAAGTTATGACCAACCTAGATAGCATATTCAAAAGCAGAGACATTACTTTGCCAACTAAGGTCCGTCTAGTCAAGGCTATGGTTTTTCCTGTGGTCATGTATGGATATGAGAGTTGGACTGTGAAGAAACCTGAGGGCTGAAGAATTGATGCTTTTGAACTGTGGTGTTGGAGAAGACTTTTGAGAGTCCCTTGGACTGCAAAGAGATCCAACCAGTCCATTCTGAAGGAGATCAATCCTGGGAGTTCTTCGGAAGGAATGATGCTGAAGCTGAAACTCCAGTACTTTGGACACCTGATGCGAAGAGTTGAGTCATTGGAAAAGACTCTGATGCTGGGAGGGATTGGAGGCAGGAGGAGAAGAGGACGACCCAGGATGAGATGGCTGGATGGCATCACGGACATGATGGACGTGAGTCTGAGTGAACTCTGGGAGATGGTGATGGACAGGGAGGCCTGGCGTGCTGCGATTCATGGGGTCGCAAAGAGTCGGACATGACTGAGCGACTGAACTGAACTGAACTGAAGACTTGACTACACATTCCAGGACTTTCCTGATGTCACAGGAACCAGAAGCAACGAAGGGGACCAAACAAGAATGCTAAAGAGCTCATCTGAGGACTTGCCTGCTGGAGCCCATGACCCGAAATTGTATAGGACAATGGGGAGCTTGATTCTGCCTGTGTCCAGCCTCCCAAGATAAGGATGAGATGGGTACAACAGCAGTGGGTGGTCTCACCTCAGGATGACTCCCAGATGTGACCACATGGTTTCTGACCCCACAGACCATAGCTGGACTGGACAGGCCAGGCAGGTTCCAGAGAGCTCAGGGTAGGTGCACAGGACTGGGTGCCCTCCTGGGCCACCTGTGGGCAATGTACAGGCTGGACTCACAGATCTGGGCCTGCCAGGGTCCCAGACCTCAGCAGACAAAGGAGCCTCACCTTACTTTCCAAACTCAGGAGTCAAGGAACCGTTTTGTTGGAGACAGTCTGAATGGAAGTCTACCTGGAAATGCTGGTTGCTGATGGTTGTTGTCACCCTGGCACCAGACCAGGGTCACCGTTTGCCTTTATTTATTTTTTTAAATTAATTTTTATTGGATTGTACCTGATTTAAAATGTACTGTCAGTTTCTTCTCTATGGCAAGTGAATCAGCTACATATATATGCATCTCCATTCTTTTCAGATTCTTTTCCCAAATAGGCCATTAAGAAGTATTGAGTAGAGTTCCCTGTGCTACACAGTGGGTCCTTATTAGTTATCTACTTTATATGGAGAAGGAAATGGCAAACCACTCCAGTACTGTTGCCTGGAAAATCCCATGGACAGAGGAGCGTGCTAGGCTAAAGTTCATGGGGTCGCAAAGAGTCAGACATGACGACTGAGCACACTTTCACTTTTCCACTTTATATGCATAGCTATCTATTATATATATATATATATACACATATATATATATGTATGTATATATACATCTTATGCATATAGCTAGCCAGAGGATCACTCCCTGTGAACTCCAGTCACCCCGTGTTGCGTGGTGGCTTGTTATGATTTCCAATCCACTTGTCTTGACCTAAGAATGAAGTTGTTTACATGGTGGAAGCTGTGCCAGCATTTTTTCTTTGGTAAGCACTCAGTTCAGCTGTTCACATGTACTGTTGGGGGCTTGTGATGAGAACCTGCAGAAAAGCAACTGTGCTATAGAGGTTTCAGTTCAGTTCAGTTGCTCAGTAGTGTCTGACTTTTTGCGACCGCAAGAACCACAGCACACCAGGCCTCCCTGTCCATCACCAACTCCTGGAGTTCACTCAAATTCAGGTCCATCGAGTCGGTGATGCCATCCAGCCATCTCATCTTCTGTCGTCCCCTCTCCTCCTGCCCTCAATCTTTCCCAGCATCAGAGTCTTTTCAAATGAGTCAGCTGTTTGCATCAGGTGGCCAAAGTATTGGAGTTTCAGCTTCAACTCAGTCCTACCAATGAATATTCAGGACTGATCTCCTTTAAGATGGCCTAGTTGGATCTCCTTGCAGTCCAAAGGACTCTCAAGAATCTTCTCCAACACCACAGAGCAAAAGCATCAATTTTTCAGTGCTCAGCTTCCTTTATAGTCCAACTCTCACACCCATACATGACTACTAGAAAAACCATAGCCTTGACTAGATAGACCTTTGTTGGCAAAAAAATGTCTCTGCTTTTTTAATATGCTATCTATGTTGGGAATAACTTCCCTTCCAAGGAGTAAGTTGCCAGGGTCCAGCCCCCGCAGGATCCAGGGAAACCCGAAGGAGAAACGGCGTCGGCGATTGAGATTGATTTAGAGAGAGAGAGAGAGTTAAGAATGTTGTAGATAAGAAATAGAGGAGAGAAGAAGTTTCTGTATAAACTTTCTGGTTTATACAGAAAGTCAATAAAGTCTCAAGACAAGAGACTTGCACCATCTACGTGAGGCCGCAGGTGCCCTCCCGGCCTCCCGAGGGAGTGCCGGTTCAGGTCTTAAAAACCCAGGCAAATAAGTAGACACGGTGGACTTCTGTACTCCAGATGGGAACCAGCCTGAAAGACAGAGTAAGAAGAAGAAAATGATTGACACGAGGAGATCAAGCTGCTTTGATCAGTGAGACCCCTAACTTTATTTTTAAATGGGACTTATATACCTTTTTTGCACATAGAGAGAAATGAAAGATGCAAGGTCATACAGAGTCAGCCCAACATTCCAGCAGTGTTGCCCTTATCAAAACCATGATTTTTTTGCATACCTTTCCCACAAAAGATGTTGTGTACAGTATCTTCTGGCCTTGGAGGCCTGTGAACATTTTATGACCCTCTTTTGATAAAGGCTGCTCAACTAGAAAATTTATTTTCCTAAAAGTGTTTTTCTTTATATTTCTAATCTATGTCAGCCTCAGAAAAATGCCAAACAGAGTTAACGTTTTACACAGAGCAAAGGTGCAGTGAGTTACAAAAAAGAACCAATTAGTTCAACAGTCTGATATGGTTAAATTCAAGGCTACACTTGTTTTTCTAGCATTCTCACTATGTTAACTAATGCATTTCCAGGTGCACAGTGGATAAGAGATATGGGAACTAGCAACAAGTATTGGCCCAATAATGAAATCCTACATCAGCACTAGCACTACTCTAATAACTTTTAACTCTTTCAAAGGCTCTATATTTTAGGCTTTCTATGCTTCTCACAGTAGGGAGGCTGTAAATAATTGTATGCATAGCTGTAAGAGTCTGGATATATCTGCCAAGCAAGCTAGAATGCTAATAGAGGGGGTTTGGTATGAAATATTCCTCTCATGTCCAGGAGACTTATTAGCTATAGCCCTAAGTTGATTTTCTCCAGAGAAAGGTGGTTAGGGTCAGCCCCCTGTTAATGTCAGAGGAGTTGGGGAAAGTCATGGAACAGTAAAACAGACAGATTCAGGTTTTGGGGTAGACGCTCGAGAAAGCCTAGGGAGCCCCTTGAGTTCTGAAGCCTTGCTTAACAGTTCTCTTCCACATGACCTTTGTCATGAGTGGGATCTCCCATGGCGGCTCCCGGCAGTAAGTGTCTTTTAATTTCATGGCTGCATAAACCATCTGCAGTGATTTTGGAGCCCCCCAAAATAAAGTCAGCCACTGTTTCCACTGTTTCCCCATCTATTTCCCATGAAGTGATGGGACTAGGTGCCATGATCTTAGTTTTCTGTATGTTGAGTTTAAGCCAACTTTTTCACTCCCCTTTCACTTTCATCAAAAGGCTCTTTAGTTCTTCTTCACTTTCTGCCACAAGGGTGGTGTCATCTGCATATCTGAGATTATTGATATTTCTTGCAGCAATCTTGATTCCAGCTTATGCTTCCTCCAGCCCAGCATTTCTCATGATGTACTCTGCTTATAAGTTAAATAAGCAGGGTGATATTGTCACAGCCTTGATATACTCCTTTTCCTATTTGGAACCAGTCTGTTGTTCCATGTCCACTTCTAGATGTTGCTTCCTGACCTGCATATAGGTTTCTCAAGGGGCAGATCAAGTGGTCTGATTCCTACCTCTTGCAGAATTTTCCACAGTTTATTGTGATCCACACAGTCAAAGGCTTTGGCATAGTCAATAAAGCAGAAATAGACCTTTTTCTGGAACTCTCTTCCTTTTTCAATGATCCAGCTGCTGCTGCTAAGTCGCTTCAGTCATGTCCGACTCTGTGCGACCCCATAGATGACAGCCCACCAGGCTCCCACATCCCTGGGATTCTCTAGGCAAGAATACTGGAGTGGATTGCCATTTCCTTCTCCAATGCATGAAAGTGAAAAGTCAAAGTGAAGTCGCTCAGTCATGTCCGACTCTTCATGACCCAATGGACTGCAGCCCCAGGATCCTCCGTCCATGGGATTTTCCAGGCAAGAGTACTGGAGTGGGGTGCCATTGCCTTCTCCAATGATCCAGCAGATGTTGGTAATTTGATCTCTGGTTCCTCTGCCTTTTCTAAAACCAGTTTGAATATCTGGCAGTTTGCAGTTCACATATTGCTGAAGCCTGGCTAGGAGAATTTTGAGCATTACTTTACTAGTGTGTGAGATGAGTATAACTGAGAATTCTTTGGGATTGCCTTTCTTTGGGATTGGAATGAAAACTGACCTTTTCCAGTCCTGTGGCCATGGCTGAATTTTCTAAATTTACTGACATATTGAGTGCAGCACTTTCACAGCATCATCTTTTAAGCTTGGAAATAGCTCAACTGGAATTCCCTCACCTCCACTAGCTTTGTTCGTAGTGATGCCTCCTAACACCCACTTGACTTCACATTCCAGGATGTCTGGCTCTAGGTGAGTGATCACACCATCTTGGTTATCTGGGTCATGAAGATAATTTTTGTACCGTTCTTAAGTGTATTTTGCCACCTCCTAGTATCTTCTGCGTTTGTTAGGTCCATACAGTTTCTGTCCTTTATTGAGCCCATCTTTGCATGAAATGTACCCTTGGTATCTCTAATTTTCTTGAAGAGAGCTCTAGTCTTTCCAATTCTGTTGTTTTCCTCTAAATCTTTGCATTGATTGCTGAAGAAGGCTTTCTTATCTCTTCTTGCTATTCTTTGAAACTGTATTCAAAAGGGTATATCTTCCCTTTTCTCCCTTGCTTTTCACTTCTCTTCTTTTCACAGCTATCTGTAAGGCCTCCTCAGACAACCATTTTGCTTTTTTGCATTTGTTTTCCATGGAGATGGTCTTGATCCCTGTCTCCTGTGCAATGTCATGAACTTCCATCCATAGTTCATCAGGCACTCTTTCAGATATAGTTCCTTAAATTTCTTTCTCACTTCCACTGTATAGTCATAAGGAATTTGATTTAGGTCATACCTGAATGGTCTAGTGGTTTTCCCCACTTTCTTCAATTTAGGCTTTAGATAAGAGTTGGTGAGGGCTTGCTCAGAGTGTTGGCTCAGAGGGTTGGTTCTGGGCAAGGCCACCCTTTGTTGATCTAAATAGCTTTCTGCAGATTTTGGGGCTCCTCCCTGGGTGAGGTGACCGTGTAGCAGTCTCATGAAGCAGATCATCTGGCAGAGATTGTGCAACTCAAACTAGACACCACTGACTCGAAATTTAGTCAACACCTTAGAATATTTGGAGAACACCGTACTAATTTACAAAAATCTTTGTGCGTAGTAGCCTGGAGATTTACAAGACCTATAAATAATGTTATCTCTTAAAACATCTTAGTGAGAAACAGCAGGGGAAACTCAATATAATAATGAAATTAGGGTATTGACTATGATTTATAACATATCTGTTGCTATATCTGGAAGCAACAGAAAAAGTTATAAAGATCATCCTAAAAGCTGCACCCACAGAAGACAGAATGACACGATTTCCAGTATTTAGAGGTGGCTCAGACAGTAAAGAATCTGCCTGCAATGCAGGAGACCTGCCTGCATTGCAGGATCTTCCCTAGGTTGGGAAGATCCCCCAGAGAAGGGAATGACTATCCACTCCAGTATTCTTGTCTAGAGAATTCCATGGACAGGGGAGCCTGGTGAGCTACAGTCCATGGTGTTGCAGTCAGACATGACTGAACAACTAACACTTACTTTTCAGTTTTCACAGGTACCAGAAACATAGGAAAATGAGATTTATTAAAAAGAACCAAACACAACAATAAACATGATTCTTAGGTAAAAAGGAGGCTGTTCAAAATATACTTATGCAAAAACCAAATGAAACATAGGAGATAAACCAGGAAAGGGTAGACATATTAACTGACAGAATTATTATATGGGTACAACACCAAAAAAGTCCTACTGTTGTGCATGGTACTATTTTTAGTAGTTAGAGAAAGAAACATTTATGTACCTACCAAATATGTCGAATTTCAAATTAAGAAATGTGTGATACACTGCTGTATTTAAATGGATAATCAACAAGGGCCTACTGCACAGAACATGGAACTCTACTCAATGTCATGAAGCAGCCTGTATGGGAGGGAAATTAGGGGAAGAAAGGATACATGTACATATATGGCTGAGTCTCTTTGCTTTTTACCTGAAATTATCACACACTGTTAATTGGCTATACACTAATACAAAATAAAAAGTAAGAAAAAAAGATCCAGTGATATCTGGGTAGTAGAATGTTTCTATCTTTGAAAATTTGCAGCTTGAAGGTTCATATATAGGGGACTTACCCTGTGTGTGTATACATCTGCTCTGTAGATAAAATTAACACACTGTAAATCAACTATATTTCAACAAAATAAAAAAAAGAAATGTGAGATAACTGTTGAAAGTTTAAAGTTGGAGGTCATTAATTAAATGTCAATTCAGTTCAGTTCAGTGGCTCAGTCGTGTCCGACTTTTTGCGACCCCGTGAATCACAGCACGCCAGGCCTCCCTGTCCATCACCAACTCCCGGAGTTCACTCAGACTCACATCCATCGCGTCCGTGATGCCATCCAGCCATTTCATCCTCTGTCGTCCCCTTCTCCTCCTGCCCCCAATCCCTCTCAGCATCAGAGTCTTTTCCAATGAGTCAACTCTTCGCATGAGGTGGCCAAAGTACTGGAGTTTCAGCTTTAGCATGATTCCTTCCAAAGAAATCCCAGGGCTGATCTCCTTCAGAATGGATTGGTTGGATCTCCTTGCAGTCCAAGGGACTCTCAAGAGTCTTCTCCAACACCACAGTTCAAAAGCATCAATTCTTCGGTGCTCAGCTTTATTCACAGTTCAACTCTCACATCCATACATGACCACTGGAAAAACCATAGCCTTGACTAGATGGACCTTAATCGGCAAAGTAATGTCTCTGCTTTTGAACATGCTCTCTAGGTTGGTCATAACTTTTCTTCCAAGGAGTAAGCGTCTTTCAATTTCATGGCTGCAGTCACCATCTGCAGTGATTTTGGAGCCCAGAAAATAAAGTTTGACACTGTTACCACTGTTTCCCCATCTATTTCCCATGGAGTGATGGGACCAGATGCCATGATCTTCGTTTTCTGAATGTTGAGATTTAAGCCAACTTTTTCACTCTCCTCTTTCACTTTCATCAAGAGGCTCTTCAGTACCTCTTTACTTTCTACCCTAAGAGTGGTGTCATCTGCATATCTGAGGTTAATTGATATTTCTCCTGGCAATCTTGATTCCAGCTTGTGTTTCTTCCAGTCCGCGTTTCTCGATGTACTCTGCATAGCAGTTAAATAAGCAGGGTGACAATATACAGCCTTGACCTACTCCTTTGCCTATTTGGAAGCAGTCTGTTGTTCCACGTCCACTTCTAACTGTTGCTTCCTGACCTGAATACAGATATCTTAAGAGGCAGGTCAGGTGGTCTGGTATTCCCATCTATCTCAGAATTTTCCACAGTTTATTGTGATCCACACAGTCAAAGGCTTTGGCATAGTCAATAAAGCAGAAATAGATGTTTTCATGGATCCCTCTTGCTTTTCTCATGATCCAGCAAATGTTGACAATTTGATCTCTGGTTCCTCTGCCTTTTCTAAAACCAGTTTGAACATCAGAGTGTTCACGGTTCACATATTACTGAAGCCTGGCTTGGAGAATTTTGAGCATTACTTTACTAGCATGTGAGATGAGTGCAATTGTGCGGTAGTTTGAACATTCTTTGGCATGGCCTTTCTTTGGGATTGGAATGAAAACTGACCTTTTCTAGTCCTGTGGCCACTGCCGAGTTTTCCAAATTTGCTGGCATATTGAGTGCAGCACTTTCACAGCATCATCTTTCAGGATTTGAAACAGCTCAACTGGAATTCCATCACCTCCACTAGCTTTGTTCGTAGTGATGCTTTCTAAGGCCCACTTGACTTCACTTTCCAGGATGTCTGGCTCTAGATGAGTGATCACACCATCGTGATTATCCGAGTCTTGAAGATCTTTTTTGTAAAGTTCTTCTGTGTATTCTTGCCACCTCTTCTTAATATCTTCTGCTCCTGTTAAGTCCATACCATTTGTGCCTTTTATCGAGCCCATCTTTGCATGAAATCTTCCCTTGGTATCTCTAATTTTCTTGAAGAGATCTCTAGTCTTTCCCATTCTATTCTTTTCCTCTATTTTCTTTTTGCATTGATCGATGAAGAAGGCTTTCTTATCTCTTCTGCTATTCTTTGGAACTCTGCATTCAGATGCTTATATCTTTCCTTTTCTCCTTTGCTTTTTGCTTCTCTTCTTTTCATAGCTATTTGTAAGGCCTCCCCAGACAACCATTTTGCTTTTTTGCATTTCTTTTCCACGGGGATGGTCTTGATCCCTGTCTCCTGTACAATGTCACGAACCTCATTCCATAGTTCATCAGGCAGTCTGTCTATCAGATCTAGGCCCTTAAATCTATTTCTCACTTCCACTGTATAATCATTAGGGACTTGATTTAGGTCATACCTGAATGGTCTAGCGGTTTTCCCTACTTTCTTCAATTTGAGTCTGAATTTGGTAATAAGGAGTTCATGATCTGAGCCACAGTCAGCTCTTGGTCTTGTTTATGTTGACTGTATAGAGCTTCTCCATCTTTGGCTGCAAAGAATATAATGAATCTGATTTCGGTGTTGACCATCTGGTGATGTCCATGTGTAGAGTCTTCTCTTGTGTTGTTGGAAGAGGGTGTTTGCTATGACCAGTGTATTTTCTTGGCAAAACTCTATTAGTCTTTGCCCTGCTTCATTCCTCATTCCAAGGCCAAATTTGCCTGTTACTCCAGGTGTTTCTTGTCTTCCTACTTTTGCATTCCAGTTCCCTATAATGAAAAGGAAATCTTTTTTAGGTGTTAGTTCTAAAAGGTCTTGTAGGTCTTCATAGAACCATTCAACTTCAGCTTCTGCAGCATAACTGGTTGGGGCATAGACTTGGATTACTGTGATATTGAATGGTTTGCCTTGGAGATGAAGAGAGATCATTCTGTTGCTTTTGAGATTGCATTCACTTACTGCATTTCAGACTCTTTTGTTGACCAAGATGGCTACTCCATTTCTTCTGAGGGATTCCTGCCCGCAGTAGTCGACATAATGGTCATCTGAGTTAAATTCACCCATTCCAGTCCATTTTAGTTCACTGATTCCTAGAATGTCGACATTCACTCTTGCCATCTCTTGTTTGACCAGTTCCAATTTGCCTTGATCCATGACCTGACATTCTAGGTTCCTATGCATTATTGATCATTATAGGATCGGACCTTGCTTCTATCACCAGTCACATCCACAGCTGGGTATTGTTTTTGCTTTGGCTCCATCCCTTCATTCTTTCTTGAGTTATTTCTCCACTGATCTCCAGTAGCATATTGGGTACCTACTGACCTGGGGAGTTCCTCTTTCAGTATCCTATCATTTTGCCTTTATGTACTGTTCATGGGGTTCTCAAGCCAAGAATACTAAGTGGTTTGCTCTTCCCTTCTCCAGTGGACCACATTCTGTCAGACCTTCTCCGCAGTCACCCGCCTGCCCTGGGTTGCCCCACGGGCATGGCTTAGTTTCACTGAGTTAAACAAGGCTGTGGTCCTAGTGTGATTGGATTGACTAGTTTTTTGTGAGTATGGTTTCAGTGTGTCTTCCCTCTGATGCCCTCTTGCAACACTTACCATCTTACTTGGGTTTCTCTTACGTTGGGTGTGAGGTATCTTTTCATGCCTCCTCCAGCAAAGTGCAGCCACTGCTCCTTACCTTGGACGAGGGGTCAAAGCTGAGAGAACTTTCCAAATTATGCAAATTAATTATATGAGACCCTTGCCTATATCTGAGACTAAACTGTATGTACAGGCACCCATTGTAGACACATGGTCAGGAATACAATTACCCTAATCATGCAGGAAAAGTGATTTAAATAAATCCACCATCAAGGTATTGGAAATCTGGATTTCCCAATATTGCTTCAATCAGCACTGTACAGAATGTAACCAGCAAACCCACTTCACAGGCAAATAATAGAAGATTGGACCAAACAGTAGGGCATAATGTGGCATGACCACTTATCCTACAGCTGCCTCTGGATCAACTGAAATGTGCAATGGCTCGCTTGAACAACAGCTTAGTTTGCTTACTAACAATCTAGATATGAAAACTTGGACTAAAGCAATTTGGGAAGCAATAAAGCAATAGTGAAACAAATAGAGAATTAATACTGAAAGCACTCACAGAAATAAAAAAATATATATATCACTAGTAGCACCCCAGACACTAAGTTAGAAGGAAAGTGCTAAGTAAAAAAAAAAAAAAAAAAAAATCAAAAGGTGCATATAATATAGGTGAAATTACAGCACCTGCCACTAATAAATCCTACTGGGTGTCCAAGGAAAAAAAGCATTTTACACTAAATTAAAGAAAATAGTATTATCCCTTTTCAAATTTTTAGGTGTGAAGAGCACTATCATCTATTGTATCAACACTGGCAGGCATGCTAAGCCACTGAAGTCGTATCTGACTCTTTGTGACTCTATGGACTATAGCCTGCCAGGTTCCTCTGTCCATGGGGTTTTCCAGGCAAGTATACTAGAGTGGGTCATCATGACATCCTCCAGGGGATCATCTTGACTCAGGGATCGAACAAACATCTCTTATGTTTACAGGACTGGCAGGCAGTTTTTTTTTTTTGTTTTGTTTTTTTTTTTACCATTAGCACCACTGAGGGCTTCCCTTATGCCTCAGCTGATAAAGAATCTTCCTGCAATGTGGGAGACCTGGATTCAATCCCTGGGTTTGGAAGATCCCTTGGAGAAGGGAATGGCTCCCCATTCCAGTATTCTGGTCTGGAGAATTATATGGACTGTATAGTCACAAAGAGTCAGACACGACTGAGCGACTTTCACTCACTCACTCCACCTGGGAAGACTATCAACACTGGATGTAGAGCTAAAATAAAAATATGGATATTTACTCTGTATATGATGGCAGGACACATCTTTGTACAGCACTGTTATTGAATACCGAAATTTAGCCCAGTGTGGTACAGGGCAAATAGGCTTAGAACAATATTGACAATAATGGTCATAGTAACTATAGATTTCCTTGAGTGGCGAGAACAACAAAGAAAAAACTAGAAATTTATAGGGCACTATCTTTATTTTGCAGAGATGAATCCAGTGCACATCTTAAACCCTGTAAATATTGTTAAGTGGGTTAGTGTGGCATGCTGCTTCTGACAGCACTACTTTGCCTATTGTTGACTATTGGATACCACATTCATCATAGCTATGGATGCTCCACAGATAGCACCAACAATATGTAGTTAGGCGACTGCTCCAAACTTTAACACTGCCCTCTGGTCAAGATATTAATACAACTACCATTTGTGACATTCTCCACTTCCTCCAAAGACTGCTGTCTTTGTCACCTTATTACAACTTAGGATTCACCAGCTTCACTAGCATCACTGAGCCCAACCTCTCCACCACACTTTTCACCATCAGCACTATCTACTTTCTAGGAAACCTTTGACTAATAGAGAAACCGGGGATGAGGGAAACCAATGAGGCAGTGGAAACTTCCACTTCAGCTTCTCCAAGGACCAAAAAAATCTTGAAAAATGTCCCTTGTTAGATACTGACTTGGAGGATGAAGACTGACTCTTAGTATTATAATCTAGCATATACACCAAGGCAACAGGTACTTTACCTTATTTTTTATCTTTATCTTGACTTACTGAATTAAGTGCAGCATTGGACGCATGGCAGGGATCCTGTGAAAATAACCCCAATTTAATTCCTGGTTTACTTTGTGTGCCAGCATTTTATTATAAAAGAGAAACTGATGAATATGCAGAATGGGCACTTGGGTACCCTCAGCCAAGAGTTTTCCAAATCCTATGGCTACTTATATAGTATGCCAGCTTGCTGGAGATTGATTATCTACCCATTTGGTATCCCTAGACCTTGTGTTTTGCTTAAATTGCTTGTGATTTTATGTTTAATAGGAAAAAGCCTTCATGATAATGGCATAAATACCTCTGTTTTACCCTCTGCATCCTCAGCACCCTGTTCTAGCACACATCTATATGTATTCTTTTCAGCTGGTGATGTTTATCCCAGAACATTTCTAAAATGCCTCTGTACCTCCTACTGTATATATAACTTTGTGCAAGTAGGACATGGTGGCCAACTGTAGACAAATGAATAGAGCTTACTTGTCAGATGAGATATGGCAAAATTACTGAGCCTCTTCTAGAAGTTACAGCTCATTGCTAGACATCTTAGAAGATAGCCCATTATAAGATCTGGCCTCTATACTGAAAGAGTCTTATTTGGGATAGTATGTTTCTTCAGTTCTCTCTCCTTGGGGTACCCTTTTGGCTTAGGGGTGCCTTAAACCTTAGGGCCCCATTGTAGAGGTTATAATCTGCCATCTCCTATCCATTAATCTGCAAACTTCCTAACAACAGCTCCCACAAATTACCCACAAAATAATAACAATGATATTGTTGATTTGCTGCTGAACACACAGACACACACACACAGACACACACACACACACACACACACACACACACATCATGATATTTTCCATGGGTGGTGGTGTATTTAAGGGTTAAGTCCATTTGCTTCTCTGAATTGAGTCTGACAGATAACAATTCAGAATGCCCTGAAGTTAATGAATGCTGAGAGAGGTCTGTGTTCCATATGGCCATGCAGGTAAAACCAAGGTGAAGACAGATGTTGACAGAACTGTTAGAGAAGGAAAAAAGTTCACCACTGTTCTGGAAGATGTTCATTTCCAGCCTTGGGTGGCATTTGCTAAGGAAGGTTGAATTTTAATTAAAATGTTCAATTATAATTCTGTAATTAAAGATGGAAAATAATATCTTGGGATGTCTTCCGTTCCAAATAGCAAAAACCACAGAGAGTATAGCTTTGCTTTCATTTCCCAGAAGGATACCATTCATAGGGTTATACTCAGTGGAAAAATGGCAAATATCTTGATGAACAAAGGTGTTTTGGAGATGAGGGAGAGGACAATTATAAGCATGTGCTTTGTTTAATTGTCAAGGCAATGCATGCTCATTGTAAACAAACAATTCAACAAAAGACAAAAATCAAACTCAACACAGAACTATCTCTTCCAGGGACTTTCACTTTAGTGAAGATGGAGTAGACAGACTTTTCCCTATTCTTCCCATTGAGCACAGCTAAAATAACTGGACTTTAAATATGAAATAAATAAGTAGATTCTGAAAGTTAGAGAGAAAGCAGGCCAATCAAGGACCTTGGTACACAAGGAAAGACATAAAAAGAGTTTTCTGGGCCTCTGCCTCACATATTCCAGATGAAATGCCAGAGAAAACAGCAATCTTGAAATAGCAATAAGCACGGAGAAAGGAAGATCTGACAAGAACTGATCTCTCTGCCAACAGACCAGGGGAGGAGCAGCCTAGGAACACAGAGATGGCTATAAAACAATCTCAAACTAAAAACAGACGCCGCAGAAAACCTGTTGTCACACCTGAACAGTGAGTCGGCTTTACCCTGGTCAGAGAGTAATGAGGTTCCCCTTTCTGAGACTGGGTAGTGTCAGAGCCAGAACTGCCATCCCCACTGAGCTGGGCAATAATGAATGCCCACCAGCACTGCAGTGTCCATGGAAACCGCATGAAGAACCTGGCCTTCTACTCACATGTAGTAAGGCATCACCTTGCTTCCTCCCGACACGGGCAAACAAACCCCCCGCCTCATTGTGTCAGAGGAAGCCCGGTGCGGAGTCACAACTCTAGTAGGTCCAGATTCTCATAATACAGTATCCAAATGTTCAACTTTCAAGGAATAAATCATTCATTGTGCCCAGAAATATGAAGACCTTAAACTGAACAACAACAAAAAACAATCAACAGATGTCAATAATGAGATGTTAGAGGTGTTAGAGAGATGTTTGACCTGACAATGATTTTAGAATAGTTATTGTGTCTGCTATTCTCTACTTGCCTTGTAAAAAGGCTCTGTACCCTCACTGGCTTCCAAGTGAGGTGGAATGCCATCCTAGTGAGAAGAGGAAAACTTTCCTCCCTATTTATGTTAGACTTGGCCATGTATGCATTCCATGTCTGAGCAGAAACTCTAAGAGCTAGTATATGATTTATCTTTATTGTTTTCTAAATGGCCTCTCTCATGAAATCAGCATCGACCATGTAAGGACTACTCCTTCAGCCTTAATCTCAGAATAAGAGAGATGGGTAGGAAAGCAGTAGCCAGTCTTTAGCTCCTCAATCTGATCTGTGACTGACTTGCCATATTAGCAAGACATTAAACTTTTAGTATAGTGGAAACTATGGGCTAACCACTATATTTTAAAATAATTTTAAGCAATACTCAAGAGAGAAGGGATTAAAATGTAATCATGTAAAATACTCAATTAAAACCAAATGGGACATGAAAAGAGGTTAAAAAGACAAAAGGAAAACAGTTTAAAAAGTTAGATATTAAGTAACTATATCACTTATAACTTTAGATGTGTATGGTCTAAACACAGCAATTTGAAAACAGAGATTGTCAGAGTGGATCAAAAAATGAGAATTACTTGCTGCTTAAAATAAAAGCACTTTAAATATAAAGACTCATATGGGTTAAGAGGATTGAAAAAGGTATGACATATTAACTCTAGTAAAAAGAAAACTGGAGTAGCAATATTAATTGCAAAGTAAAATTCAGAGCAAGGACAATTATCAGGGGTAATGAGGGGCATGACATGATTATAAAGAAGTCAGTTTTCTGAGGAGACATAATTCTTAACGTGTGCATACCTAATAGCTAAGTACCAAAATACATGAGGTAAAAATGGATAGGACTGCAAAGAGAGATAGATGAATCCAAGGACTGTAGTTGCGAAATTCAATACCTCTCTGTTGGTTGATAGAACTGATAGATAAAGCAGGCAGAAACTTAATAAGGATATAGATGATCTGCAAAGCAATATCAATCAATATGATCTAATTGACATTATGGAATACCTTATCTATCAACAGCATAATACACATTCTTCTCAAGTTCACATGAAACATTAATCAAGATAGATCACATTCTGGGCCATAAACATACTTGAACAAGTTTAAAAGAATAGAAATTATACAAAGTATGTTCTCTGATCACAGTGGAATTAAAATAGAAACAGGTAACAGAAAAATAGTTGGAGAAATCCCCAAATTTTGAAAATTAAGTGAAACACTTCTATGTGATTTATGAGTCAATGAAGTTTCAAGAGTAACTTTAAAATAGATTTTG
>SJYQ01005867.1:90024-138206 GCA_006410935.1 Redunca redunca | reverse complement strand
TATAAAAAGTTATCTTCAGAAACCAGAGAAAGATGAATAAATTAAACCTAAAGCAAACAGAAGAAAATAATAAAAATTGGAAAAGAAACAAGGGCATCACAAACAAGAAAACAATAGAGAAAAGTCACAAAACCAGAGTTCATTCATTGAAATCATCAAAAAGTTAATAAACATCTGCCTGGCTAACAAAGATAAAAAAGGAGAAGATATAGATTACTAATATCAAAATGAAAGAAGAGTCTTCACTACTGATTCCACTGACATTAAAATCATGATAAAGGAATATAGTATTGTAAACAAGGATTGTGGCAGAGGGAAAGGAAAGAAAGTGAGTGTGGTTAAAAAGATAAGAGGACTCCAGGTGGTGCTAGAACATTTTAATGTCTGGACAATAGTGGTGGATACAGTATCTCCTAAATAATAAATTATATAGATTCACACACACAAGCAAAACAAATATGAGTAAATCTAAATATGATTAATAGATTGTATCAATGTCCATAGCTGGATGTGTAATGCAAATGCTACAGTTTTTCAAAATGTTGCCATTGGAGGAAAATGAACAAGTACAGTAAGTTCCCTACATAGGAACTGAGCTCTGAGTTCTTTTTGAAGTTCATAAATCCAATTTGTTCATAAGTGCAACAAAGTTAGCCTAGGTACCCAAATAACACAATCTGCTAATACTTTCCACACAAATAATACATAACAAACAAACAAAAATAAAGAAAGTATTTTTGATGTTGCATGTTAGTGGTACCTTAAAAAGTATCCACTACACCAGCACTGCCTTTATGCTTGCTTCTGGACACCCTGGGCTTGAGATACAAACACTGTACTACTGTATTGTATACAGTATTGTAGGGAAAGAACGCACAGGCACAACCCCTTGTAAGGGATTCACTCATGTGACAATGTACAGCAAATTAACTTATCTGATTTGACATGTGAATGCATATTTGCATCTTTGAAATTTTGAAACCTGAAGGTTTGTATGTAGGGGACTTACTGTATACAAGGGATCTCTATTATTTCTTACAACTTGTGACTGTACAATTTTCTCAATTAAAAGCTAAATGAAACTCGTATTCACACTCTCTCTCTCTTTGTGAACCAGTTGGTTTTATCATAGTCACACTGATAGTGTTTGAACCACTGTCTTCTCATGTTCTATGGCTTTGATTAAAGTAAAATTTCATAATTTTACTTTATCCCCCAAAGCATATGTGTACATAATATTTATAGAAGCATTATTCATAATAGCTTAAAAGTGGAAATAACCCAGATGAACACACACAGAAAGGATGAACAAAATATGATGTAGCCATACAACAGAATAATATTTGTCAAGAAAAAGAGTGAAATGTTGATACATGTTACAAGATGGATTAATTTAGAAAATATGGGATTGAAAGAAACTAAACACAAAAGAGTACATAGTGTATGATTCTATTTACATGAAATATCCAGAATATGCAAAAATCACAAAGTGTATTAGGGGTTGCCAGTGGATGGACAATGAGGTTGGGGAATGGGGAGTGACTGCTAGCAGATATGGGATTTTTTCTGAGGTGATAAAATTTTTCAAAACTTACATTGTGTTGATGTTTGTATATCTCTATGGATACTATTAAAGCCATCAACTTGCACATTTTAATTGATGAATTCTATGGTATGTAAATGATATCTCAATAAAAATGTAAAAAAGAAAGTCAATTGCTTCCTTGCCAGCAATCACTTTAATCTAAAAATATTACAGGTCTTATATATGGAATCTATAACTGATGAAATAATTTAAAATATATAAATAAATGGTGAGATGTGGTGATATATATTGTATATATTGTACATACTGTATATTGTGGATGTGTCTGGTGCTGAAAGTAAAGTCTGATGCTGTAAAGGACAATATTACATAGGAACCTGGAATGTTAGGTCCATGAATCAAGATAAACTGGAAATGGTCAAATATAAGATGCCAAGAGTGAGTATCGAAATTTTAGGAATCAATGACTTAAAATGGTTAAGAATGGGCAAATTTAATTCAGATGACCATTATATCTACTACTGTGGGCAAGAATCCCTTAGAAGAAACAGAGTAGGCCTCATAGTCAACAATAGAGTCCAAAATGCAGGAATTGGGTGCAATCTCAAAAAAGACAGAATGATCTCTGTTCGTTTCCAGGGAAAACCATTGAATAGCACAATAATCCAAATTTATGCCCCAACCACAAATGCTGAAGAAGCTGAAGTTGAACGGTTCTATGAAGACCTACAAGAACTTCTAGAACTAACAACAGAGAAAGATTTCCTTTTCATCACAGAAGACTGGAATGCAAAAGTAGGAAGTCAAGAGAAACCTGGAGTAACAGGCAAGTTTGGCCTTGGAGTATAAAATGAAGCAGGGCAAAGGCTAACAGCTTTACCAAGAGAACACACTGGTCATAGCAAGCACCCTCTTCCAAACACAAGAGATAACTCTACACACTGACATCACCAGATGGTCCATACTGAAATCAATTGATTATATTCTTTGCAACTGAAGATGGAGAGGCTCTATATAGTCAGCAAAAACAACACTGGGATCTGACTGTGGCTCAGATCACGAACTCCTTACTGCCAAGTTCACAGTTAAATTGAAGAAAGTAGGGAAAACCACTTGACCATTTAGATATGACCTAAATCAAATCTCTAATGATTATACAGTGGAAATAACAAAGAGATAGAAGGGATTAAATCTGATAGAGTACCTGAAGAACTATGGATGGAGTTTCATAACATTGTACAGGAAGTGGTGATCAGAACCATCCACAAGAAAAAGAAATGCAAAAAAGCAAAATGGTTGTCTAAAGAGGCCTTATAAATAGCTGCGAAAAAAAGAGAAGCAAAACGCAAAGGAAAAATGGAAAGATATACCCATCTGAATGCAAAGTTCCAAAGAAAAACAAGGAGAGATAAGAAAACCTTCCTCAGTGATCAATGCAAAGAAATAAAGGAAAAAAAAAATAGAATGGGAAAAACTAATCTTTTCAAGAAAATTAGAGATACCAAGGGAACATTTCCTGAAAAGATGGACACAATAAAGGACAGAAACAGTATGGACCTAACAGAAGCAGAAGATGTTAGAAGAAGTGGTAAGAATACACAGAAGAACTATCCAAAAAAGATCTTAATGGCCCAGATAACCATGAAGTTGTATTCACTCACCTAGAGTTAGACATCCTGGAGTGAAAACTCAGGTGGGCTTTAGGAAGCATCACTTAGATAAAGCTAGTGGAGGTGATGGAATTGCAGCTAAGCTACTTCAAATCCTAAGAGATGATGAGTGCTGCACTCAATATGCCAGCAAGTTTGGAAAACTCAGCAGTGGCCACAGGACTGGAAAAGGTCAGTTTTCATTCCAATCCCAAAGAAAGGCAATGCCAAAGAATGGTCAAACTACTGAACAATTGCTCTCATTTCACATGCTGGCAAAGTAATGCTCAAAATTCTCCAAGCTAGGCTTCAACAGTATGTGAATCAAGAACCTCCAGATTTTCAAGTTGGATTTAGAAGAGATAGAGGAACCAGAGATCAAATTGCCAACATCCGTTGGATCATTGAAAAAGCAAAAGAATTTCAGAAAAACATCTACTTCTGCTTCATTGACAAAGCTACAGAATTTGACTGTGTGGATCACAAAAAACTATAGAAAGTTCTTAAAGATATGGGAATACTAGACCACTTTACCTGCCTCCTGAGAAACCTGTACTCAGGCCAAGAAGCAACAGTTAGAACCAGACATGAAATAATGGACTGGTTCCAATGTGGGAAAGGAGTATGTCAAGGCTGTATATTGGTACCCTGCTTATTCAACTTATATGCACAGTACATCATGCAAAATGCCAGACTGGATGAAGCACAAACTGGAATCAAGATTGCCAGGAGAGCTATCAATAACCTCAGATATGCAGATTACACCATCTTTAAGGCAGAAAGAGAAGAGGAATTAAAGAGCCTTTTGATGACGGTGAAAGAGGAGAGTAAAAAAGCTGGCTGAAAACAGTATTCTAAAAATAAAAATAGTGACAAACTTTATTTTCTTGGGCTCCAAAATCACTGCAGATGGTGACTGCAGCCATCAAATCAAAAGATGCTTACTGCTTGGAAGAAAAGCTATGACAAACATAGACAATATATTAAAAAGCAGAGACATCACATTGCCAACAAAGTTCTGTCTAGTCAAAGCAATGGTTTTTTCAGTAGTCATATATGATGTGAGAGTTGGAACATAAAGAATGCTGAATGCAGAAGAATTGATCCTTTTGAACTGTGTTGTTGGAGGAGACTCTTGTGAGTCCCTTGGGCTGCAAGGAGATCAAACCAGTCCATCCTAAAGGAAATCAACCCTGAATATTCATTGGAAGAGCTGATGCTGAAACTGAAGCAGCTATACTTTAGCCACCTGATGTGAAGAGCCGATTCACTAGAAAAGACCTTCATACTGGGAAAGATTGAAGGCAGGAGGAGCAGGGGATGACAGAGGATGAGATGAATGGGTGGCTTCACTGACTCAGTGAGCATTAGTTTGAGTAAGCTCTGGGAGATGGTGAAGGACAGGGAACCCTGGCATGCTGCATTCCAAGAGGTTGTGAAGAGTCAGACACGACTGAGTGACTGCACAACAACAGCATACACTGTTCATGGGTTGGAAGATCAATTTTGTTAATATTTCAGCCCTTCTCAACTTGGTAGATTCAATAGTTTTAGAAAGTGATTCTAAAGTTTATATGAAAATGATTTAAAATAATCAACCTAAGAGAATAAAATGGAAAGACTCATGAAACTTGAATTCAGAATTTATTATAAAGCTTCAGTAATCAGTGAAGCATGTTAATTGAGGAAGAATTGCCACATATATTGATTGAAAAAATAGAAAACCCAGAGATAGTCCCTTAGAAAGTTAATTAACTGTTCTTGGACAACAGGCAAAGACAGTGCAATGATGAGAGGACAGTCTTCTCAACAAATAATTCTGAAGCAACTGGATATTCATTTGTAAAGTAATGAACTTAGATGCATAAGCCTAATTATGCATCTATAAGCCTAACACATAATTATACACTTTTAGGAGAAAACCTATGAAAAAATCCATGTTACTTTGAGAATGTTGATGAGCTTTTAGATATAACTTACAGTTCATGATCTATGGAAAAAAATAGATTGGGCTTTATTAAAACTAAAATTTTTACTTTTGAAAAACAATGTTAAAAAAGTCACCAAGAATACATTTGTGAGAAACATATCTGGTAAAGAACTTGTATCCAAAATTAAAAAAGCCTTAAATCTCAATGATAAGAAAACAAGCAACCTAATTTTTAAAATGGGCAACAGATCCAAATGAATATGCCTAGAAATATTTTGTTGTTTTTTATTGAAATTTAAGAGTTTTATATACATATGCCAAATAACATAATAAAAGATGCTCAGCAGAATATTCCATCTTAGTGATATGAATATTAAAATGAGATACCACTACATATCTATTAGGAGGGCTAAAACCCACAAACTGACAATGCCTATATCTGCTGAGGACCCAGAACAATAGGAACTCTCATTTATTGCAGGAAGGAGTCCAAAATGTTATAGCTACCTTGGAAGACAGTTTGGACGTTTCCTAAAAGCTAAATGTAGTTTTACTATATAATCCAGTACTTGTGCTTATCTATATCTTGCACAACTGTTACGAGAATGTTAATACACAGAATAACCTGTGTGATAATTTTCACAGCAGCCTTATTCATAATTGACCAAAACTCAAAGCCACCAAAATATTCTTTTATAGGTGATTAAATAAACTGTGGTATAGCTGTATAGTGGAAAACCAAGAGTAAGCTATAAGCTATGTAAAAACATAGATGAATCTTAAATGCATGGTGCTAAGTGAAAGAAGCCAGTATGAAAAAATAGTTCACTGTATTGTTCCATTAATATGGTATTCTAGAAAAGCATAAGTATAGATACAGTAAATGGATCAGTTATGCCCAGGATTTGGAAGCAGGGGTTGAGTAGTTGAAGTGCAGGGAATCGTTAGGCAGTAACAATTTTGTGTGATAATATAAAATTGAATACATCACAGTATATGTTTGTCAAAGCTCATTTAAAAATTAAACCTTAATATAGGGAGATTCTAAAAAATAGGGAGTTGGAGGATTCCAGGATAGGATGCATATTTTGATAGGACAATTTAGCTGTTTAACAAACAAGTGAAATGAACTAATTCAATTTGGAGATGACTAGAGACTCTTAGGTTAAAGGCAAAGAGACCAGTACTTAAGCATTTTACTCTATTGATAAATTTGCTTCTAATTGGGGTGTAAACTAGCAACTCTGAAACTATTCTACATGTGGACTAACATTAAGCAACTAATTAGAATGATGGTAGATGGTGGGAACCAGATTTCTTACTGTTGAAGTTAAAGGTAGAAAGGTTAGAATCATCATGTTGCACTGGATTAGAGACAGAATAAACTCTTGTTCAGTTTAACATAGACACACATGGATACATAGAGAAATATTTACAGACATGTGTATATGTGCTTAGTCGCTCAGTCATGTCTGGCTCTTTGCGACCCCATGGGATGTAGCCTGCCAGGATCCTCTATCCATGGGGATTCTCCAGGCAAGAATACTGGAGTGGGTTGCCATGCCCTCCTCCAGGGGATCTTCTCATATAAATGGGTTAATAAACACATACATATTTCCTTTCTATATTAGCTGAGAAGTACTAAAAGTAATAACAGCTTAGTAACAATGAGTACACACAGGGCCTAGATCTTGGTTTCAAATACCATTCTCTAATAAAAAAATTAAAGTTCCTTGGAGAAACAGATGATTCCAGGGCTGGCTAGAAAATATACAAGATTAGCCAAGCATATCTTGTAGTGCCAGAAAGTAAGAAAGTGGTTAAGACAAGCCACAATTATGTATCAAGAAGATACAAGATCCAATTAAAAATCTCCCAGTGGATAAAACTAGAAAAATGGAGCAACAACCAAAATGTAGTATTGGATTACAACCCAATGTATAAAATAAATATCCATGAGTTTACAATGTTATAGATATATGATTGGATAAATAAATGAGAAACAATAGCTAAATCTCCAATGTAAAAGGACTTTAATCAATTTATATAGATTAGCTTTCACAAGGTGGAGCATAATACCCCATCCCTTAATAGTGTGCTGCACATAATAACTTTCTTATGTAGCACTAACCAGACAAACACCACCTCAGCCCAGTAATTGCAATCGATGACAGTAAGTCATGTTGATAGGATTTACCTTTGATATCAGGTAATGAGAGTTATACTCTGTGTTCTTTCTCTCCCAAACCCATAACCCCAGTCTAATCATGAGAAAAACATCAGATACATGCCTGCTGAGGAGCATTCTTAAAATACCTGAACAGTTCTCTTCAAAATGTCAGGGTCATCAGAATTAAGGGAAATCTAAGAAATGGTGATAGTGAAGAGGAGCTTAATGAGACACATTGATGCAATGCCATGTGGTGTCCAGGATGGGATCATGGAAGGTAAAGGACATGAGGCACGCATTAAGGAAATCCAGAAAAGTATAGACTTCATACTAATACTAAGGTGTCAGCATTGGTTCATTCATTGTGGGAACTGTACCATACTAATAAAAATTGTTGACAATAGGAACAATGATATGGGTTATAGGACCTCTGTACTGTCTTTTAATTTTCCTGTAAATCTAAAATTCTTAAAATAAAAACTATTGAAGTTATAAAAATGTATCTTGGCAAGCTAAAGATAGTGTTCAAAAAAATGCTTGAAGTCACATCTACAAGAAACAAAGGGCTTGAACAACAGCAGTATCACTCAGCAGTATGTGAACTTCCTGAAGTTACCTTTTTTGGAAAGTGATGATTCATTTAAATGTGTATGCTTAACTGCCCATTAAACTTTTCTCTAATTTTCTTGAAAAGATCTTTACTCTTTCCCAGTCTACTGTTTTCCTTTATTTCTTTGCATTGATCATTGAGGAAGGCTTTCTTATCTTTCCTTGCTATTATTTGGAACTTTGCATTCAGATGGGTGTACCTTTCCTTTTCTCTTTTGCCTTTTGTTTCTCTTCTTTTCATAGCTATTTGTAAGGCCTTCTCAGACAACCATTTTGCCTTTTTGCATTTCTTTTTCTCAGGAATGGTCTTGATCACTGCCTCCTATACAGTGTCATGAACGTCCGTCCATAGTTCTTCAGGCACTCTGTCTATCAGATCTAATTTCTTGAGTCTATTTGTCACTTCCACTGTATAATCATAAGGGATCTGATTTAGGTCATACCTGAATGTTCTAGTGGTTTTCCCCACTTTCTTCAATTTAAGTCTGCATTTGGCCTTAAGGAGTTCATGATCTGAGCCACAGTCAGCTACTGGTTTTGTTTTCGCTGATTGTATAAAACTTTTCTCCCTGGAGAAAGAAATGGCAATCCATTCCAGTATTCTTGCCTGGAGAATCCCAAGGACAGAGCAGCCTGGCAAGGTACAATCCACAGGGCCACAAAGAGTCAGACATGACTGAAGCAACTTAGCATGCACGCATAGAGCTTCTCCATCTTTGGCTACAAAGAATAAAATCAATCTGATTTCAGTATTGACTGTCTGATGATGTCCATTTATAGAGTCATCTCTTGTGTTGTTGGAAGAGGGTGCTTACTAGGACCAGTGCATTCACTTGGTAAAACTCTGTTAGCCTTTGCCCTGCTTCTTTTTGTACTCCAAGGCCAAACTTGTCTGTTACTCCAGGTCTCTCTTGACTTCCTACTTTTGCATTCCAGTTCCCTAAGATGAAAAGCACATCATTTTTGGGTGTTAGTTCTAGAAGGTCTTGTAGGTCTTCATAGAACCATTCAACATCAGTTTCTTTGGCATTTGTGGTTGAGGTATAGACTTGGGTTCCTGTGATATTGAATGGTTTGCCTTGGAAATGAACAGAGATCATTCTGTCATTTTTGAGATGGCATCCAAGTACTGCATTTTGGACTCTTTTGTTGACTATGAAGCCTACTCCATATCTTTTAAGGGATTCTTGCACACAATAGTAGATGCAATGGCTATCTGAATTAAATTCACCCATTCTCGGCTGTTTTAGTCCATTGATTGCTGAAATGTCAATGTTCACTCTTGGTATTTCCTATCTGACCACTTCTAATTTACCTTGATTCATGCGCCTAACATTCCTGGTTCCTATGCAATATTGTTAACAATGTAAAGAGTGACAGACTCAATTTTCTTGAGCTCCAAAATCACTGCAGATGGTAAAGGCAGCTATGAAATTAAAAGATGCTTGCTTCTTGGAAGAAAAGTTATGACGAATCTAGACAGCATATTATAAAGCAGAGACATTACTCTGCCATCTTGTCAAAGCTATGGATTTTCTAGTAGTCATGTATAGATGTGAGAGTTGGAGTATAAAAAAATTTGAGTGCCAAAGAACTGGTGCTTTTGAACTGTGGTGTTGGAGAAGACTCTTGGGAGTTCCTTGGACTGCAAAGAGATCAAAGCAGTAAATCCTAAAGGAAGTCAGTCCTGAATATTCATTGGAAGGATTGATGCTGAAGCTGAAAGTCCAATACTTTGGCCACATGATACAAAGAACTGACTTGTTAGAAAAGACTCTGAGCCTGGGAAAGATTGAAGGCAGGATGAAAGAGGACGACAGAAGATAAGTTGGTTGGATGGTATCACTGGCTTGATGGACACAAGTTTAAACATGCTCCGGGAGTTAGTGATGTATAGGGAAGCCTGGCATGTTGCAGTCCATGAGGTCACAAAGAGTCAGGCACGACTGAGTGACTGAACTGAACTGTACTGAAACTCCTCTTTGCATCACAGGTACATCTTCAGAAAGCAGCAGATTCAGAAACTCAGAACATGTTGCTTCAAGAATCAGCCCAGCTCTTTGAAACCAAAGCAATGGTTTTGTGGTCAACATGCCCCACCCAACTGGGAGAGAATGAAGAATACATAAGCAGAAGTAAGAAAGGCCTGAAACTGTGGTGAAAATACTCTGAAAGTGCTGAGGGAGTTTAGCATAAAGAAGCAAAGGCTTCTGAACAAGATAAATACATAGGAGAAAGTGGCATAAAAAGTAAAGTAACAGTTATTAGCCAGTGCACCATATTGAATTGTGTTCCCCTATAATCCATGTCTACCTGGGACCTGAGAATGGGACCTTTTATGGGAGTTAGTTCCTTTGCAGGTGTAATTAGTTAAGATGAAGTCATGCTGGAATAGGATGGGCCCTAAATTCAGTGACTGGTGGCTTTGTAAAAAGATACATTCCTGAAGACACACAGTAAAGAAAGCCATAAAACAAGGGAATCAAAGATTGGACTAATGAAGCTACAGTCAAGGAACACCAAAGATTTCGAGGAGCCACCAGAAATTAGAGAGTTAGAAACAGGCAAGGTAGAATTCTTGCTTAGAACATCATTATCAAGAAATACTTCACATACATTGTTATTCTGGCATTTCTGGCTTGCCTCGCTATTAGGCCTTCTATGATCTGCTGGCAAGAAGCCTTTAAATAGAGTTTTAGGCATTCACAGTAAGTGGCTTTTGTAGGGTAAAGGTAAATGTAGAAGAAATGTAGGTAGGTCACTGGTAATAACCCCTACAGGAATCTTATTCTATTTCTCAGAATTACATGATACTAGATTTTTAAAAGCAGATGTGCTGCTTCTTTTTTAGTTTGGAAAAATATTATTTATATGAATATTTTATATTTTTATAATCTGAATAGTCAGCATACTATATAAGATAATTAATGCCTCAAAGAAGAACTAAAGCTAACCCATTCCAAATTTGGTGTTGAAAGTTTAGGTAGATTTACCACCTTCCCTTGTTATTAAATGATATATGAAGTAACAATTTTTTTTGAAGTGAAAATTTTTAAAAAACATGATACCTCATATAATAACACTGTTTTTCACTAATAAATAATATACATCTTAGAGTATAGCTGGTAGCAGCATACCTCTGTGCAAGCCTTCCCAAGTAGCTCAGCTGGTAAAGAATCCACCTGCAGTGCAGGAGACTTTGGTTGGATAAGAAAATGGCAACCCACTCCAGGATTTTTGCCTGGAGAATCCCATGGACAGAGGATCCTGGTGGGCTACAGTCCATGGGGTCCCAAAGAGTCAGACATGACTGAGCAACTAAACACAGCACAGCACATTAATACTTTATTAAACTTTTAATCTTGTCAAAAAAAGAAAAAAAAAAAAGAAGAAGCAAAGGTTTATGTTGTTCATGGAAATAAAGCCCTATTCCATGGAAATTCACACATTAGGCTTTCCCACTAGTTATTCCTCTGGGCCATGCTACTCATTCCTTGAGGAACTGGCTCCTTGATCACCTTCCCCAGTGTTGATGCAGTTCTTCCTTATGATTTTTTTAAATTTACAGGGCAATAATAGAGAAACAGACATAGAGAATAGATTTATGGACATGGGGAGAGGGAGGAGACGGTGAGCTGTATGGAAAGAGTAACATGGAAACCTACATTACCATATGAAAATAGATAGCCAGTGGGAACTTGCTGTATGGCTCAGGAAACTCAAGCTGGGGCTCTGTATCAACCTAGCGGGGTGGGATGGGGAGGGAGATGGGAGAGAGTTTCAAAAGGGAGAGGATATATGTATACCTATGGCTGATTCATGTTGAGGTTTGTCAGAAAACAGCAAAATTCTGTAAAGCAATTATCCTTCAATAAAAAATAAATCAATTTAAAAAAGAAAAAAATTAATATAATTTAATTTGGGGCACAGTTTTTCTTTATTGTTCATTTCTCTAGTTGTGCCAAGTGGAGGCCACTCTCTAGTTGCAGTGCATGGGCTTCTCATTGTGGAGCATGGGCTTCAGCAGTTGCAGCATGCAGACACTAGAGTGTGGGCTCCATAGTTGTGGTCTGTGGGCTTAGTTGCCCTGGGGCATGTGGGATCTTAGTTCCTGTACTAGAGATCCAACCAGGTTCCCCTCCATTGCAATGCAGATTCTTAGCCACTTGACCACCAGAGAAGTCCCCTTCCTTATGACTTGCATAACCACCTAGACAATTCCAGGACCTCCAGGTTGCTCAGACCCATGATCTTGCCAGTGATCCTGTTCTCCATCTCACTTCAGCCACCTGCTGCCCCTACATAACCTTAGACTTTGTTGTTACCAACAATGACATCATTCTGACTTTGGGCATCCCATTCTGCAAGCTCTGCCTTGTCACTTCCCAGTCCATACTCTTTGTACTGGCACTACAATGATTCTGACATCCAGAGGAATGCAGCCCACATTTTATGCCCCTGCAGCCAAAGGTTCTTACTTCTTCTTTTACTCTACCTGTTTTTGTAATTCAGCATTACATGTATCTTTACATACACCCTTAGGTCTCTTGCTAATTCCTCCCTCTATCTTGCTACTTCTGCTGCTGCTGCTAAGTCGCGTCAGTCGTGTCCGACTCTGTGCGACCCCATAGACGGAAGCCCACCAGGCTCCTCTGTCCCTGGGATTCTCCAGGCAAGAACACTGGAGTGGGTTGCTATTTCCTTCTCCAATGCATGAAAGTGAAAAGTGAAGTCGCTCAGTCGTGTCCGACTCTTAGCGACCCCATGGACTGTAGCCTACGAGGCTCCTCCGTCCATGGGATTTCCCAGGCAAGAGTACTGGAGTAGGGTGCCATTGCCTTCTCCGCCCTCTATCTTATCCATCTGATATTCCAGGTTGGGTTGCAAGGGTTATATGGAAAACAGCTTCTGAGATGGAGGTTTTCATACAAGAATTACATGGAAAAATGCTCTTTATAAAAATTGTGGGCAAGTGAGGGGAGCATGGCTAGACAGAAATCATCATCACTACATTGGTCCATCAACCAGCTGAACTGGGCAAGGGTTTTCCAAAAGATACCCCTAAATGTCAGTTGGGATCCAACTTTATTTACCTGTATCACTTCCATCTGATGATCAGAAGAGTTTTGCCTACTTCCATTCCTTCTATCTCAAACCATCCAGGGGGTAATTGAACATCAGTCCATATCTTCCTACCCTCTCAGAAGCATTTGGCACAGTTGGTCTTCATGAGAACACCCCTTTTACTTAGCCTTCTGGACTCCTACTTCATAAATAACCTAATTTGGGGCTCATTCCCTGCATCTTTCTCATCCTCCTGGACTTTGGGATGTTAAAGCTCAGTCCTGGACTTGGTCTCTTGATAGTCTCATCAGTTTCCATGATGCTGCATAGTATCTGTGTGCTAAGGACTCTTCATTTATCTCTATTTCACTCTTTCCCTCAATTACAGACTTGAATGTCCAGTTCCCTGTTCTATACCTCCATTTGAATGCATTTTAGACACCTCAGACTTAAAATAGCAAAACCTCAGCACATGATTCCTCTAGCCCATAGACTGTTCCTTCCACTGTCTTACCATTTCAGTTAATGGTAATTCCTTTTTTTCTGTTTAAAACCTTAGAGTCATCTGGAAAAATATCCCTTTTTTTCTCACACTCCATATCAGTTTCATCAGCAAATCTCATTGGCTTTAACTTCAAAAATATACAAACTCTAGCTACTTTTCACTCTATACATGGCAACTATCCTATTATTAATACAAGTTGCCATCACTTTTCATTTGGATTGGGTTGATCTCCCTCCTTCTATTTTTATACTTATAATCAATTCTCTTCCAACAAGTCAAGAAAAAAAAAAAAACAAATATTTTCTCCCATTCTGAGGGTTGTCTTTTTGTCTCATTTATGATTTCCTTTTCTATGCATAAGCTTTTAAGTTTAATTATGTCCCAATTGTTTATTTTTCTTTTCATTTTCATTATCATGGGAGGTGGATAAAAAAGATCTTGTTGCAATTTATGTCAAAGAGTGTTTCTGCCTATGTTTTATTATAAGAGTTTTATAGTGTCTACCCTTACATTCAGGGCTTTAATAAATTTTGAGTTTAATGTCAATCCACAAGAAAAGAATAAAGAAGATATGGTACATATATGCAGTGGAATATTACTCAACCATAAAAAGGAATGAATTTGGGTCATTTATAGAAATGTGGATGTACCTAGAGAGTGTCATATAGAAATAAAGTAAGTCACAAAAAGAAAAACAAATATTGTATAGTAACACTTATATGTAGAATCTAGAACAATGGTATCAGTTCAGTTCAGTTCAGTCGCTCAGTCATGTCCAACTCTTTGAGGCCCCATGAATCGCAGCATGCCAGGCATCCCTGTCCATCTGATCTTATTTGCAAAAAAGAAAAGAGAGAGACACACACAGGTGTAGAGAGCAAATATATGGATAGTAAGGGGAGGGGAAGGAGGGATGAGATGAATTGGGAGATTGATGCATATACTATTGATACTATGTATAAAATAGATAACTAATGAGAATCTACTGGAGCATAGGGAGCTCTGCTTAATGGATTATGGTGACCTGAACGCTGTACAGTAGAAACTACCAAAACATTGTAAAGCAACTCTGCTGCTGCTGCTGCTCCTGCTGCTAAGTTGCTTCAATCGTGTCCAACTCTGTTCCACCCTATAGATGGGAGCCCACCAGGCTCCCTGGTCCCTGTGATTCTCCAGGCAAGAACACTGGAGTGGGTTGCCATTTCCTTCTCCAATGCATGAAAGTGAAAAGTAAAAGTGGAATCGTTCAGTCGTGTCTGAGTCTTAATGATCCCCTGGACTGCAGCCTACCAGGCCCCTCTGTCCATGGGATTTTCCAGGCAAAAGTACTGGAGTGAGTCGCCAGTGCCTCTACTCCAATAAAAATTAAAGCAAATAAAACCAAGAAACAGAAAATTGAAAAGCCAAGTCTTTACAACCTCTGGGAAAGTCCTTCTCATCATAGTCTCTGGCATCTATTCTGCTCTCAATGCCCATTACCTTCTCTGCAATTGGCCTCCTCACTAGTGTGGGATAGATCAGCATCATCCACTTCCATGTCTGTATTTGTCACTCTGTTTGTCTAAGACCTTTCCCCTAGAGAGATAGTTGCAACTTCACACATACCCATGGACTGTACCTACCAGGCTCCTCTGACCATGGGGTTCTCCAGTCAAGAATACTGGAGGGAGGCTATTTCCTTCTCCAGGGTATCTTCGCAACCCAGGGATCAAAGCCACATCTCCTGTAGCTCCTGTATTGCAGACAGATTCACTACTGCTGAGCCACTGGGGAAACCCCAGTACTTTCTTCAAATATCAGCTTAATAGTCTGGCTTTAAATATTCTGTTTAAAACGTGTGTGTGTGCATGGTAAGTCATGTCTGACTCTTTGCAAGTCCATGGACTGTAGCCTCCAAGGATCCTCTGTCTATGGAATTTTCCAGGCAAGAATACTGGAGTGGATTGCCATTTCCTTCTTCAAGGAATCTTCCAGACCCAGGGATTGAACCCACATCTCTTTTGTCTACTGCATTGGCAGGCAGATTCGCTTGATTTACCTGGTTCAGTTCAGTTCAGTTGCTCAGTCGTGTCCAACTCTGCGATCCCATGAATCGCAGCATGCCAGGCCTCCCTGTCCATCACCAACTCCTGGAGTACACTCAGGCTCATGTCCATCGAGTCAGTGATGCCATCCAACCATCTCACCTCCAAAATTTTAATTTACCCTCAGTTTTCCGTCTTAGGATTTATCCCAGCTGAGTGTGTGTGTATATTCTAGTAGGACAAGACAGACACCTCTGTCTCTGTCTGTTTGTCTGTCTGTCTCATATGTGTGTGTATATATATATGGACTTCCCTGGTGGCTCAGACGGTAAAGCGTCTGTCTACAATGCGGGAGACATGAGTTCAATCCCTGGGTTGGGAAGATCCCCTGGAGAAGGAAATGGCAATCCACTCCAGTACTGTTGCCTGGAAAATCCAATGGACAGAGGAGCCTGGTAGGCTACAGTCCACGGGGTTGCAAACAGTCGGACATGACTGGAGCAACTTCACTTTTCTCATATATATATGCACACACATACACAGAGAGATAGAGCTAGAGCCAGAGCCAGAGATGTCTGTCTTGTTCCACTAGAATACAAACTTCATGAAAGCAGGATTTACTTTATTTTGTTCTGGGTTATATACCCAGTATACAGGATTGTTTATGGTACTTAATAGTTGTATAATCCTTATTCAGTGAGACAATGAATGAATGCAGAAATTTTTGAAGGGCTATTCTCTATCATCTTGTTCTTTCCTTGGTAAAAACCTATAATGGTTTTCTTAGGGGAACAATTTTCCATCCTATTCTTCCTCCTTTCCCTCCAAAAGAGGGAATAATGATTGATTCAGTTTCTAATACATACAACTAGTGGGCAGATTCATCATAGGTTGGAGGTTCATGTACATTGGTGTGGCTTCCCTATTTCCTCTGTTGCCCTGTTTCTGCCAAGTTCAGTCAGTTCAGGCACTCAGTTGTGTCCCACTCTTTGTGACCCCATGGACTGCAGCACGTCAGGCTTCCCTGTCCATCACCAACTCCTGGAGCTTGCTCAAACTCCATTGAGTCAGTGCTGCCATCTAACCATCTCATCCTTTGTCACCCCATTCTTCTCCTGCCTTAAATCTTTCCCAGTGTCAGGGTCTTTTCCAATGAGTCAGTTCTTTGCATCAGGTGGCCAAAGTATTGGAGCTTCAGCTTCAGCATCAGTCCTTCTAATGAATATTCAGGACTGATTTCCTTTAGGATGGCCTGGTTTGATCTTCTTGCTGTCAAAGGGACTCTCAAGAGTCTTTTCCAATACCACAGGTCAAAAGCATCAGTTCTTTGGTGCTCAGCTTTCTTTATGGTATGATTCTCACATCCATACATGACTACTGGAAAAACCACAGCTTTGACTAGATGGACATTTGCTGGCAAAGTAATGTCTCTATATTTTTTAATATGCTGTCTAGATTTGTCATAGACACTCACTATCCACAGTGATTTTGGGGCCCCCCAAATTAAAGTCAATCACTGTTTACATTTTTTCTCCATCTATTTGCCATGAAGTGATGGGATCAGCTGCCATGATCTTAGTTTTCTGAACGTTGAGTTTTAAGCCAACTTTTTCACTCTCCTCTTCTACTTTCATCAAGAGGCTCTTTAGTTCTTTTTCACTTTCTGCCATAAAAGTGTGTATATCTGGAAACCTCTGCATATCTGAGGTTATTGATATTTCTCCTGGCAGTCTTGATTCCAGCTTATGGTTCATCCAGCCTGGCATTTCACATGATGTACTCTGCATATAAGTTAAGTAAGCAAAGTGACAATACACAGCCTTGACGTACTCTGTAAGATTTTTCTTTACTTTGCACTTGAGAAGTCTAGGATAGGACTATCCGCTTCATTGACACTAGGAGTTTAGCAGAAAGTAACCACCTGGATGCCTGTTTTAAGGCCTTGATTCTAAAGTGCACACTGTGTCTTAATTCCACAACATTCCCAAGAGTATTGCATGAAGCTTTTAGCAAATGATATCCAAGTAAGAAAGGAAACTTGATCCCTGCTTGCCAGTGACTTTTGTGCGTATATGGGGAGGGAGTGACCAGGGTGTGACCATGTCAGGTATGTGGGACTTTTCCTGAATTCAGTACTGAAAGTTTCACTTTCTAGGAAAGGTTTTGTTTTGAAGAATCTAAGCTACCCCATTTTGTAAGGTTCCGGGAAAAGAGCTTTTTGGAAATCCCTTAACCTCATCCCACCACCCTCAGACCAATCAGAACCCGTGGGCAGCCCGGGAAATGGGAACCAATCAGAACCCAACACCTAACCCTTCCACAGAAGGTAACCAATTAAATGTTTCCCAACCCGGAAACTCCCATTTTTCAAATTTTTTTGTGCGAGGACACCCTATATAAGCAATGTAATCCAGAGCTCTGGGCTCCTCCCTATAGCCGCTGTGTCAGTTTCGGTAGGAGCCTCAGCTCGAGCTTGGTAATAAAAATTCTCTTGCTTTTGCATCGGATATCTGCTCCCTGGTGGTCATTGGGAGATTTTGTGACTTGGGCATAACAGTTTTCAGGCTAAGAGATGAATCAGCACCCTAATGCAGAGAATTGTGGAAGGAATAGCTGTGATTCTAGGCTGAATTGGGGCATTCTGGGCCCCTTGGTCTCACATCATCTTAACACCACCAAAAATAAAATTATGGCACATACACAATTCCCCCAGTTTTTCTCCCACTGAAGAAGAGTATCAGAATGCAAGTAAGACTCAAGTCTTCTAGAATTCCCTAACACTTTCTACTTTAGAATTCTTCAAACACATGTCCTCTTGAGAGAGTAACAGGTAGGAAGGCCAGGGGTCTCCAAATGGAGGAAATAGGCTGCAAGTGTCAGACATTTTTTATCTCTCTCTTAAATGGCAGGAGGAAGCAAACTACTAGTATTAGATTTTTTTCCCCTTCTCTATACAAATTTAAAAAAAGGTTTCTCTTAAAATTCTGTGTTGCCATGAGGACACCTGACTCCACCTGAACTAAACTTTCTTCAAACCTTGAGCTAACCAATGCTTCTTTCTTATAGAAATGCGTGTCTTAAGTTATGCTAATGAACTATGTATTTACCCTAGACTCTGTCTTCAAGTCAGTTCTGCCTAAGACTCAGAACTGACTTGACAAACCGGTATGTTTTCTCATGCAAATGTTCTCTTAAGCTATGTTAGTGAGACTGTATTTGCTTGGAAAGCTGTTTTTCTTTAAGATTCATGTCAATTATTTTATGGCCAGGACAACTCAACTTGTGCCAATGTTATCTCAAAATGCATATTGTGGGTGAGGGACCTGGTGCCACTGTCTGAGTTTTGAGACATTTCCTTTCTCTAATTAGCAGACTGCTAGTAAGTAGCTACATAACATCTGGCTAAAGACTAGCAGGGAGGCACTCTTTCTGCCTCCTTCTGATGTCTGTGTCAGAAGTTTTCTCTATCTCTTTTATACTTAAATAAAACTTTATTACACAAAATCTCTGAACAATCAAGCCTCTTCACTGGCCCAAAAATGAATTACTCTCCTCCAGAGGCTGAGAATCCCGGCATCTTTTGTGCTTCAGCAACAACCTGTCACTCTCATTATTGGTAGTAACTTACTTGGCACATAGCACCACTGACATGGACACTCCATGACTGCAGAACATAGTCCATATGCCCCAGTATGACTCCATTCTCACACCTCTCATGCTCAGGGCTATGCACTCAGTGTGTGAGACTCAATATTTTACTCACTTTTCCTGCACATGCCTGGTACTTCTTAACCTTCATGATTTCCATTTATTTTTCTCTCTGCTAAAGGCACTTCCCCTTTTCTACCTGATGTTTGCCTTTATTCCCTTAGGACGCATTTGTTTTAGTTATTATTATTATTTTATTTATTTTTTACTGAAGGATAATTGCTTTACAGAATTTTGCTGTTTTCTGAAAAACCTCAACATGAATCAGCCATAGGTATACATATATCCCCTCCATTTTGAACCTCCCTCCCATCTCCCTACCCATCCCATACATCTAGGTTGATACAGAGCCCCAGCTTGAGTTTCCTGAGCCATACAGCAAATTCCCGTTGGCTATCTATTTTACATATGGTAATGTAAGTTTCCATGTTACTCTTCAAACAGCTTACCCTCTCCTCCCTTCTCCTCACGTTCATAAGTCTATTCTCTATGTCTGTTTCTCCATTGTTGCCCTGTAAGTAAATTCTTCAGTACCATTTTTCTAGATTCCATATATATGTGTTAGAAGGTATTTATCTTTCTCTTTCTGATTCATTTCACTCTGTGTAATAGCTTCTAGGCTCATCTACCTCATTAGAACTGATTCAAATGCACTCATTTTTACAGCTGATTAACATTCCATTGTGTATATATACCTCAACTTCTTTATCCATTCCTCTGTCGATGGACATCTAGGTTGCTTCCATGTTCTAGCTATTGTAAATAGTGCTGTAATAAATACTGGGATACATCTGTCTCTTTCAATTTTGGTTTCTTAGGGTATATGCCTAGGAGTCAGATTTCTGGTCATATGTGGTTTTATTCCTAGTTTTTAAAGGAATCTCCATACCCTCCTCCATAGTGGCTGTATCAATTTACATTTCCATCAACAACGCAAAAATGTCCCCTATTCTCCACACCCTTTCCAGCGTTTATTGCTTGCAGACTTTTTGATGAGGGCCATTCTGACCAGTGTGAGGTGACATCTCATTGTAGTTTTGATTTGCATTTCTCTCATAATAAGTGATGTTGAGCATCTTTTCATGTGTTTGTTAGCCATTTGTATGTCTTCCTTGGAGAAAAATGTCTGTTTAGGTCTTTCCCCCACTTTTTGATTGAGTTGTTTGTTTTCCTGGTATTGAGTTTTATGACCTTTGGGACACCATTGGGATTCCATCTTCTGGTTCAGTGTCCTATCTTTTTGCCTTCTCATAATGAAAAGTGGAGAAATAACTCCAGAAAGAATGAAGAGATAGAACTAAAGCAAAAACAACACCAAGATGTGAGTGTGACTGCTGATGGAAGTCTGATGCTGTAAAGAGCAATATTGCATAGGAAATAGGAACGTTAGGCCCATGAATCAAGGAAAATTGGAAGTAGTCAAATAGGAGATGGCAAGAGTGAACATTTACATTTTAGGAATAAGTAAACTAAAATGGAGAAAACAGTGGAAACAGTGGCTGACTATTTTGGGGGGATCCAAAATCACTGCAGATGGTCATTGCAGCCATGAAATTTAAAGATGCTTACTCCTTGGAAGGGAAGTCATGACCAATCTAGACAGCATATTAAAAAGCAGAGACATTATTTTGCCAACAAAAGTCCAACTAGTCAAGGCTATGGTTTTTCCAGTGGTCATGTATGGATGTGAGAGTTGGACTATAAAGCAAGCTGAGCACTGAAGAATTGATGCTTTTGAACTGTGGTGTTGGAGAAGACTCTTGAGAGTCCCTTGGACTGCAAGGAGATCCAACCAGTCCATCCTAAAGGAGATCAGTCCTGAGTGTTCATTGGAAGGACTGGTGTTGAAACCGAAACTCCAATACTTTGGCCACCTGATATGAGGAGTTGACTCATTTGAAAAGACCCTGATACTGGGAAAGATTGAGGGCAAAAGGTGAAGGGGATGACAGAGGATGAGATGGTTGGATGGCATCACCAAATCGATGGACATGAGTTTGGGTAAACTCTGGGAGTTGGTGATGGACAGGTAGGCTTGGAGTGCTGCAGTCCCTGGGGTCACAAAGAGTCGGACACGTCTGAGTGACTGAACTGAACTGAACTGAAACTAAAATGGACTGGAGTGGGTGAATTTAACTGAGATGACCATCTACTATTGTGGGCAAGAATCCCCTAGAAGAAATGGAGTAGCCATCATAGTCAACAAAAGAGTTCAAAATGCAGTTACTTGGATGCAATTTCAAAAATTACAGAATGATCTCTGTTCATTTCCAAGGCAAGCCACCCAATTTCACAGCTATCCAAGTCTATGCCCCAACCAGTAATGCTCAAGAAGCTGAAGGTGAATGGTTCTATAAAGACCTGCAAGACTTTCTAGAACTAACACCAGAAATAATGTCATTTTCATTATAGAGGACTGGAATGAAAATGTAGGAAGTCAAGAAATACCTGGAGTAACTGCAAATTAGCTTTGGAGTACAAAATGAAGCAGGCCAAGGGTAACAGAGGTGTGACAAGAGAACACACTGGTCATAGCAAACACCCTCTTTCAACAACCCAAGAGATGACTCTATACATGGACATCACCAGATGGTCAACACCAAAATCATATTGTATATACCCTTTGCAGCCAAAAAGGGAGAAGTTCTATACAGTCAGTAAAAAGAAGACTGAGAGCTGACTTTGGCTCAAATCATGAACTTCTTACTGAAAAATTTAGACTTAAATTGAAGAAAGTAGGGAAAACCACTAGACCATTCAGATATGATCTAAATCAAATCCCTCATGATTATACAATGGAAGTGACAAATAGACTGAAGGGATTGGATCTGACAGACATAGTGCTTGAGGAACTATAGACAGAAGTTCATGACATTGTCCAGGAGGCAAAAATCAAGACCATTCTGAAGAAAAAGAAATGCAAAAAGGCAAAATGGTTGTATGAGGAGGCCTTACAAATAGCTGAGAAAAGAAGAGAAGTTAAAGGCAAAGAAGAAAAGGAAATATATACCCACTTGAATGCAGAGTTCCAAAGTACAAAGGAGTGATAAGAAAACATTCCTCAGTGATCAGTGCCAAGAAATAGAGGAAAACAATAGAATGGGAAAGTCTAGAGATTTCTTCAAGAAAATTAGAGATACAAAGGGAATATTTCATGTGAAGATGGGCACAATAAAGGACAGCAATACTGTTGACCTAACAGGAGCAGAGGATATTAAGAAAAGGTGGCAAGAATACACAGATGAACTGTACAAAAAAGATTCATTACCTGGATAACCACAGTGGTATGATCCCTCTCCTAGAAGCAGACATCCTGGAATGTGAAGTTCAGTGGGCATTAGGAAGCATCACTACAAACAAAACTAGTGGAGGTGATGGAATTCCAACTGAGCTATTTCAAATCCTAAAAGATGATGCTGTGAAAGTACTGCACTCAAGCCAGCAAATTTGGAAAACTCAGCGGTAGCCACAGGACTGGAAAAGGTCAGTTTTCATTCCAATCCCAAAGAAAGGCAATGCCAAAAAATGTTCAAACTACTGCACAATTGCACTCATCTCACACACTAGCAAAACAATGCTCAAAATTCTCCAAGCCAGGCTTCAACAACATGTGAACTTCCAGATATTCAAGCAGGATTTAGAGAAGGCAGAGGAACAAGAGATAAATTGTCTACATCCACTGGATCATGGAAAAAGCAAGAGAGATCCATGAAAACATCTACTTCTGCTTTATTGACTTTGCCAAAGCCTTTGACTGTGTGGATCACACAAACTTTGGAAAATTCTTAAAGAGACGGGAATACCAGACTACCTGACCTGCCTCCTGAGAAATCTGTATGCAGGTCAAGAAACAAAAGTTAGAACTGGACATGGAAGAAAAGACTGGTCCCAATTCGGAAAAGGAGTGCGTCACGGCTGTATATTGTTACCCTGCTTATTTAACTTGTATGTAGAGTACATCATGCGAAATGCCAGGCTGGATGAAGCACAAGGTGGAATCAAGATTGCCATGAGAAATATAAATAACCTCAGATTTGCAGATGACACCACCTTTATGGCAGAAAGTGAGGAAGAATAAAGAGCCTTCTGATGAAAGTGAAAGAGGAGAGTGAAAAAGTTGGCTTAAAACCAAACTTTCTGAAAACTAAGATCATGCATGTCCATCTAGTCAAAGCTATGGTTTTTCTGGTAGTAATGTATGGATTTGAGAATTTGACTATGAAGAAAGTTGAGTGCTGAAGAACTGATGCTTTTGAACTGTGGAGTTGGAGATCACTCTTGAGAGTCCCTTCTACTGCAAGGAGACCCAACCAGTCAATCCTAAAGGAAAACAGTCCTGAGTATTCATTGGAAGGACTGATGCTGAAGCTGAAGCTGAAGGTGAAGCTCCAATACTTAGGCCACCTGATGGGAAGAACTGACTCATTTGAAAAGACCCTGATGCTGGAAAAGATTGGAGGCGGAAGGAGAAAGGGATGACAGAGGATGCAATGGTCGGATGGCATCACTGACTCGATGCATATGACTTTATGTAAGCTCTGGGAACTGGTGATGGACAGGGAAACCTGGCATGCTGCAGTCCCTTAGGTTACAAAGAGTTGGACATGACTGAATGAATGAATTGAACTGAACTTCTGGCTCAAAAACCCATAGCTCCATCTTCTTCTCCCATTTTGAAGGTGCCCCCCACTGCCTCCCTCCTCAACTTACCCTTCTGTTCTCTATCCTTCATTGTCTGCCCTGAAAGAACTGAAGTTGTTCAAGTTCAGGCAGTATGTTTTGTTCTTTTTTCAACTGGTATGCACTGACTACTATTACCCTTTACAGTCCAGGGAGTTTGTGTATCAGATGCTGAGTTAAAGTAAATAAGCTCCAAGGACTCTGTACCGGAAACAGATACAGATGGGGCCAGTAAAACTGTGATCAAATCTCTGCTCTCTCCATCCTGTGGGACAGATTTGTAATTTTTTTTAAAACCTCTGGGCCTCAGATTAATTATTCTGTAAAGTGAGACTAAATTCTTTTGGTCACCTCATAGCAAAAGTCAAAGTGGGGATAAGCATAAATTGCTAAGGGTAATAAATTTTATGATGAATGCTAATACTGATTCTATCATTTCTCTCCCCAACACCCATCCTGGCCTAAGGCATTCCTCCTGCAAACTAAAGACATAGGCAAAGATCTCTTGGCCAATGCCTTTGGTTTCTAGTCAGTTGGTTCCAAATGTTTTCTCTACATTATCCACTAGTTCAGATGCCTGGTGACCAGGGCATAACCCTTACCATCAGATAGGATGATGGATCATCTAATGATCTTTTATGTTTAAATTAAGGAGAGTTACTTTTATTAATGTTTGCTGTGTTTACATACTAAGTAATATATATGTATGCTCATTCACTCAGTCGTGTCTGATGCTTTGTGACTCCATGGATTGTAGCCTGCTAGGCTCCTCTGTTCATGGGATTATCCAGGCAAGAATACTGGAGTGGGTTGCCATTTTCTCCCCCAGGAAACAACATGTGAAAATAAGTGAAGATGATAAAAAGTAACATCTGTTTCTGAAATTGAAACCATATAAATTTCAAGGGATTATTTATATATTTTCAGCTTGCTGATAGGTAGACTTTTTTCCTCTTGATGTGTCTTGTAATAACACACATTGCATAGTTTCTGGAATTGCTAAAGTAAATAGTTTCTTGTTATGAATTCCTTGGGATTCATTTTAAAGACAGTCCTATTGAACTCACCCACTATTAATTTACATGCAAAATACCATTCTACAGGCATGCTATTATAATTTGGGAATAATTTCATGGATAATTGCTTCAGTGTTGCTAATTCTAGCATATCTACACAAAACAAAGGGCAAGAGGAGTGATTCTAAATAAGCTTGGGATATTTATTGAACCAGTGGAAATGACTTCTGATTTCAAACATCTTAGTTATGGATGTGTTGTATTGTTATTTGAGATAAGGTGTTGTGGAAAGACAAACTCGGAATCAAACAGGTTTGGTGGAATCAGAGTTTTTCAGATGTCATTTAGTACTTACTTTGAGCCTTAGAATATTAATCTGTAAAATAGGGAATGTAAAACCAAGGGCTTAATGTTTTTAGTCACCATCCTAACTACTTTATGTATATATCCTCATTTAATATTCAGAACAATTGTATGTGGTCAGTGCTTATTTCACTTATAAAGGAAAGAAAATTCTTTTATAAAGACTGTGTCTCCTGCTCTGGTTGGCTCAGCCTCAGTTGCCCCTTTACCAGGACCCTGTACTTCACCCTATAAGAGCACCCATTCTTCAGGGCAGTCCTGAGGCCCTAGGACATGAGGTAAGAGGGTGGAGAATGATGCCCAGTTCCTGGTGAGCACACCTCTATGCTCTGCACCCCCCACCCTTGAGTTCCCCTTCGCATAGGAGTGTAGAGTTTGTAGAAGACACTGAGTAGAATCATCATGAAAAATTAGTAAGTGATTCCTGGTCCTTGCTGGAGAAGGCTATGGCATCCCACTCCAGTACTTTTGCCTGGAAAATCCCATGGGCAGAGGAGCCTGGTAGGCTGCAGTCCATGGGGTCACTAAGAGTCGGACACGACTGAGCGACTTCACTTTCACTTTCATGCACTGGAGGAGGAAATGGCACCTCACTCCAGTGTTCTTGCCTGGAGAATCCCAAGGATGGGGGAGCCTGGTGGGCGGCTGTCTATGGGGTCGCGCAGAGTTGGACACGACTGAAGCGACTTAGCAACAGTAGCAGCAGTCCTTGCAGACCCAGGGGAAGAGGGTAATCATCATTTATTGTTACCAGTCCTCATACTTGGGAGATCACTTGTACCGTAGACACTCTGCATCACAGGCTGTAGGAGAAGCAGAGGGTCTGCACCTCATGCCTGAAGAAATGCCTTTCTGCAACTGCACTTGTGCAGTGTGCACTTGGCACTGGAATCTAAGATGTGAGGCTGTTATGACCATCTGTCCAGAATAGTGGAAGTTGTCCCTACTCCAACAGTGCCCCATCATCTTTCTCATGGTTTTATCTAAAAACAAACTTGTTGATAGAGTGAATTTGACCTATTTTTTCCTTTATTTTCCTGGGCTAAAATGTCATTCTTGATAATGTGCTATTAAAAACAAGTTTTTATTCCTAATGGGTATTCTTTTCATAGAAAATACTAACAGAAACACATGTACACACACACACACACACACACACACAGACACACACACACAGACACACAGACACACACGAATACAGAAAACCTCATTGCCTATGTCAAAAGCAAACTGAGTATTTAAAAACTGAATCTGAGCATAGCTGAAGAAATAAGATGATGTGGAGAAAAATATTGTTCCCACAAAAGGTTGCTGCCTAGAGCGGAGAGAAGAAAGAAACTGAAAGTGATAGTCTAACTGTTTGAGACCATGGACTATACAGTCCATGGAATTCTCCAGGCCTTTTCCTTCTCCAGGGGATCTTCCCAACCCAGGGATTGAACCCAGGTCTCCCACATTGCAGGCAGATTCTTTAACAGCTGAGCCACAAGGGAAGCCCAAGAATACTAGAGTTGGTAGCCTATCCCTTCTCCAGTGGATCTTCCTGACAGAGAAATCAAATCAGGGTCTCCTGCATTGCAGGCACATTCTTTACCAACTGGGCTATCAGGGAAGTCCTGTGGAGAGGTTATTCATAACTGTTAGACTGGGTTGCAGATTATGTTTTGAGAATGACTTAAAGTTAATGGCAGAATGTATTTGACTCCAGGCAAGGGACCATGAGTTACTAACCACATTAAATAAAGAAAAACAAAACAAAGCAAAACACAGCAACTCACTTGTATCCACATACAAAGTAGAATTTTTGAAACTGAACAGGACTCTTCAAGGCCTTCCCAGAGACAGACACATTAGGGTCCCCTACCTTTTATTTGTTAGAGAAGCTATAACCTCCTAGGCCTTCCCTGAATTTCAAGGAGCACGTTTAATCAAAGAAGTGAGAAAGAGCACAAAGAGAATAAAGTAGTCAATCAAGAAAAAAATAATAATAGTTTAGCCATAAAACAAAGTAAAAAAACTGTAGTTCTTTCTCAAGGGCTGTAGATGAACAGTTCAGTTCAGTCGCTGAGTTGTGTCCAACTCTTTGCGACCCCATGAATCACAGCACGCAAGGCCTCCCTGTCCATCACCAACTCCCGGAGTTCACTCAGACTCATGTCCATCGAGTCAGTGATGCCATTCAGCCATCTCATCCTCTGTCATCCCATTCTCCTCCTGCCCCCAATCCCTCCCAGCATCAGAGTCTTTTCCAATGAGTCAACTCTTTGCATGAGGTGGCCAAAGTCCTGGAGTTTCAGCTTTAGCATCATTCCTTCCAAGAACATCCAGGGCTGATCTCCTTCAGAATGGACTGGTTGGATCTCCTTGCAGTCCAAGGGACTCTCAAGAGTCTTCTCCAACACCACAGTTCAAAACCATCAATTCTTCGGTGCTCTGCCTTCTTCACAGTCCAACATATGCACACATGGCCACAGGAAAAACTATAGCCTTGACTAGACGGACCTTAATCGGCAAAGTAATGTCTCTGCTTTGAATATACTATCTAGGTTGCTCATAACTTTTCTTCCAAGGAGTATGCATCTTTTAATTTCATGGCTGCAGTGACCATCTGCATTGATTTTGGAACTCCAAAAAATAAAGTATGACACTGTTTCCCCATGTATTTCCCATGAAGTGATGGGACCAGATGCCATGATCTTCGTTTTCTGAATGTTGAGCTTTAAGCCAACTTTTTCACTCTCCTCTTTCACTTTCATCAAGAGGCTTTTTAGTTCCTCTTCACTTTCTGCCATAAGGATGATGTCATCTGCATATCTGAGGTTAATTGATATTTCTCCCGGCAATCTTGATTCCAGCTTGTGTTTCCTCAGTTCAGTGTTTCTCATGATGTACTCTGCATAGAAGTTAAATAAGCAGGGTGACAATATACAGCCTTGACATACTTCTTTTCCTATTTGGAACCAGTCTCTTGTTCCATGTCCAGTTCTAACTGTTGCTTCCTGACATGCATACAGATTTCTCAAGAAGCAGGTCAGGTGGTCTGGTATTCCCATCTTCCAGATTTTTCCACAGTTTGTTGTGATCCACACAGTCAAAAGCTTTGGCATAGTCAATAAAGCAGAAATAGATGTTTTTCTGGAACTCTCTTGCCTTTTCCATGATCCAGCGGATGTTAGCAATTTGATCTCTTGTTCCTCTGCCTTTTCTAAAACCAGCTAGAACATTAGGGAGTTCACGGTTCATGTATTGCTGAAGCCTGGCTTGGAGAATTTTGAGCATGACTTTACTAGCATGTGAGATGAGTGCAACTGTGCGGTAGTGTGAGCATTCTTTGGCATTGCCTTTCTTTGGGATTGGAATGAAAACTGACCTTTTCCAGTCCTGTGGCCACTGCTGAGTTTTCCAAACTTGCTGGCATATTGAGTGCAGCACTTTCACAGCATCATCTTTCAGGATTTGAAACAGGTCAACTGGAATGCCATCACCTCCACTAGCTTTGTTCGTAGTGATGCTTTCTAAGGCCCACTTGACTTCACATTTCAGGATGTCTGGCTCTAGATGAGTGATCACACCATCATTAGTATCTGGGTCGTGAAGATCTTTTTTGTACAGTTCTTCTGTGTATTCTTGCCACCTCTTCTTAACATCTTCTGCTTCTGTTAGGTTCATATATTTCTGTCCTTTATTGAGCCCATCTTTGCATGAAATGTTCCCTTGGTATCTCTAATTTTCTTGAAGAGATCTNTCTCTTGTATTGTTGGAAGAGGGTGTTTGCTATGACCAGTGCATTATCTTGGCAAAACTCTATTAGTCTTTGCCCTGCTTCATTCCGCATTCCAAGGCCAAATTTGCCTGTTACTCCAGGTGTTTCTTGACTTTCTACTTTTGCCTTCCAGTCCCCTATAATGAAAAGGACATCTTTTTTGGGTGTTAGTTCTAAAAGGTCTTGTAGGTCTTCATAGACACATTCAACTTCAGCTCCTTCAGTGTTACTGGTTGGGGCATAGACTTGGATAACTGATATTGAATGGTTTGCCTTGGAGACGAACAGAGATCATTCTGTCGTTTATGACATTGCATCCAAGTACTGCATTTCAGACTCTTTTGTTGACCATGATGGCTACTCCATTTCTTCTGAGGGATTCCTGCCCGCAGTAGTAGATATAATGGTCATCTGAGTTAAATTCACCCATTCCAGTCCATTTTAGTTCACTGATTCCTAGAATGTCGACGTTCACTCTTTCCATCTCTTGTTTGACCACTTCCAATTTGCCTCGATTCATGGACCTGACATTCCAGGTTCCTATGCAATATTTCTCTTTATAGCATTGGACCTTGCTTCTATCACCAGTCACATCCACATCTGGGCATTGTTTTTGCTTTGGCTCCATCCCTTCATTCTTTCTTGAGTTATTTCTCCACTGATCTCCAGTAACATATTGGGCACCTACTGACCTGGGGAGTTCCTCTTTCAGTATCCTCTCATTTTGCCTTTTCATACTGTTCATGGGATTCTCAAGGCAAGAATACTGAAGTGGGTTGCTATTCCCTTTTCCAGTGGACCACATTCTGTCAGACCTTTTCACCATGACCCACCCGTCTTGGGTTGCCTCACGTCCATGGCTTGGTTTCATTGCGTTAGACAAGGCTGTGATCCTAGTGTGATTAGATCGACTAGAGTTCTGTGAGCATGGTTTCAATGTGTCTGCCCTCTGATGCCCTCTTGCAACACCTACCATCTTACTTGGGTTTCTCTTACCTTGGGCGTGGGGTGTCTCTTCACAGCTGCTCCAGCAAAGCACAGCCACTGCTCCTTACCTTGGACGAGGGGTATCTCCTTACCACCGTCCTTGCTGACCTTCAACGTGGGATGGCTCCTCTAGGCCCTCCTGCGCCCGCGCAGCCACCGCTGTACATGATATCTTGTACCTTATACTTGAGTTGTTCTGCAGACACTAAAAGTCCCACCAAGTGTGAAAGGTTAACTGCATGATGACTGTGAGCATGTAGACACCACATAGTCTGGAGTCTAGAGGATTGATAATGTTGACTCTTATGTTCTTACCTGGTTATTTTCACCATCAACCAATCAGAGAACTGTGCATGAGCTGATCAGGCACCTGTAGTCCACACCACTAAGTAACCTCATCTTTTTAAACTCTTCCTGAAAGCCATTGGGGAGTTTGTTTTTTTGTACCTATTCTTCTTTCTTCATACCTTGAAATAATTGCTGCACTTTCCTTCACCACAACCTGGTGTCAGTAGATGGGTTTGCTGCATGTCAGGTAAGTGAATTCAAGTTCAGTTAAGTAAAAATTTGAAGTAAACTATTTCTGCTGTGAGTAAGAATGAGTTTGTATCTTCACTACAAAGAAGATGAAAAGGCTTGCACTAGAAATCTTTTAGCTTCCATTGTTTTAAATTGTGACTTTAATTTTGATGGTCATCATATCATATGAAATATTTGGAACTTAGTGGGCTCTTTACTTTCCTAAGCTGAAGCTGTCCATTAGGAACTGTAGAGTTTAAATATCACCCTGGGCCTTGATAATGAATCCTGTAGCCAAGATTCTTATAGCTCCAATAGAGAAGATCTATGTTTTCTGCCACTGGTAATCAGGAGAAAAGTGGAAATACCATTGTACTTACACATTTAATGTGTACACATAAGTACACATTCCATGAAAATGATAAATAAAGAAAAACTAGTGTTTAAACTGAAAGTTTTAAAAAAGGTGTTTTAGAATAGGAAGTTTTGAGTGACAGTTGAGTAGTTCAAATATGTTTTAATTAAACAACTGGGATTCAGATGCACCTGATCTTGGTTAAGCTTGTAAATATTAGAATTTGACTATATTAGTAAAACTATGCTTATTAATGTAAACTGTGTTCAGTTAAAACCCTGTCTTTATTTTGTTTATGTAAACACTTTTCCTACATTCATATGGCTCACAGTAATTATAGATACATTCAGATTTTGAAGCTGAATACACTCTATTCTGCAAGTCATTTGGTAGTGATTCTCTCAAGATGCTCATTGTCGAATTGCTAAATAAAACAAACAGTGATTTAGCACCCTCTAGGTTGACATCTTTTTGGCCTTCTGAGCAGCTTATTGTACTGGGTTGCCAGAGATTTCACGTTGAAGCAGCTTCTAGTTAAACCTCTCACTTTCTGAATTTACTTGAAATGTATAGGACTAGAAGATAACAACTCTGGAGGAGGGCATGGCAACCCACTCCAGTATTCTTGCCTGGAGAATCCCCATAGACAGAGGAGCCTAGTGGGCTACAATCCATGGGGTCACAAAGAGTTGGACATGACTGAGCAGCTAAGCACAGCACAGCACGGTAGATACCAAACTTGGTCCAGGTAGCAAATACTTTTTGTTGGGGTGTGTTTGAAGAAATACTTCCACAAAATTGCTTTGATTCCAATCCTAAAAATCTTCCTAATTTTCTTTCTTATCTTCACTCATGTTATAACACATCATGCCTCATCACATGTTGTTTGGGCACTTTAAAAGAACAAAGTGTTCCTGCTTCAGGTATTTATCCATACCTGGAGTTATTGTGGCAGATCCAGCTTGTGGTCTTCTCAACAGGTATCTCACTCCTGCCTCCTTCTGAACAGAATTCCACTTTTTAAGGTATTCCTCTTCTTCTGGTAAACCATGGGATATCCAGACTCAAAGAGTGTGTCTAATTTAATATAAGTCAACTGTACTGACCAATTAGTCATTTAGGCATAAGAGTGGGTGCAAACCTGGCCATGAGACACAAGAAGTCTACTTGGGGTTGTGTACTTAGTAAAGACTTTTTTTTTTCCCTCCTACATAGAGAGTTGAAAAATAGATTGTACTGCATGTTAGACAAAAGTATGCAAAGGCTGGAACTGTTGCAACCACTTTGCAACAATGAAGAATTATCACATAAGAACAATCCAGCATGTAGAATGAAAAGATAAAAAGATTTTGAGGAGACTTTTGAGTTGCCAATTAACTGATCATCAACTAAGGTTTCCTTTATATTAAAACCAAACAAATCATGATTTTCAATTGTTTCAAGCAGATGCATCCAAAATAATCATCTTTGCTAAAAGCAAACTGCTTATTTTTACTTAATTATTGTGTTTAACACCCCTTGACTCCCCGGTGTCTTAGCACAGGTCTGAATTCTTAGATATGGCCTTTGAAGTCCTCTGAGATCTAGTCCAGTTCCCCTTCACTAGACTTTTTTTTCTCATCTTCACTCCTTATATTCCTTACTCATACAAATAGCCACAGAAAGACTACTTACAGAATTCTCAATTCACTATGTGTAATCCTGTTGAAATACCTTCATATAAGCCCTACTACCTTCCTAGAATATACTGCCTACTTTTGAATCATGTGTATTATTTCTAATCACTTTTGAGCTCAGTTTGGATGTTGTCTCCTGAGGTATGATTCTCCAGCATGTTCTGTTCGGCTGGGTGGTCCTTGCTTTGTATTCTCCCAGCCTTGTGTTTATCCTCCAACCTTGAGTCACCTTCTATACTATTTACTGTTACTGATATCAGAGTCTATCTTCAAGGTCATGGCCATGAAAACCAGAGATCAGCCTGGTTTATAGATTATTTCTAGGCCTTAATGAGTTCATAATGCTTAATGGGCATATGTAATGTGATAGTTTAGAAAACTGGTGTTTTATTACTGTATATGACATCAACACACTTTCAGATTGCAGCACTTTTTACAGTATCTAAGTGTCCAGTTTATCACCTTGTCAAATCATGCCCCTTAATAATTGTTAAGAGACCATATTCTTTGAGGTTCCCTAGCCCAGCTCTTCTTGGAATTTATATCTTCTTATCCCAAATCTCCTACAACCTCAAGAATAGAGGCTGTAAAGCAAGAATTAGACTCTTCAATTCCTAGTTGCTGGTCTGGAGAATGTAAGGAAAATGGAGCACCTATTATGTGTTAGGCATTTACATGATTTCTGTTTTTATAAAACATAGACTCCCCAGTGATACAAATGTATGTGCCTTTGGAGGAATTTTAGAATGATATAGACCATGATGCAATCATTTCAGCCAACTGGATAAGGAAATTCAGAGAAGATTTTAGAGAAGAAGTGAGATGGGAGCTGATCTTTGAAGGAAACATGGGTATGTCCAAGGAAGAAAGCCAGGAAAGGGCATAAATGTCAAAGGAAACACTTGAAGTGAGGATGCGAATGTGATGGCTAAAATGTGAGCTGGAAGTGATCTGCTTCACTGGCCACAGTCCTGCTGCCCCAGGAGTTATGATCCATGCCAAAAACCACTTCCTCCCTCCCTACCTCTGCCAACCAAATTTGGTTGATACTAAAGTGAGTACACAGTCCAAGAGCCAGAACCTCTGATTTGTGCATAGACACACGTTCTCTCTATTCTCTCATGAATAAGAATCAAGAGGTGCTAATGTTGATAACTCTAATTAACATAGAAAGCCTGGAAATACTAGGGGGCAGTTACAAAGTTAAACTGGGGAGATGAACTGGCAGAGAAGAATGAAGCAGACATACAGAGGAAAACAGGGAGGGAAAAGTAACCTTAGCTCTAGAGAAGGGACCACCTATATTTTTTCCCTTCTTACCCAAATGTAAACAGACTCCCTCAAGAATAGTATGTGAGCTAGTATGCGAGTGGACTGGGGTTAGAATTCAAATCTTCCTGACTCCAAAGTCTCTGCTAGTGATATTACATGAAAATGAAAAAATAAAAAGCAAATATACACAACAGAAAAGATGTTGCTTACTGATTCTTAAATGAATGCATAGAGTCATGTAAGGAAACATAGGATTATTCCTAAGCATAAAAGTGACTTTTAATATTTATAATAGCAATAGCTAACATTTTTTGGGTGATTACTATGTGCCAAACACTGTTCTAAATACTTTACATGGATTACCTCATTTTAGGGGATTTTAAGGCATGCTGCATTCTAGAATATATCTTTCCATAAATTACTTTTCAGGGAACTTGAACTGATCGGTAATGCACAGTAGTCTTTTTCAAAGTATCCTCTATTTAAGTGTGCTTGTTATATATGTGCTTCCAGTTCCAGATTTTTTTTTTTCATTCCAGTCTCAATACAAATATGAAAAAAAAATCAGTAGAGAAGAGACTGACCAATCCAATGATAATTTAATTAGTTTTTAGTAAAATGATTAGTATACATGATCCTTTACATTTGTAAAACTGATTTTTCAAAGTATATTCACAATTACATCATTTTAATCTTATAAAACTCTGTGAGTTCAGGAGATTATGATATCATGTTAATAAGACCAATCTTTGCACCTGGAATCCAGAGAGTGGATGGGAAAAGTAGCTGGTCTAAGGCCTAAGTAGGTGGAGAGCTCACTAAGTCAGAAAGCTGCCTGATTTCTCAGGTTCTAGCTATAGCTCTATGGCAGGGATTTTGTGTAGATGAAATGCTGTGATTTACCCCATAGCCAATCTGTGATTTGGTGTTGATTTCTTTTTGATTTGGGTGGAGTTGTTCTGAGCAGGATAAAGATAACATCAACTTAATCTAATACTTTTCACTATTTTTAAAACTCAGCCAGCCCATGTCAGACTAGGTGCCTTCCTGTGGTTATTAGGGTCTCTTGTCTCCACTCTACCATGGGATATGTTGAAGGTGACATCAATAAGATGGCAGGAAAAAAGGTCTCAGCCATTATGCCCCAACCAAAACAATAATTTAACAACTACCCATGGACAAAAATTGTCTTGGGAGAGCTCTGGAGTAAAATTAACAAGCTGAAGAAACCAAGAAGAAGATAAAAAACTGATTTAGGCCATAAAGAAAATCAAAGATGCATTTACCTGCATCACACAAACCCATAAGCTGGTACAGCTTGGCACCAAGAAGGACCCCTTGGTTTTGACTTTCCTCCATAAGACAAAAGGAAAGCAATAAGATCCAAGCAGACTTTGCCACTGAGAACCCGAGGAGCCTTTGCCACCAGTAAGGGCATTGGCAGGCTTTGCTGTTAAGGACTTCTGTAGTCTTGATTTATGTGACACTACTTCAGCTGTTGAAGCTGCCCCGAGGCTTTGTTGTTGTGTTTCACTGGAGCCTTAGCCACTATTGTGGCCCCTTGGAGACATAGCTGCCACCACTGCCAATTGCCCAGAGCTGAAGTCACAGTCTTATATATCTATGCCCAGGCCATGGGTGCCCAATCATGTGTCCCTGGCAATGGTGCCTCACACATCCCTGTGTGTGTTCTCAGTCCTGGTATTATCACACACCCCACTCAGACAGCCCATAAGAGTGAAGGTCTATCCTCTATGAAGCCAGTCCTTAAAGTCTGAAAGAGGTTATACCTTCTTCAAATGTGCAGGCACCAATGCAAGATTATAGGAAACAAGAAAAATCAAGGTGACATGACACCAAAAAAGCAAAATAAAATTTAAGAAACCAATTCCAAAGAAAGTGATAGTGATAAAAGTGTTGTTTTAAATAAATACAGTGAGCTACAGAACACAGGCAATTTAACAAAATAAGAAAAACTCTACAAGGACAAAATAAAATTTTAACAGGGAGATAAGAATCGTAAAATGAACCAAAGATAAATTCTAGACATGAAGAATACAATGAATAAAATGAAAAATGTAATAGAGAGCTATGATATAAGACTTCATCAGGCAGAAGAAATAATTAATGAACTCAAAGACTAGTCATTTGAAAACTACTCAAGCAACTCCTGCAGCTCAATTCCAGAAAAAATAAACGACCCAATCAAAAAGTGGGCCAAGGAACTAAATAGACATTTCTCTAAAGAAGACATACAGATGGCTAACAAACACATGAAAAGATGCTCAACATCACTAATTTTCAGAGAAATGCAAATCAAAACCACAATGAGGTACCATTTCACACCAGTCAGAATGGCTGAGATTCAAAAGTCTACAAGCAATAAATGCTAGAGAGGGTGTGGAGAAAAGGGAACCCTCTTACACTGTTGGTGGGAATGAAAACTAGTACAGCCACTATGGAGAACAGTGTGGAGATTCCTTAAAAAATTGCAAGTAGAACTGCCATATAACCCAGCAATCCCACTACTGGGCATACACACCGAGGAAACCAGAATCAAAAGATACACGTGTACCCCAATGTTCATCACAGCACTGTTTATAATAGCCAGGCCATGGAAGCAACCTAGATGTCCCTCAGCAGATGAATGGATAAGAAAGCTGTGGTACATATACACAATGGAGTATTATTCAGCCATTAAAAGAATACATTTGAATCACTTCTAATGATGTGGATGAAACGGGAGCTGATTATACAGAGTGAAGCAAGCCAGAAAGAAAAACACCAATACAGTATACTAACACATATATATGGAATTTAGAAAGATGGTAACGATAAACCTGTATGTGAGACAGCAAAAGAGATACAGATGTATAGAACAGTCTTTTGGACTCTGTTGGAGAGGGAGAGGGTGGGATGATTCTGGAGAATGGCATTGAAACATGTATAATATCATATAAGAAATAAATTGCCAGTCCAGGTTCAATGCAGGATACAGGATGCTTGGGGCTGGTGCACTAGGATGACCCAGAGAGATGGTATGGGGACGGAGGTGGGAGGGGGGGTCAGGATTGGGAACACGTGTATACCCATCACGGAGTCATGTTGATGTATGGCAAAACCAATACAGTATTGTAAAGTCAAATAAAGTAAAAAAAAAAAATTAAAAAAAAGAAAACTACTCTGTCAGTGGAGAAAAAAAGAAAGAAGAATGTAAAAAAGAGATGACATCAATGAGATATGGAAAATCATCAAAAGAATCAATATATGCACTATGGGAAGCTCAAAAAGATAAAAAGAGAGAAGTGGCAGAAAGCACTTAAGGAAATAATAACTGGAAACTTCCCAAATCTTTTGAAGAAATGGACATCCAGATTCATGGAGGTCAAACAAATCCTAAATAGAATCAACTCAAAGAAGACTATAATTTTGCATATAGTAATATTGTCAAAAGTAAATGATTAAAAGAGAATTTTGAAAATGGCAAGAGAAAAGCAACTACTCATATATAATGGAATCACCATAAGAAAAAATGCAGTATCTCAGCAGAACTTTTGCAGGCCAGCAGAGAGTGAGTTGATATATTCAAAGTATCGCAATTAAAAAAAAAATCCTGCCAATTAAGAATACTATACTAAACAAAGCTAGCATTTAAAAAATGAAAGAGACATAGTGGCTCAGATGAGCAAACACTGAGGGAGTCTGAGTGGACATCCTTAGGTCTGTCTTATAAGCTATGTTTAAGGGACTTCTTCAAATTGAAGCAAAGACATATACAACTATATGAAAACATAATCTCACTGTTAAAAGTAGATATACAGACAAGTACAGGATAATGGAACACTGTAATAATGGTGCATAGATTAGTTTTACAATAATTTAAAAGTTAAAAGACAAAAATTTGTTAATGTATACATAGTATAAAACAGAGCAAACTCTAACTACAAGAACATAAAATGTGTGTTTATGGAGAAGTAAAAGTGTAGAGTCCCTGTATGTTATTGAAGTTCAATAATTACTAACTTAAAATAGAGGGTTATATTTATAAAATATTTTATGCAAACCTCAAGGTAACCACAAAGAAAATAACTTACAGTAGTTACATCAAAGATAAGGGAAAAAGAATCAAAGCAGATTGCCACAAAAGGTCATCAGATAAAAATTACTTTAAATATAATTAGATTAAGTTCAGGTAGTTCAATTGGTAAAGAATCCATCTGCAATGCTGGAGACTTGGGTTCAATGCCTTGGCTGGAAGATCCCCTGCAGAAGGGCATGACAACCCACTCCAGTATTCTTGCCTGGAGAAGTCCATGGACAGAGGAACTTGCTGGGCTACAGTACATGAGGTCGCAAGCGTTGGACACAACTTAGTGACTAAACCACCACCGGATTAACTTCACAATTAAAGCCATAGTGTGACCATATAGATTAAGAACAAAAGCAAAAAACAAGATCAGCTATATGACATCTATGAAGAACTCATATTTATTTATTTATTTATTTTTATTTAGGAATATTGACATATAAAAATTATATTAGTTTGGATGTATAACATGATTCAGTGTTTGCATATATTATGAAGTGATCAACATAATAAGTCTACTTAACAGCTGTCATATATAGATATGATTTTATTTTTCTGTGATGAGGACTTTTAAGATCTACTTCCTTCAAATAGGCAATGCAGTATAGTCACCATATTGTACATTACATCTTTATGAATTATTTAGTTTATAAAAGAAAGTCTGTACCTTCTGATCTCCTTTCCCTATTGTGCCCATCTCCCACCCAAAAAACTCACCTTAGATTTAAGGACATATATAGATTGAAAGTGAAAGAATGGAAAACAATGCAAATAGTAACCAGAAAAAGCAAGGGTGATTATTCTTTTATCAGATATAATAGACAAAACAGACTTTAGAATTACATAAGAATATTATATAATGGTTACAAAGCTAATTCAAAAGGAAGATGCAGGAATTAAAAGTATATATAGGGTCAATATCAAAGCACCTAAAGATATAGAGAAAATATTGATCTGAAGAGAAAAATTGACAATAACACTTCAATACCCCACTTTAAATAATGCATAGAGCATCAAAAGAGAAAATTAGTAAAACAACAACAAACCCCTCTCCCCAGCAGTCTTGAATATTTGTATGGTTAAGATAGATCAAGTAGACAGAAACAAAACTTTCCAGAAATCAACAGAATATTTATTCTTTTTAAATGTACATGGAATATTCTTCAGGATAGATCACAAGACAAATGAAAATGATAATACAATATATGAAAATGCATAGGATGCAGTTAAAGCAGTACTGAGAAAGAAGCATATAGCATGAAATCCCTACATTAAAAAAGAAGAAAATATCAAATAAAAAATCCAACACATCAGGAACTAGAAAAATAACAAAGTAAGCCCAAAGTTAGAAGAGAGAATGATATAGTAAAGATGATACCAGAAATAAAATTAATAGATAATAAGAAAAGCTATTACCATAGATGTCTTAGAAATTAAAAAGATCATCAGTTCAGTTCAGTCGCTCAGTCGTGTCTGACTCTTTGCGACCCCATGAATCACAGCACACCAGGCTTCCCTGTCCATCACCATCTCCCGGAGTTCACTCAAACTGATGTCCATCGAGTCGATGATGCCATCCAGCCATCTCATCCTCTGTCGTCTCCTTCTCCTCCTGCCACCAATCCCTCCCAGTATCAGAGTCTTTTCCAATGAGTCAACTCTTCGCATGAGGTGGCCAAAGTACTGGAGTTTCATTCAAAGTACTGGAGCATCATTCCTTCCAAAGAACACCCAGGGCTGATCTCCTTTAGAATGGACTGGTTGGATCTCCTTGCAGTCCAAGGGACTCTCAAGAGTCTTCTCCAAAAGCATCAATTCTTCGGTGCTCAGCTTTCTTCACAGTCCAACTCTCACATCCATACATGACCACTGGAAAAACAATAGCCTTGGCTAGACAGACCTTTGTTGGCAAAGTAATGTCTCTGCTTTTCAATATGCTTTCTAGGTTGGTCATAACTTTTCTTCCAAGGAGTAAGCATCTTTTAATTTCATGGCTGCATTCACCATCTGCAGTGATTTTGGAGCCCTCCCAAAATAAAGTCTGACACTGTTTCCACTGTTTCCCCATCTATTTCCCATGAAGTGATGGGACCAGATGCCATGATCTTCATTTTCTGAATGTTGAGCTAAAGCCAAGTTTTTCACTCCCTCTTTCACTCTTATCAAGAGGCTTTTTAGTTCCTCTTCACTTTCTGCCATAAGGATGATGTCATCTGTATATCTGAGGTTATTGATATTTCTCCCGGCAATCTTGATTCCAGCTTGTGCTTCTAAGGACTATTATATGATAAAAAAATTGGACAAACTAAAGATATGGATGAATTCCTAGATTAATAAAATGGGAATAAATTTCATTAAGTATGTGAAAGACATATACACTGAAAGCTACAAAACATTGCATTATTTGTTCAAAAGGCTCTCCACTGAATTGTTTCTTGCATCTTTATCAAAAACTTAATTGGGTATAATTGTGTGGGTCTATTTCCTCATTCTTATTTCATTCCATTGATCAATATATCTATCTTCTTGTCAATACCATGGTGTTTTTATTATTGTATTTATATATCAAATCTAATATCAAATAGAATACTCCCTCATGCTTTTTTATTTTCTTCATTAAAGGTTGTTAGCTATACTACAGTCAGACTTTTCCAGATAAATTTTAGGATAAGCCTTTATGTCTATGATAAAGCTTGGTAGAATTTTGATAGGAACTGGATTGTACATATATAGATCAATATTTGGAGAACTGAACTTTGCTATATTGAGCCACATAATCCATGAACATAGTATATTAAACCTATTTCTTTTTTAAAGATTAATTTTAATTGGAGGATAATTACTTTACAATATTGTGATGGCTTTTGCCCTACATCAACATGAATCAGCCACAAGTGCACGTGTCCCTCAATCCTGAAACCCCCTCCCACATCCATCCCCACCCCATCTTTCTGATTTTTCACAGAGCACCAGCTTTTTGTGCCCTACTTCATGCATTGAACTCGCATTTGTCATCTATTTTGCATATGGTAATATGCATGTTTCAATGCTGTTCTCTCAAATCATCCAACCCTCGCCTTCTCCCACAGAGTCCAAAAGTCTGTTCTTCACATCTGTGTCTTTTGCTACCTTGCATATAGCATCGTCATTGCACTGTCTTTCTAAATTTCACATATGTGCATTAATACACAGTACTTGTGTTTCTCTTTCTGACCTTTCACCCTATATAATAGGCTAAAGTTTTATCCTTCTCATTAGAACTGACTCAAATGTGTTCGATTTTATAGCTGAGTGATATTCCATTGTGTGTATGTATCACAACTTCCTTACCCATTTGTCTGCTGATGGACATCTAGGTTGCTACCATCTCCTAGCTATTCTAAATAGTGCTTCAATGAATATTGGGGTACATGTGTCTCTTTCAATTCTGGCTTCCTCAGGGTGTATGTCCATTAGTGGGATTGTTGGGTCATATGGCTGTTCTATTCTAGTTTATTTTTTTTTAATTGAAGAACAATTGCATTACAAGTCCCAGTTTTTTTAAGGAATCTCCACACTGTTCTCCATAGTGGCCTTACCAGTTTGCATTTTCACCAACAGTGTAAGAGAGTTCTCTTTTCTCTACACCCTCTCCAGCATTTATTGTTTATAGACTTTTTGATGATGGCCATTCTGACCAGCATGAGATGATACCTCATTGCGGTTTTGATTTGAATTTCTCTAATAATGAGTGATGCTATGCTATGCTAAGTCAATTCAGTCATGTCCAACTCTGTGCGACTCCATAGACAGCAGCCCACCAGGCTCCCCCATCCCTGGGATTCTCCAGGCAAGAACACTGGAGTGGGTAATAATGAGTGATGTTGAGCATTTTTCTTATGTTTATTAGCCATATGTATGTTTTCTTCGGTGAAATGTCTGTTTAGTTCTTTTGCCCACTTTTTGATTGGGTTATTCATTTTTTTTTTGGTATTGAGCTGCATGGGTTACTGTATATTTTAGAGATTAAATTTTTGTCAGTTGTTTCATTTGCTATTATTTTCTCCCATTCTGAAGACAACATTTTCACCTTTCTTATAGTTTCCTTCATAGTGCAAAGGCTTTTAAGTTTAATTAAGTTCCGTTTGTTTATTTTGGTTTTTACTTCCATTACTTTGGGCAGTGGGTCATAGAGGATCTTGCTGTGACTTATGTCAGAGAGTGTTCTATGTTTTTCTTTAAGAATTTCATAGTTTCTGGTCTTTCATTAAATCTTTAATCCATTTTGAGTTTATTTGTGTGTATGGTGTTAGAAACTGTTCTAGTTTCATTCTTTTACATGTGGTTGACCAATTTTCCCAGCACCACTTGTTAGAGACTGTCTTTTTTCCATTGTATATTTTTGCCTCCTTTGTCAAAGAGAAGGTGTCCATAGGTGCATGGATTTATCTCTGGGGTTTCTATTTTGTTCCATTGATCTATATTTCTGTCTTTGTGCCCATACCATACTGTCTTGATGACTGTAGCTTTGTGGTATAGTCTGAAGTCAGGAAGGTTGATTGTTCCAGTTCCACTCTTTTTTCTCAAGATTTCTTTGGTGATTTGAGGTTTTTTGTGTTTCCATACAAATTGTGAAATTATTTGTTATAAGTCTGTGAAAAATACTGATGGTAGCTTGACAGGGATTGTATTGAATCTATAGATTGCTTTGGATAGTATACTCATTTTCACTACTTTGATTGTTTCAATCCATGAACATGGTATATTTCTTCATCTATTTTTGTCATCTTGATTTCTTTCATCAGCATTTTATAGTTTTCTATGTATAGGTCTTTTGTTTCTTTAGGTAAATTTATTCCTAAGTTTTATTATTTTCTTTGCAATGTTGAATGGAATTATTTCCTTAATTTCTCTTTCTGCTTTCTCACTGTTAGTGTATAGGAGTGCAAGGGATTTCTGTGTACTAATTTTATATCCTGCAACTGTACATACTCATTGATTAGCTCTACTAATTTTCTAGTGGTATCTTTAGGGTTTTCTATGTAGAGGATCATGTCATCTGCAAACAGTAAGAGTTTTATTTCTTCCTTTCCAATCTGGATTCCTTTTATTTATTTATTTTTTTTCTTCTCTGATTACTCTTGCTAGTACTTCCAAAACTGTGTTGAATAATAGTGGTGAGAGTGGGCAACCTTGTCTTGTTCCTGATTTTAGAGGAAATGCTTTCAATTTTTTTGCCACTGAGAATAATGTTTGCTGCTGGTTTGTCATATACGGCTTTTATTATGTTGAGATATGTTGCTTCTATGCCTGCTTTCTGGAGAATTTTTTTTTTTAATCATAAATGGATATTTAATTTTGTCAATGGCTTTCTCTATATCTGTTGAGATAATCATCTGGCTTTTATCTTTCAATTTGTTAATATGATATATCACATGGATTGATTTGCAAATATTGAAGAATCCTTGCATCCCTAGAATAAAGCCCACTTGGTCATGACGTATGATCTTTTTAATATGTTATTGGATTCTGTTTGCTAGAATTGCCTTCCCGGGTAGCTCAGAGGTTAAAGCATCTACCTGCAATGAGGGAGACCTGGGTTCAATCCCTGGGTTGGGAAGATCCCCTGGAGAAGGAAATGGCAACCCATTCCAGTATTCTTGCCTGGAAAATCCCATGGACAGAGGAGCCTGGTGGGCTACAGTCCATGGGGTCGCAAAGAGTCAGACACGACTGAGCAACTTCATTTTCATCAGTGATATTGGCCTATAGCTTTCTTTTTTTGTGGCATCTTTTTCTGGTTTTGTTATTAGGGTGATGGTAGCCTCATATAGTGAGTTTGGGAGTTTGCCTTCTTGTGCAATTTTCTGGAAAAGACTGAGGATAATTGGTATTAGCTTTTCTATAAATTTTTGGTAGAATTCACCTATGAAGTTATCTGGTCCTGGGCTTTTGTTTCTTGGAAGATTTTTGATTATAGTTTCAATATCTGTGCTTGTGATTGGCCTGTTCAGATTTTTGATTTCTTCTTGTTTCAGTTTTGGAAGGTTATACTTTTCTAAGAATTTATTTCTTTCAAGTTGTCCACTTTATTGTCATATAGTTGCTCATAGTAGTCTCTTATGATCTTTTGTATTTCTGTGCTTTCTGTTGTGATTTGTCCATTTTCATTTCAAATTTTATTGATTTGATTTTTCTCTTAATTTCTTGATTATTCTGGCTAACAGTTTGTTTAGTTTGTTTATTTTCTCAAAGAACCAACTTTTAGTTTAGTTGATCTTTGTAATAGTCTCCCTCATTTCTTTTTCACTTATTTCTGTTCTGATTTTTATGTTATCTTTTCTTCTACTAATTTTGGGGTATTTTTGTTCTTCATTTTCTAGTTGTGTTAGGTGTAAAGTTAGGTTGTTTATTTGATGTTTTTCTTGCTTCTTGGGGTATTCTTGTATTGTTATGAACCTCTCTCTTAGCACTGCTATTACAGAATCCCATAGGTTTTAGGTTGTCATGTTTTCATTATCATTTTTCTATGCATATTCTGATTTCTTCAATGATCTGTTGGTTGATTATTCAGAAGTGTTGTGTTTAACCTCCATATGTTTGTGTTCTTTATAGTAGTTTTTTTCCCCCCTGTAGTTGACATCTATCTTACCACACTGTGATCACAAAATACGCTTGAATTGATTTAAATTTTTAAATATTTACCAAGGCTAGATTTGTGGCCCAGAACATGATCTATCCTGGAGAATGTTCCTTGTGCACTTGAGAAAAAGTGAAATCCATTGTTTTGGGGTGAAATGTCCCATAGATATCAATTAGGTCTAACTGGTCAACTGTATCATTGAAAGCTTGTGTTTTGTTGTTAACATTCTGCTTGATTATCTGTCCATAAGTTTGAGTGGGGTACTAAAATTCCCCACTATTACGGTGTTGCTGTTTGTTTCCCCTTTCATACTTGTTAGCATTTACCTTATGTGCTGAGGTGCTCCTATCTTGGGGGCATATATATTTATAATTGTTATATCTTCTTCTTGGATTGATTCTTTGATCATTATGTAGTGTCCTTCTTTGTCTCTTTACACAGCCTTTATTTCAAACTCTATTTTATCTGATATGAATATTGCTATTCCCATTTTCTGTTGGTCTCCATTTTCATGAAATATCTTTTTCCAGCCCCTCACTTTCAGTCTGTATGTGTCCCTAGGTTTGAGGTAGATCTTTTGTAGACAGCATATATAGTGGTTTTGTTTTTGTAACCATTTGGCCACTCATTATCTTTTGATAGTATAATTTAACCCATTTATATTTAAAGTAATTATTGATAAGAATGATAATGTTACCATTTCCTTTATTGTTTTGGGTTCATTTTTATAATCCTTTTCTGTGTTTCCTGTCTAGAGAAGATTTTTTAGCACTTTTTGAAGAATTGGTTTGGTGGTGCTGAATTCTCTCAGCTTTTGCTTGTCTGTAAAGCTTTTGATTTCTCCTTCAAATCTGATTGAGATCCTTGCAGGGTAGCGTAGTCTTGGTTGTAGGTTTTTCTCTTTCATCACTTTAAGTATGTCCTGCCATTCCCTACTGGTCTCAAGAGTTTCTATCGAAATAGTCCGTATGTTCATAGAGTCAGTGATGTCATTCAGCTATCTCATCAACTGTCGTCTCCTTCTCCTCCTGCCTTCAATCTTTCCCAGCATCAGGGTCTTTTTCAGTGAGTCAGTTCTTCACATCAGGCAGCCAAAGTGCTGTTGCATTAGCCCCCTCAGATTGTCCTCAGGGCATTCAAGCCCAGTTCTTACCCTAAGGACCGACAATGTAGCCTATGCTTCCTTGCCCATCCCCCACTTGCTGCTGGCAGACATGAGTTTCTGAGCCACTTCTCCACTGGTAATGTTGGTTAAGCCTTTTTTTTTTTTTTTTTTTCTGGCTATGTTCCCCTTGGAGATTCCAAATCTCCCCATCAACCTGCCTTTGAGAGGGTTTCCTATTGTATGGAAACGTGTCCTCCTTCACAACTCCCTCCCCAGGATGGATCTCCTTTGGTCCCTAAATTTTTTGTCTATTTTTGTCTTTTATATTTTGTCCTACCTCTTTTTGAAGAGATTGGCCTGTCTTTCTGGTTGTCCTATGTCCTCTGCCAACATTCAGAAGTTATTTTGTGGCAGTTGCTCCACATTCAAATGATCTTTTGATGAATTTGTGGGGGAGAAAGTGTTCTCCCTGTCCTATTCCTCCGCCATCTTGGGGCTGCACCTCTAAACCTATTTCTTTACGTATTGTTTCATTTCTTTCAAATTTTACTTTTTCTTATAAATTATTTTTGTTTTCATGCATTTGTTGCTACTGTATAGGCAATAAGTTGATTTTCGTGTGTTGATCTTGATTTGAAAACTTCCTCCTGCTAAACTCAGTTACTAGTTAGAGAGGTATATTTCTGTACTTTCGTATGTCTATGTAGACTATCACATCATCAGCACACAGGTCCATTTACCAAATAAAGAAATGCAAAATACATTTATTTCTTTCCTTTCTGCTCTGTGTATCTATTTTCCTTGCCTTTATTCAATAGATAGAACTTTTAGAAGATGAATTAGATTTGTGAGCATGGACATCCTTGCTTAAGTATGATGCTAGCTGAGAGTTTTTGTAGTTGCTCCTTATTAAGTTGAGGGAATTATCTTCTATTTATTCTTCCTTTTTTGAGAATATTTGTCTTAAATAAACTCCCTGCTACTTTCTCACTCTGTTNATTGTATTTCTATGTTTTCATATAGCTCACTGTTTCCTTAAAATAACTATTTTGAATTCTTTATTAGGCAAGTTGCAGATCTTCATTTTTGGGGCTTAGTTAGAGGAAAATTATTGTGTTCCTTTTGTGATTTAGGTTTCCTTGATTTTTCATGTTGTTTGAAGTTTTTCATTGCTGTTTTCACATTTGAAGAAAACATCACTTCCTCCAGTCATTACTGACAATCTTTAAGAGACAAATACCTTTTTTATCCCTACTACTACTACTACTACTACTAAGTCGCTTCAGTCGTGTCCGACTCTGTGTGACCCCATAGATGGCAGCCCACCAGGCTCCCCCATTCCTGGGATTTTCCAGGCAAGAACACTGGAGTGGATTGTCATTTCCTTCTCCAATGCATGAAAGTGGAAAGTGAAAGTGAAGTCGCTCAGTCATGTCCAACTGTTGGCCACCTCATGAACTACAGCTTACCAGGCTCCTCCATCCATGGGATTTTCCAGGCAAGAGTACTGGAGTGGGGTGCCATTGCCTTCTCCAGGAATTAGGAATTTTTCTCAGATCTTGATTCCATCTCCCAACCCACAATTCTTGTTCCTTCTTGAGGGAAGAATTCATAGGATTTTGTGCATTCTCCTGATTCTGCAAAGTCAGCCTGGGTGCTGATTGTTTTCTGTTTGCTTTCTGTTAGGATGGTGATGAATTCTCAAATTTGTTTTCTTTCTCCCAGTATTATAGAGTTGGTCCAGCTTTCTTCATGTGCTTACTAGCATCTAAAAATTCTCATACTTGCTACCCTTGGGAACCTACCCAGGGAGCAGGCCATAGTTTGTGTGCATGTGTGTGTCTGTGTGTGCGTATGTGGCACATGGTGTATTGGGATTGCTCATAAGCCAATTGGGGGACCTTCAGGTTAGACATTCTCAGAAGATTATTGGCTGGCTTCCTGATGGAGTCTTCAAAGCATTCAGTAGGAGCCATTTCTTTTTGATCTCTTCTGAGAACCTTGACTCCTATTATCCCTGTCCTTCCCCTCTCCTTGGTCAGGGAGCATATTTAGTATTCTGAACAGAGTAAGAAGTTGATGTATCTTTGGAAACATCCTACACAGCTGTGGAAGCTGAGAACATTACTCACATGTTCTCAGTTTTCTTCCAATAGAGAAAATAAAGTTTGATAAAGTTGTGGCACTGAGTTGATCTGCTTTAAGGGAGGGATGACACATAAAGTGTAAATGTTTATCTTACCCCCATCAGGGCATCTGATCTTGGATTTTATTTGTTCAAATCATGGGATGGAACTTATTTGCTGGACTTTAAGACTTCCACAAATGTGCTGTCATCCAATATTTGTCAAAGTTAGCCTTCTTTGGGCTGAAGACAGTAAACAACTCCTATTCCAAAATTTAAAAAAATCAAAAAATATGGATGTGGGTGGGAAAAAATAAAGCAAGATTGACAAAGAGTGAATAATTTTTGACTCAAGAACATGGTCCAATTAAAACAAATAAATTTATATTAAAAAAAAGAAAGGCAAT
>SJYQ01005867.1:14759-90014 GCA_006410935.1 Redunca redunca | reverse complement strand
AGTAAAAAAAAGTTCATTGTAATATTTTTGAAATTTTCAAAAATAAAAATATTGAAAAAGTATTTCATAAGGTGTTTACTCATTCACTTATACACATCTTGGTTTCAGATTAACTTAGTGTTTTTTGAGACACCAGTTGTGTCATTATTTCACTTTTCTCAGTTTGTTAAAGTCAAAAGGAATTTGAAATTTCTATATGCAATAGCTTTCTTTGCAAGTGCACTCCATGTCAATTGGCTTTTCATGGGTCCAAATTGCTTTCTGAGTTTGGGTAGAGACATTTGGCTGTTCCAGGTAAGTATACCTATTGGCAGATGGACAACTTTCTCCATATGGACTATAACATTTACCATAAATTTATATGCATAAATATACCTTTAATAGGTGCCATATGTTGGTTCACTGCTTAACATTCATAGAGTAGACTTCCTCCCCACCCTTTTTTCTCTTCTTTAATCTATCCCTTTTGCTTAACAATTGGGGTACCTGATTTCATTCTATGCTATTTCTTAGAGTTCCTTTCTTAGAGTTCTTGCATCTTTAGGGGAAGAAGTAATGTGTCAATCAAGACATATAGGCAGCCATGCTTATTGCCTGTGTGGAGGCCATGGAACCAGCTTGAAGAAAAGAGGGAGAAGACGTTGGAGAGCTAGAGGGTGGGTCCATGCACACAATAAGCCTGGGAACTTCTGGCATAAAATGGATTTAACCACTAACTATTCTGGATTCCTATTGCTGCATAAAAATCCACCCATAAAAGTAATGGCTTAAAACAAAAATAATTTTATTTAGGGGTTTAGCTGGGTTGTTTTTGTTCTCCATGTGAGGTTGACTGAGGATGTGATTATCTGAGTGGTCACTGGACTAGAATATGTGAGATGATTTACTTCCACATATGGCACCTTAGTAGAGATTGCAGGAAGTTTAGACTCAGTTGAGATGCTTGCAATGTCTGGCCCATTCCCTCTTCGATTATGTGGTTTTAGTACTTCTCTATTTGACCTCTATATCACCTCTCACAGAAGATAGCCAGAATTTTCACATGATGATCTAGGACCCCAAAAAAGGCAATAAAAGGCAAAAAGGTAACCATCAGGCCTTTTGAAGTCCAAGACCCCAAATTGTCACAACTTCATTTCTGTCACATTCTATTGTTCAAGGCAGATCACAGAGTCATGGACTATAAAAGATTCCATGGGGGAGGGGCAAGTATCACTGTGGAGCATGATTGCCAACTAGTTTTCATGTTTCCCCTTGTGGTATTCAATAATTCATATTTTCCACATACAAGACACAGTCACCTCCTGCAAAATTCTCCAAGTCTTGTTTCAGTATTATACCAAGTTTAGACATGAAGCCAGGATCTCATCACACAAATGAGGTCCAGATGTGGACAAAGCTTTTTAGATGTAGTCTCTCAGATATACCTCAGATATTGTCCCTCCTGAATAGAAGAGCTGTGAAATGAAGAGATAACGTTTCTATTCCTCATCACCAAACAGATAATGATACAGAAATCAGTTCATCACAATCCTGGAATTGATTCATCACACATCTCTTTAATCCTGCTCCCTGGGAATTGTCTTACATGGCTCTTGGCTCTGCCTTCTTCTTTCATAGGAAATGCTCCTGTTTGTAATTGAGAAGCATTCTTAGGCTGTTTTCTTCCCGGAAAAGGTTGAAGGCTCAAAGAACAATTTTCATTATGAACCATATTATCTCCTATCGGCCAAATTGGTACAATTTCTTTAAAAGTATAATACATTCATTTTATATCAAATTAAAATTCTGTTCTATTTCTTCTTGAGACAGGCTGTGTGTAAGAATGATATTGGATAGTACCTAAAGACTCCAAGAAACCTTTTTGTCCAGCTAAAAAGTATAATACGACATACCTTTTGTGTCAAATCTAAAAAGAAAAGATACAAATGAACTTCTTTATAAGGCAGAAAGAGACTCAGAGACTTACAGATTTCGAGAACAAACTTATGGTTGCATGGAGAAAGAATGGGAGGAAAGGATATTCAGGGATTTTGGGGTGGACATATGCATACTCTTATATTTAAAATCGATAATCATAAAGGACCTGCTGTATAGCACAAGGAACTCTGCTCAATGTTATGTGGCAGCCTGGATGGGAAGACAGTTTGAGTGATAATGTGTAAATGTATATGTATGGTTGAGTCCCTTTACTGTTTATTGGAAACTGTCACAATATTGTTAATCAGCTAGGTGTGTGTTAGTCACTCAGTGTTTTTCAATTTTTTGTCACCTCATCAATGGTAGCCCACCAGGCTACTCTGTTCATGGAATTCTCTAGGCAAGATTACTGGAGTGAACAGCCATTCCCTTCTCCAGGGAATCTTCCAACCCAATGATCAAAATCAGGTCCCCTTCATTGACAGGCAGATTCTTTACTGTCTGAACCACCAGGGAAGCCTCTTAACCAGCTATACCCCAATATAAAATCACAGTTCTTTAAAAACAATAAAAGAACCTTAACAGTTTTACTTTTTATCCCTGCTGAGTCTTGGCCCCAAGGCCACAAGTGTGAGACCTTGCATGTGACCTTGGGGGCAGGACTCAACATTCCCCCCTCTTCTTATCAATGGGCCAAATCTTTGACATCTTAACACCCTGTTCACGTCTAATTACCTGTATATCCATGTCTAGGGTCATGGGGACCCAGGTCATTGAGGAAAGGGTTGGAGACCACTCTGGCTTCTTCCTACTAGAGGGATGTTGTAGGGTCCTGTGTCCCAGGGCTCACTCTCTGTTAGGGTGCATTTGTGGAGGGAAATGAGGGCCCATGGAATGATAAAAGTGCTTTTCCAGAGTAGTCCATGTATTAACCTGCTGGTATCCTGGTTGTGACAACATCTGGAGATTTTACTTATATTCTAGAAGAGACAAACTTATCAGGAAGGTTAGAGACACATAGAACAGATGGTGCCAAGGGACCTAGAAGAGGGGCTATGCAGGACAACCAGGGCCTGTGATGTTGTTGTTTCTCTAGGTATGAGAAGATCCAAGAATTGGGCCTCATGAAAATTTTTACTTAAAAATATCTAACAAACTGAAGACCTATCCTGCTTGTTTTTCCAAGAGCAGAGTGCCTCATTCCTGATTTCTACCCTGAACTCCTTTCAATGGATATTTAAGGTCAGCAGCTGTAGTTACTCTGAACTTAATCTTTGTAGAGGCAGATGACAAGTTCCAGTTTCTAGTCAGCAGAGTCCCTTCAGGCTCATACATTTGATCATTGTTTCAGGGAAAACTCATATCCATCCTTTCCCATGATGCCAGGAATGCTGATTCCCACGTCTATGAAGGTTTTTTTTTTTTTTTTTTTTAATGTACTGCTACTGGACTAGGCCTTGAAAGTAGCAAAAATCATGAACCATATCTGCCTTTCTAGTAGTCTGTTCTAGTCCAGGAAAATATTCCCTCTTGCTGCTTCTTCCCATATCTAGAGTGACATTATTACAATCATTGATCTCATATGGAACTATACATTATATTTTTATTAGAGGCTCAGTCATACATTTGGTAATGTAAGAGACAACTATTCTGTAAAACAGGCAATATAGAAAATAACGTAGCTAGCAGTTAAAATAAGCTCACAAGTAAAATTTAAGAACTTTCATTAGGTGTAGCCCAGCATATCGGAGAAGGCAATGGCACCCCACTCCAGTACTCTTGCCTGGAAAATCCCATGGATGGAGGAGCCTGGAAGGCTAAAGTCCATGCGGTCGCTGAGGGTCAGATACGACTGAGCGACTTCACTTTCAGTTTTCACTTTCCACTTTCATGCATTGGAGAAGGAAACGGCAACCCACTCCAGTGTTCTTGCCTGGAGAATCCCAGGGACGGGGGAGTCTGATGGGCTGCCATCTATGGGGTTGCACAGAGTCGGACACGACTGAAGTGACTTAGCAGCAGCAGCCCAGCATATACCATGTCGTCTTACTCAGTCTGTTAAATGACTACAGCCTGGTGTTAATCTGGTTATAGAACATGGGGCACCTGATCCTTATCCAAAGATTGATTATGAAGTTAGGCTTCAGAAACAGTGTCCTTTTATTAACTCAACTATATCTTGTAACAGTATAACATAACAGCAAAGGACTAACTGGGAAGTAAACACACCTTAATTAACAAAACTAGAATTTAATATTTAGTGAGACATAATTTTTCTAAAATTATTTCAATTTTTATTAGTCCATTGATTATAGATGCTATAGGCCTGTCATTAGTTTTTGGTGAGGTGGACTTTTTTCTTCTAGAGGTCCTCACTATAGTTTGAGATTTTTGTATATGTCAGAAGACAGTTTTTGATTTATCTGATAAAGCTATTTAGGACTCAAGTGTCTAAAATTTCCAGAGGAAGAAGGTAAAGGAAAAAAAACAGTTTTAATTTTCACACAGGTGTAAATTACTGAATTGTTTCAAACCATAAATAGTTTGAAGAGAAGAATTTCTTTATAACTGAAAACAGAGATCAGAAGCCAGTAATATGTCAGACAAAAAGTCATGAAAATAGTAATAATATTTAGCAGTTTATTTAATCCCATGTAATTAATTTTTGTTCTGTTGTCCTTACCTGATGATTGAGGATGATAGTGAAAGTGATAGCTTTTAAGAAGTATATGAAATTTTTGTTATTGCTTGTGTGATTTGTCCAATGAAATTGGTGCCTTGATCACTGGAGATTGTGGAGCATATACCAAAGTGGAAGACACATTTTAAACCTTTTTTTTTTTTTTTCTTCATTGTGAGAACACCAACTCTGCAGCCAGGAAAGGCTTTATAGCATCAAATGAAAAAATGAGGTTTTAGAAGGATCAGGGACAAGCCAAGTGGCCATCTTGGATTTCCCATAGCCCTGACTGTTTGACTTACACTCATTGGTTATCAATTTTAAAATCCCTGATTTAGGAGTAGCTGTTGTTTTCAGTTGCTCAGTTGTGTAGGACTCTGTGACCCCATCGACTGCAGTACACCAGGCTTGCCTGTCCTTTACCATCACCGAGAGATTGCTCAAACACATGTCCACTGAGTCAGTAATGGTATCCAACCATCCCATCCTCTGTAGCCACCTTCTCTTCTTGCTCACACTCTTTTCCCAGGAAAATAGTTTTTTCCAATGAGTTGACACTTCTCATCAGGTAGCCAAATATTGGAGCTTCAGCTTCATCATCAGGCCTTCCAATGTATATGTAGGGATTATGTCTTCAGGATTGACTGGTTTGATATCCTTGCAGTCCAAGGAACTCTCAAGAGTCTTCTCCAGCACCACAATTTGAATTCACTGATTCTTTGTGGCTTCCCTGGTGGCTCAGAGGTTAAAGTTTCTGCCTGCAATGCAGGAGATCTGGGTTCGATCCCTGGGTCAGGAAGATCCCCTGGAGAAGGAAATGGCAACCCACTCCAGTATTCTTGCCTGGAGAATCCCATGGACAGAGGAGCCTGCTGAGCTACAGTCCACGGGGTCGCAAAGTGTCAGACACGACTGAGAGACTTCACTTTCTAGCCTTCTTTATGATCCAACTCTCATATCCATATATCAGTTCAGTTCAGTTCAGTGGCTCAGTCGTGTCCGACTCTTTGCCACCCCATGAATCACAGCACGCCAGGCTCCCCTGTTCATCACCATCTCCCAGAGTTCACTCAGACTCACGTCCATCGAGTCTGTGATGCCATCCAGACATCTCATCCTCTGTCATCCCCTCCTCCTCCTGCCCCCTCCCAGCATTAGAGTCTTTTCCAATGAGTCAACTCTTCGCATGAGGTGGCTAAAGTACTGGAGTTTCAGCTTTAGCATCATCTTTTCCAAAGAAATCCCGGGGTTGATCTCCTTCAAAATGGACTGGTTGGATCTCCTTGCAGTCCAAGGGACTCTCAAGAGTCTTCTCCAACACCACAGTTCAAAAGCATCAATTCTTCAGCGCTCAGCCTTCTTCACAGTCCAACTCTCACATCCATACGTGACCACAGGCAAAACCGTAGCCTTGACTAGATGGACCTTAGTCAGTAAAGTAATATCTCTGCTTTTGAATATACTATCTAGGTTGGTCATAACTTTTCTTCCAAACAGTAAGCGCTTTTAATTTCATGGCTGCAATCACCATCTGCAGTGATTTTGGAGCCCCCCAAAATAAAGTCTGACACTGTTTCCACTGTTTCCCCATCTAATTCCCATGAAGTGATGGGACCAGATGCCATGATCTTTGTTTTCTGAATGTTGAGCTTTAAGCCAACTTTTTCACTCTCCTCTTTCACTTTCATCAAGAGGCTTTTTAGCTCCTCGTCACTTTCTGCCATAAGGGTGGTGTTATCTGCATATTGGAGGTTATTGATATTTCTCCCAGCAATCTTGATTCCAGCTTGTGTTTCTTCCAGTCCAGCGTTTCTCATGATGTACTCTGCATATAAATTAAATAAGCAGGGTGACAATATACAGCCTTGATGCACTCCTTTTCCTATTTGGAACCAGTCTGTTGTTTCATGTCCAGTTCTAACTGTTGCTTCTTGACCTGCATACAGATTTCTCAAGTGGCAGGTCAGGTGGTCTGGTATTCCCATCTCTCTCAGAATTTTCCACAGTTGATTGTGATCCACAGAGTCAAAGGCTTTGGCATAGTCAATAAAGCAGAAATAGATGTTTTCATGGATCTCTCTTGCTTTTTCCATGATCCAGGGGATGTTGGCAATTTGATCTCTGTTTCCTCTGCCTTTTCTAAAACCAGCTTGAACATCAGGAAGTTCACAGTTCACATATTGCTGAAGCCTGGCTTGGAGAATTTTGAGCATTACTTTACTAGTATGTGAGATGAGTGCAATTGTGCGGTAGTTTGAGCATTCTTTGGCATGGCCTTTCTTTGGAATTGGAATGAAAACTGACCTTTTACAGTCCTGTGGCCACTGCTGAGTTTTCCAAATTTGCTGGCATATTGAGTGCAGCACCTTCACAGCATCATCTTTCAGGATTTGAAATAGCTCAACTGGAATTCCATCACCTCCACTAGTTTTGTTCGTAGTGATGCTTTCTAAGGCCCACTTGACTTCACTTTCCAAGAGGTCTGGCTTTAGATGAGTGATCACATCATCGTGATTATTTGGGTCATGAAGATCTTTTTTGTACTGGAAAAACCATAGCTTTGACTATATGGAGTTTTTCAGCAAAGTGATGTCTCTGTTTTTTAATACACTGTCTAGATTTGTCATAGTTTTTCTTCCAAGGAGCAATTGTCTTTTAATTTCATGGCTGCAGTCATCATCCACAGTGATTTTGGAGCCCAAGAAAATAAAACCTGTCATTGTCTCCACTTTCCCCCATCTATTTGCCATGAAGTGATGAGATAAGATATCCTGATCTTTGCTTTCTGATTGTTCAGTTTAAGGCAGGTTTTACACTCTCCTCTTTCACCTTCATCAAGAGGCTCCTTAGTTCCTCTTCACTTTCTGCCATTAAAGTATCTTCTGCATATCTGAGGTTGTTGATATTTTTCCTGGCAATCTTGATTCCAGCTGGTAAGTCATCCATCCTTGCATGTTGTATGATGTACTCTCTCTTTAAGTTAAATAAGCAGGGTGATAGTATACAGCCTTGATATACTCCTTTTCCAATTTTGAATGAGCCCATTGTTCTAACTGTTGCTTCTTGTCCTGTATACAGGCTTCTCAGGAAACACATAAGGTGATCTGGTATTCCTGTCTCTTTAAGAATTTTCCATAGTTTGTTGTGATCCACACAGTCAAAGGGTTTAGCATAGTCAATGAGGCAGAAGTAATTTTTTTTTTTTTATTCCCTTGCTTTTTCTATGATCCAGTGGCATGTACAAAATTCTCTTCTCAGGGTCCACTACCCATAAACATTTCTTTTCACTTTCTGTATTCTTTATTTACCCATTTAGAGAATAGCGACCTGTAAGTCACACTTGCTTCCTTTTCCCTTAATAAAATATAATTAAGAGTAAATACATCTCTTTTACAAATTAACCTCAGCAATATTATCAAAAGATAAAGACACACACTGAGACATAAATAAGGAAAGTAGGATAACTTTTTTATTAACTGAAATCATGCATCCTACTTTCTTTCAGCAACCATGAACTTTCCTTTATATCAGCATTCTGTAGATTTGTAAAAGTAAATCACCCAAAGCTCTTATCTAATTTGCATTTTCTTTCCTTAAAAGTTTCCTCACAGTGTCTATGCTAATTAGATTAATAGGGCTTCTGAGGTGGCGCTAGTGGTAAAGAACCCACCTACCAATGCAGTAGACTTCAGTTCAGTCCCTCAGTCCTGTCTGACTCTTTGCCACCCCATGAATTGTAGCATGCCAGGCCTCCCTGTCCATCACCAACTCCTGGAGTTCACCCAAACTCATGTCCATTGAATTGGTGATGCCCTCCAGCCATCTCATCCTTTGTCGTCCCCTTCTCCTCCTGCCCTCAATCCCTCCCAGCATCAGAGTCTTTTCCCATGAGTCAACTCTTCACATGAGGTGGCCAAAGTATTCCAGTTTCACCTTTAGCATCAGTCCTTCCAAAGAACACTGATCTTTAGAATGGACTGGTTGGATCTCCTTGCAGTCCAAGGGAGTCTCAAGAGTCTTCTCCAACACCACAGTTCAAAAGCATCAGTTCTTTGGCACTCAATTTTCTTCACAGTCCAACTCTCACATCCATACGTGACCACTGGAAAAACCATAGCTTTGACTAGACGGACCTTTGTTGGCAAAGTAATGGCAGCAGACTTAAGGTGACACAAATTCGATCTTTGGGTTGGGAAGATCCCCTGGAGAAGGGCACGGCAATCAACTTCATCATTTCTGCCTGGAGAATCCCATGGACAGAGGAGCTTGGTGGGCTACAGTTCATGGGGCCTCAAACAAACATTAATACCAGGTATTAATTTAATAGTGAATATTAGTAATTTAGTTTAATTTTTCTTGAATTTAGAATTGCTTAGTTTGCAAGCATTTACTTTCGTTTAGGTCAATTAAATAGAGCTCTTTGACAAATTAACCTCAGCAATGTTATCAAAAGACAAAGACACACACTGAGACATACATAATTCTGGACAGACAGCAATCTCTGAGAGACAGAAGGATTTGAGAGGAGAAAGTGGCAACAGAAAGACATATGTGGCTTGAGTCCCTGAGATCCAGATTCTGACTGAGTGCTATAAAAGTTTTATCTTAAAGAACACAAAAGAGATCAAGTTGAGGGATTGTTGTAATTTAGTGTGCCATTAAGAGGCTGATTTTTCTTGGTTCCCAAATTTGTATCAGATCCAAGTTTTGTTACAAAAGAATATGAGCTTTTCCTTTCTTTCTTTTCTTTTCTTTTTTTTTTTTTTTAAGGTGTGACTTTTGTTTTTTAACTAACTGTGTGACTTAGAGGGTCATAGTTCCCTGACTAGGAATCGAACCTGAGCCTTTGCAGTGGAAGCATAGTCTTAACCCCTGGACCACCAGGGAAGTCCCATGTGTGATTTAAAAAAAATAATTTGATTTATATTGGAGTATAATTGATTATCAATATTGTGTTAGTTCAGATGTACAGCAAAGTGATTCAGTTATACATATACTTGTATCTACACTTTTTCAGATTCATTTCCCATTTAGGTTATTACAAAATACTGAGCAGAATTTGGAATTAAAGAAAATCATAAAATATACTTTGAGGACAATTGGGAAGTGTGAAACGCAATATTATGTTAAAGAATATTATTTTATGAATATTGCTTTCTAAGCTGTAGAGTAGGAATGCTGTTATATGGGCGAGGGTCTTCATTTTTCTGAGATACATCAAAAAGTGTTAGAGATAAAGTGGTCTTTTGTTTGCAGTCTAAACTCAAATTCAACTCAAAAAATAGGTAAAGAGAAGATTAAATTTTAGTGTAGACTGCAAACAAAAGTCGGACATAACTGAGTGACTGAACTGAACTAAACTGAACTACACTCAAATAATTCAGAAGGAAAAAACCAAAGCAAAACAAGAAAGAAGCAAATATGGGAAAATATTAACAGTTTCTGAATAGATGAAAGGCTTACTTTGTATCTCAGTTGGTATAGAATTTACCTGCAATGCAGGAGACCTGGGTTCAATCCCTGGATTGGGAAGATACCCTGGAGAAGAGAAGGTGCTACCCACTCCAGTATTCTGGCCTGGAGAACAGATGAAAAGCATATAAATGTGTTAACTGTACTTATTCTTTCAACTTTTCTGTAATTTGAAATATTTTAAATAAAACATAGCAGTGGAGGGAAAATTATTCAAGGGGTGGCAGGAGGATCGTCATGTGCTCAATGCCTTCTATGGGCCCAGGACTGGCATGAGCTATCTCACTTGTTTCCTCACAGCCTCTGCAAAAAGTATGTATTCTTATTCCCATTTTACAAACAGCCCAACAAAACTCAGAGATGTTGAGTGACCTTCCTATGGTCACTAAGCATATGAATGGTGAGCTACAGGTGTGCATGAAGCATTTTAAAAATTTTATTTATTTTAAATGAAACAAAGATGCTCAGTAAAACTTTAATCCAATTATCTGCTGATGGGTGGGGTTGGGTTGCCTCCCTGGTAGTTGTTTGACCTGAGGAGATCCAGCGCTGGGGTCTACAGGCTCCATGGTCTGGTTAAGGGTGCTCTCCAAGAAGGTTTACACCAAAGGAGGCCTTCCCAGATAGTTGCTGCCAGTCCCCCATCTCTGTGGTGTGCCCTTGCTGACCTGTGCCTCCACGGGAGACCTTCCAACACTAGCAGGTGGTTTTGCTTGAGCTTCCTGTGGAGTCACTGTTCCTTTTCTCTGAGTCTTGGTGTGCACAAGATTATGCTTGTGCCCTCCAAGACTGGAGTCTCTGCTTCTCCCAGTCCTGTGGAAGTCTTATAATCAAATCCCACTGGTCTTCAAGGTCAGATTCTCTGGGGATTCCCAGTCCCTTTGTTGGGTCCTCAGGCTGGGGGGCCTGACGTGGGGTTTCAAACCTTAGCAACAATGGGAGAACTTCTTTGGTATTATTATTTTCCAGTTTATGGATCACCCACTTAGTGGGTATTTGATTTTATGGTGATTGTGCCCCTCCTACTGTCTCACTGTGGCTTCTTCTTTGTCTTTGGTTGTAGCGAATCTTTTTTGGTAGGTTTCAGCATCCTCCTGTGATGGTTGTTCAATAGCTTGCTGTGATTTTGGTGTCCTTGCAGGAGGAGATGAACATGCGTTCTTCTACTCCATCATTTTGAAATGGAAGTCAGCCATTTAAAAAAAAAAAGATTTTCAAGGTCAAATCTTTCCCAGTTCCTGAGAATATGGCCTAGAGATGAGTCTGAGGGAGGTTCTCAAGATGTACATGAGCCCATCCTTAGAATGGGTGTACTGAAAGTTCACTGGCCTAGAAGGTGTCCCAACTGTACCAGTGAAATCTCTGCATGCCTCAAGGCACAGTGGGGCTAATGGCACAAATAGCCATTTTTTTTAAAGAGAAGATTAGCATTTGTTGTTGTTGTTGAAATTTATTTTTTTTAATTTAAAGTTATTTATTTTAATTGGAGGCTAACAAATGCAATGAGAGGGAGAGGTGATCCCTGAATGTACGACAGAGAGTGGCACAAATCTGTGCACAAACCTATGCACAAACGTGCGAAAATGCACCTGGTAGCTAGGGCAGGAAAGAACAGAAAAAAAGTTTTCCTGGAACCAACTGTGACTCACCTTTTGATGATTTCCTGAAATGTGGAAGGCACTCTTGGGGGTGATTCAGAGGCTACTCCTCAGTTAGTCATTCAGTCGTGTCCAGCTCTTTGTGACCCCACAGACTGAAGCATGCCAGGCTTCTCTGTCTGTCTCCAACTCCCAGAGCTTGCTCAAACTCATGTCCATAGAGACAGTGATGCCATCTAACCATCTCATTCTCTGTCGTTCCCTTTTCTTCCTGCCTTCAATCTTTCCCAACATCAGGGTCTTTCCAATGAGTCAGTTCCTTGCATCAGGTGGCCAAAGTATTGGAACTTCAGCTTCAGCATCAGTCCTTCCAATGAATATTCAGGATTAATTTCTTTTAGGATTGACTGGTTGGATCTCCTTGCTGTCCAAGGGACTCTCAAGAGTCTTCTCCAACATCACAGTTCAAAAACATCAAATCTTCAGCTCTCAGCTTTCTTTATGGCCCAACTCTGGCATCCATACATTGCTACTGGAAAAATCATAGCTTTGATAGATGGACCTTTGCTGGTAAAGTAATGTCTCTGGTTTTTAATGTGCTGTCTAGGTAGGTCATAGCTTTTCTTCCAAGGAGCAAACATCTTTTAATTTTATGGCTGCAGTCTCTATCTGCAGTTACTTTGGAGCCCAAGAAAAAAGTCTCTCACTGTTTTCATTGTTTCCCCATCTATTTGCCAAAAAGTGATGGCACCAGATGCCATAAACTTAGTTTTTTTAATTTTTAATTTTAAGCCAAGTTTTTCACTCTCCTCTTTCACTTTCATCAAGAAGCTCTTTAATTCTTCACTTTCTGCCATAAGGGTGGTGTCATGTGCCTATGTGAGGTTATTGATATTTCTCCTGGCAATCTTGATCCAGCTTGTGTTTCATTCAATCTGGCATTTCGCATGATGTTTTCTGCACATAAGTTAAATAAGCAGGGTGCTAATATACAGCCTTGATATTCTCCTTTCCCAATGTGGAATTAGTCTGTTGTTTTCATGTCCAGTTGTAACTGTTGCTTCTTGACCTGCATACAGATTTCTCAGGAGGCAGGTAAGGTGGTGTGATATTCCCATCTCTTTAAGAATTTTCTATAGTTTGTTGTGATCCACACAGTCAAGACGCTTTGGTGTAGTCAATAAAGCAGAATTAGATGTTTTTCTGGAATTCTCTTGTAGTCCCTATATGGGCCACCAAGTGTTGAAGCAGAATCAGTGCAGGTTGGAAAAGAATTTCCAGACATAGAGTATTGCAGAAAGGAGTGAGTTTATTAAGGACAAATAACAGATAAAGGGGGCACTGTGAGTGCAGTAGGCTGACCTCCTGTCACACCAGGGAGAGTTGACAGTTTTCATGAGTTAATAGCCAATTTTTATAGCCTCAAGAAAAAGAAAATTCCTGCTGGCATTAGGTGATTGGTTAGGGCAATATAGGGTGCTTACTGGAGTGGGCATCTTTGTCTGATTGGGAGTCAGGAAGCTTGTTAGTTATGATGAGGAGCTTTTGACAACAATTACAAAGGGGCTTAATCAACTTCAGAGGTGAACTTGGTTCTGGGCTCTGCTTCTGTAGCCTTGGTGCAAGGCCTCACACCTGTGGCCTTGGGGGAAAGACTCAACAATCCCATTCTTTACCCTGAGTTAGTTTCCTCAAGTAGCTTCAAATGAACCCAGTCTCAGTGGCATTCCTCCTTTGTTATTCACATAAGCTGTATGTTGTGGAAGTGAACCTTCAAAGTTATTTTGCCTCTGCTGTGTATCACAAGGCCTTTTAAAGTCAAGAATCAGTTTATATACTAATTTTTTATTTTCAAATCTTACACCATGTGCTAGTATAAATTCATGATAAGCATTAGCTTATGACACAGTTGGGAGTCCTAATTTTTTTTCCACAATAATCTGTCTTTTCTACCAGATCACTCTCCTGGTCTTACATCTTTAGTTTTTAATTTTCTGTCTTGTGAAAAGATGCTACAATATAATTATGTGTCCCAGAGACAGGATCAATGGAGGGAGAATTCGGACCTAGGCTGTTGGAGTTTTAATCCCTACTGTTCCTCAGGTGGCACTAGTGGAAAAGAACCCAACTGCCAATGCAGAGAACTTAAGAGATGTGGCCTTGACCCCTGGGTCAGGAAGAGCCCTTGGAGGAGGAAATGGCAACCCACTACAGTATTCTTGCCAGGAGAATCCAATGGACAAAGGAGCCTGTAGGACCACAGTCCATAGAGTTGCAGAGTCAGACATGACTGAGGCAACTTAGCACACACAGTTTATAGTCTCAGTCAGCTAACTGCTCTGATCTCATGTTCCTTATTTGTGAAATAATCCTAATAATATGACCCATACCTCATAGATTTATAGCAGAGACAGCTGCCTGATCACCAAACCTATTTCCTCTTCTTCCAGAGTACAAAACTAGAACACAGTTCCCAGTCTCCTTTTTTGTTATCTCTAGACATAGATCTGAGTGTAGCCAATGGATATGGGTATAAATGATGTGAAACACTTCCAGCCTAGCTTACACAAACCTTCTATGAGTATATTCCATCTCTTTTCTTCATTCTACTGACTGGAATAGGTATTAATTTCAAAGTAATCTTGGAAACCAAATTTGAAGATAGTAGAGTTTCCACCAACTTGAGTCCCTGAGTGATTCTAAGGAGAAGGGCCATCTTTTTGACCTATACACCCATCCAATCTAGTACTGTAATTGGTGATATAAATTAATTCCTATTATGTTGGAATCTTTGAAATAGGGCCACCCTACCTAATACATGCATAACTAGTAAAAGAATCAAATAAATTAATATGTTTGAAATACCTACCCCAACGTCTGGGACATGGTAAGGTTCAATAATTATTATGGATGATGGGTCACTACTAGGTTTATGCAGAGGTCTTAGTGTTATCTCCTTGACAATCACTAAGCTAAGGCTGGATCTTATATTCTCATTTGATTGGTCAAACTACATCCCTAACAATTAGGTTCAACATTAGTCCCTATATTCACCTCTAATCTTCCCCTGGGCCTCAGAGGCATTCATTAATCTGTGTATGACATTAATAATAGAGTCCTCATTCATTTCTGCTCCTGAAGACTTTTTCTATCAATACTTACCAACTATTTTTAAATTATATTTTACACAAAAGTTCTGCTTAAGGCAGATAGGATGCCAACATTAGCTAATTCTGCCAAGATTCAAGATATTCTTGGAATCCTTAAAAAATTCTTAAAGCCTACAATAATAAGTCTCAGGAGTTGTTGAAATGTACATGGTTTTATTAGCAGGTTAGGGATGGGAAAATAGAGGGGAAAGGGGGAATATTGGTCTAATTGTATCATTGAGAGATTTTGTAACTTTTAAAATAAGAGTTTAGGAGATATTTTGAATATAGTAAAAATATCTAGAATATATGTTATTTGTGTCATTCTTCAAAAATATAGGAGAAAAATAAAGATATTTTCACACAAACTAAAATAATGTTTTGACCTTCAGGAAAGAAATGAACATTTCCTTTAAGAGTTCTTAATGAAGAGAGAAAATATCTCCTACTAGAAGCCTCTAAAGGGAGAAAGGATTGAAGAGAATAGAAAAAGACAATTGTAAATCCAAATGGATACTGACTAAAATAATGATTCAAATGCCTTTGAGAGTTAAAGAGTTGATAAAAATACACAGTAATATTATCAGAAAGTGTTTGAGATAAGTATGTAATATTAAGTCACTTTCAAGTTCTTTCACTGTGTAAGAGGTATTAAAGCAATAATTTAAGGCAGATTATAATGAATCCTTAGTTTACTAGCTGAAAAGATAGTGCTTGTTTCTTGGGCTTTCCAGGTCACATACTGGTAAAAAATCCACTTGCCAAAGAAGAGATGCAAGTTCAATGCCAGGGTCAGGAAGATCCCCATAGAAGAAAATGGCAATCCACTCTAGTATTCTTGCCTGGGAAATCCCATGAACAGAAAAGCATGGCAGGCTACAGTCCATGGGGTTTCAAAAGAGTGTAACACAAATAACAACAACAATAATGAATTAAGGCTGCATAATTATGTCAAAGAGTAAATATAAACAAATATTGGATAATGTTTTCAGAAGCTTTTAATAAAGGGGAGAAAGGGTATAATGCACAGTACTTGATTAATAACAAAAGAAGGCAGAAAAATTAAAGAAAATTTCAAAGAACCAATGAGAAAATAGAAAACAAATAGAAAGAGTGTAACTTTAAGTACAAATATATCTTTAACATAAAAACATAAATTTTATATTCATCAATATTTCAGTTAAATTAATCCTATTAAACTCAAAGATTTCCTACAACCAAGATTACTTGGTAAGGATCTCATTGAAAATTGATGGAGAAATAGAACGCTAAACAGACAAGCAAACATTAAGAGGATTTAACACCACCAAACAAGTTTTACAGCAAATGTTAAAGGGATTTCTATAAGCTGGAAACAAAAGACAAGAGAAAGACCTACAAAACAAACCCACAACAATTTAAAAAATGCCAATAGGAAGATATGTATCAATAATTACTTTAACTAAAAATGGATTAAATACTTCAAGCAAAAAACATAGACTAGCTGAATGGATACAAAAGAAAAAGCAAGACCCATATATAATCTACAAGAGATCTACTTCGGACCTAGAGATATATACAGACTAAAAGGGAAAGGATGGAAAAATATATTCCATGCAACTGGAAGTCAAAAGAAAGCAAGAGTGGCAATTCTCATATCAGACAAACTAAACCTTAAAATAAAGATTATTATAAGAGATAAAGAAAGACACTACATAATGATCATGGGATCAATCCAAGAAGACATAACAATTGTAAATATTTATGCATCGGACATAGGGGCACCTCAGTACATAAGACAAACATGAACAGACACAAAATGGGAAATTGATGGTAACACTATAAGAGTAGGGAACTGTAACAATACACTTATACCAATGGACAGATTCTCAAAAAAGATAATTAATAAGGCAATACAAGCCTAAAATGACACATTATACCAGATGGACATAAATGATATCATCAGGACATTCTATCCAAGTTTAGATGAAACACTTTCCTCAAGTGCACATGGAATGTTCTTCAAGATATACAATATCTTGGGTGACAAATCAAGTCTCAGTAAATCTAAGAAAAATGAAATCATATTAATCTTTTCTGATCACAGCCCTATAAAACTAGATATCAACTATGGGCAAAAGTATTGTAAAAAAACATAAACACATGAAGATTAAATATTATGTTTCAAAATAATGAACTGATACAGTTCAGTTCAGCCACTCATTCATGTCTGACTCTTCGTGACTCCATGGACTGTAGCAATCTAGGACTCCCTTTCCATCACCAACTCCCAGAGTTTACACAAACTCATGTCCATTGAGTCTGTGATGCCATCCAACCATCTCATCTTCTGTTGTGCTCTTCTCACCCTGCCTTCAATCTTTCCCAGTGTCAGGGTCTTTTCAAACGAGTCAGCTCTTTGCATCAGGTGACCAAAGTATTGGAGCTTCAGCTTCAGCATCATTCCTTCCAATGAATATTCAAGGTTGACTTCCTTTAGGAATGACTGGTTGGATCTCCTTGCTGTCCAAGGCACTGTCAAGAGTCTTTTGTCACATGTCACTTTGCTAACGTGTGAGATGAGTGCAATTGTGCAGTAGTTTGAGCATTCTTTGGCATTGCCTTTCTTTGGGATTGGAATGAAAACTGTCCTTTTCTAGTCCTGTGGCCACTTCTGAGTTTTCCAACCTTTCTGGCATACTGAAGGCTGCACTTTCACAGCATCATGTTTTAGGATTTGAAATAGTTCAACTGGAATTCCATCACCTCAAATAGCTTTGTTCGCAGTGATACTGCCTAAGGTCTACTTGACTTCGCATTTCAGGATGTCTGGTTCCAGGTGAGTGATCACACCATCCTGCTTATCTGGGTCGTGAACATCTTTTTTGTACAGTTCTTCTCTGTGTTCTTGCCACCCCTTCTTAATATCTTCTGCTTCTGTTGGGTCCCTACCATTTCTGTCCTTTATTGTGCCCATCATTGCATGAAATATTGCCTTGGTATCTCTAGTTTTCTAGTCTTTTCCATTCTATTGTTTTCATCTTTTTCTTTGCACTGATCATTGAGGAAGGCTTTCTTATCTCTCCTTGCTGTTCTTTGGAACTCTACACTCAAATGGGCATGTCCTTCCTTTTCTCCTTGCGTTTTGCTTTTCTTTTCATAGCTGTTTTTAAGGCCTCTTCAGACAACCATTTTGCCTTTTTGCATTTTTTTTTTTCTTGTGGATGGTCTTGACCACTGCCTTCTGTACAATGTCATGAACCTCCTTCCATAGTTTTTCAGGCACTCTGTCTATCACATCTAATCCCTTAAAACTGTTTGTCACTTTCACTGTATAATCATAAAGGATTTGATTTAGACCTAAATAGTCTAGTGGTTTCCCTTACTTCCTTCAATTTAGGTCTGAATTTTTCAATAAGGTGTTCATGATCTGAGCCACAGCCAGCTCCCAGTCTTGTTTATAGAGGTTCTCCATTGTTGGCTGCAAAGAATATAATCAATCTGATTTTTGTGTTGACCATCTGGTGATGTCCATGTGTAGTCTTTTCTTGTGTTGTTGGAAGAGGGTGTTTGCTATGAGTAGTGCATTCTCTTGGCAAAACTCTGTTAGCCTTTTCCCTGCTTCATTTTGTACCTCAAGGCCAAGTTTTCCTGTTACTTCAGGTGTTTCTTGACTTCCTACTTTTGCATTCCAGTCCCCTATAATGAAAAGGACATCTTTTTTGGGTGTTAATCTTAGAAGGTCTTGTAGGTCTTCATAGGACCTTTCAACTTCAGCTTCTTCATCATTACTCCTCAGGGCATAGACTTGGATTACTCTCATATTGAATGGTTTGTCTCAGAAATGAACAGAGATCGTTCTGTTGTTTTTGAGATTTCATCCAGGTACTGCATTTCAGACTCCTTTGTTGACTATGATGTCTACTTCATTTCTTCTAAGGGCTTCTATCCCAGAGTAGTAGATATAGTGGTCGTCTGATTTAAATTCATCCATTCCAGTCCATTTTAGTTCACTGTTTCCTAAAATGTTGATGTTCACTCTTGCCATCTCTTGTTTGACCACTTCCAATCTACTTTGACTCATGGACCTAACATTCAAGGTTTCTATGCAGTATTTATCTTTGAAGCATCGGACTTAACTTCCATCACATCACATCCACAACTGGGTGTTGTTTTTTCATTGGCTCTGTTTCTTCATTCTTTCTGCAGTTAGTTCTCCACTGATCTCCAGTAGCATATTGGGCACCTACCGACCTGGGGAGTTCACCTTTCAATGTCTTATCTTTTTGCTTTTTCATACTATTCATGGGGTTCTCAAGGCAAGAATATTGAAGTGGTTTGTCATTCCCTTCTCCATTATACCATATTCTGTCAGAACTCTCCACCATAACCCATCTGTCTTTGTTGGCACTATATGGCATGGCTCATAGTTTTATTGAGTTAGACAAGGATGTGGTCCATGTGATCAAATTGGTTAGTTTCCTGTCATTGTGATTTTCAGTCTGTCTGCTCCCTTATGGAGACGGGTAAGAGGCTTATGGAAGCCTCCTGATGGGAGATACTTGACTGAAGGGGAAACTGGGTCTTGTTCTGATGGCTGGAGCCATAAGCCAGTTATGGAAGAAATAAAAATAGAAATAAAAAAATTCCTATAAACAAATGACAACCAAAACATGATGATTGAAAACTGTGGGATGAAGCAAAAGCTGTTCTTAAGGGAATTATATAGAAATACAATACTACATCAAGAAACAAGAAAAACACTGAATCAACAAACCAACTTTATACCCCAAACAACTGATTAAAAAGGAACAGAAAACCCACAAAATACTAGAATGAAAGAAATCATAAAGAGAGTAAAAATCAATGAAAAAGAAATGAAAGATACAATAGCAAAGATCAATAAAACTATAAGCTTGTTCTTAGAGAAGATAAAATTGCCAAACTATTAGCTAGATTCACAAAAAAGGGAGAAAAATCAAATTAACAAAATTAGAAAAAGGAGCAGTCACAACAGAAAATGCAGAAGTACAAAGGATCATAAGGCTATTATGCACAACCGTATGCCAATTTAATGGACAACATGGAAAAACTGGTCAGATTTTTAAACTTTTCAGGACTGCAGTAGATAGAAATTATGAAGAAGCCAATTACAGCCACTAAAATCAAAACCAATAAAAAAATCTCCCCCTAAACAAAAGCCCAGTATCACATGGCTTCTATCAATCATTTAGAGAAAAGCTAATGCTTACCCTTCTGAAATTCTTTCAAAAAACTGCAGAGGAAGGAACACTTCCAAATTCATTCTATGAGACCACCATCACCCTGATAACAAAACCAAACTAAAACACCAAAAAAAAAAAAAAAGAAAAGAAAGAAAGAAAATTATGGGCTAATATCTCTGAAGAACACAGATACAAAAATCCTCAACAAAATTCTAGCAAGCAGAATTCAACAACACATTAAAAAGATCATACAACACAATCAAGTTAAATTTATCCCAGGGCTTCAAGATTCTTCAATATACACAAATCAATGTGATACAGCATATTAACAAACAGAAAGATTAAAAACAATATGAAATCTCAATAGAGTAGAAAAAAGCTTTCAAGAAAATTCAGCACTCATTTGTGATAAAAAAAAAATCTCTTCAAAAAATGGACATAGAGAAATCTACCTCAACATAATAAAGGCCATATATGATAAACCCATAGTAAACATTCTCAACAGTGGAAAAATGAAAGCATTCCCTCTAAGATCAGGAACAAGACGAGTGTGCTCACTCTCATCACTATTACTCAACATAGTTTCGGAAGTCCTAGCTACAGCAGAGAAGAAAAAAAAAATCAAAGAATCTATATTGGAAAAGAAGTAATGCTCTCAGTGTTTGCAGACATGATAAAGATACCATCACAAAATTAATAGAGATGATACCACCCTTATGGCAGAAAGTGAAGAAGAACTAAAGAGACTCTTGATGAAAGTGAAAGAGGAGAGTGAAAAAGTTGGCTTGAAGCTCAACATTCAGAAAACTAAAATCATGGCATCCAGTCCCATTACTTCATGGAAAATAGATGGGGAAACACTGGAAACAGTGGCTAACTTTATTTGGGGGGGGGGGGGCTCCAAAATCACTGCAGATGGTGATTGCAGCCATGAAATTAAAAGACGCTTACTCCTTGGAAGAAAAGTTATGACCAACTTGACAGCATATTAAAAAGCAGAGGCTTTGCTTTGCTAACAAAGGTCCATCTAGTCAAGGCTATGGTTTTTTCCAGTGGTCATGTATGGATGTGAGGGTTGGACTATAAAGCAAGCTGAGCATCGAAAAATTGATGCTTTTGAACTGTGATGTTGGAGAAGACTCTTGAGAGTGCCTTGGACTGCAAGGAGAGCCAACCAGTCCATCCTAAAGGAGATCAGACCTGGGTGTTCATTGGTAGGACGGATGTTGAAGCTGAAACTCCAATACTTTGGCCACCTGACGTGAAGAGCTGACTCATTTACAAAGACCCTGATGGTGGGAAAGATTGAGGGCAGGAGTAGAAAGGAACGACAGAGGATGAGATGGTTGGATGGCATCACCGAATTGATGGATATGAGTTTGGGTGGACTCCAGGAGTTAGTGATGGACAGGGAGGCCTGGGGTGCTGCCGTTCATGGGGTCGTAAAGAGTCAGACATGACTGAGCGACTGAACTGAACTGACTGAGTGAGTGAATTTAGTAAAGTTTCAGGATACAAAATCAATACATATTCTTATATACTAACAATGTATATTAGTGATAACAACGTGCATTCCTATATATTAACAATGAAAAATCAAAAGGAGAAATTAAGGAATCAATCCCATTTACCACTGCAACTAAAGGAATAATATACCTTGAATAAACCTACTCAAGGGACAAAAGAGATGTATACAGAAAATGGTAAGACACTGATGAAAGAGATCAAAGATGACATAAACAGATGGAGAGATATTCTATATTCCTGGGTTGGAAAAACCAATATTGTGAAAATGACTATATTATCAAATACAGTCTACAGAGTCAGTATGATCACTTTCAAATTATCAATGGCATTTTTCACAGAACTAGAGCAAAATATGTCACAATTCACATGGAAAAACAGAAAACTCAAAAAGGCCAAAGCAATCTTGAGAAAGAAGAATGGAACTGAAGGAAACATCCTGCCTGATTTCAGACTATACTGCAAAGCTGCAGTCATTGAGATAGTATGGTAATGGACCCAAAACAGATAAATATTGCAACATAGAAAGCCTAGAAATAAAACCACGCAACCATGCACACCTTTGTTGCTGTTGCTGTTGTTCTGTTCTCAGTCCTGTCTGACTGTGATCCTATGGACCGTAACATGCCAGGCTTTCCTATCCTTCACCAACTTGCACAGTTTGCTCAAAATCATGTCCACTGAGTATGTAATGCTTTTCAAACATCTCATCTTCTGTCATCACCTTCCCCTCCTGCCTTCAATCATTGCCAGCATCATGGTCTTTTCTATGAGTTGGCTCTTCCCATCCAGTGGCCAAAGTATTGGAGCTTCAGCTTCAGCACCAGGTCTTCCAATTAATATTAAGGGCTGATTAACTGGTTTGATTTCCTTTCGATCTAAGGGACTTTCAAAAGTTTTCTCCAATTCCACAGTTCAAAAGCAACAATTCTTTGGTGCTCAACATTCTTCATGGTCCAACCCTCATATCTGTAGATGACTCCTGGGAAAACCATAGCTTTGACTATATTGACCTTTGTTGCCAAAGTAATGTCTCTGCTTATTAATATGCTGTCTAGCTTAGTAATAGCTTTTCTTCCAAGGGGCAAGAGCCTTTAAATTCACAGCTGCAGTCAACATCTGGAGTGATATTGGGGCCCAAGAAAATAAAATCTGTCACTCTTTCCATTGTTTTCCCACCTATTTGCCATGAAGTGATGAGACTGAATGCCATGATCTTCACTTTTTGAATGTTGAGTTTTAAGCCAACTTTTTCACTCTCCTCTTTCACCTTCATTAAGAGGCTCTTTAGCTCTTCTTCATTTTCTGCCATAAGGGTGGTGTCATCTGCCTATCTGAGGTTATTGATATTTTCCCCAGAAATCTTGATTCCAGCTTATGATTCATCCAGTCTGGCATTTCACATGATGTACTCTGCATATAAGTTAAATAAGCAGGGTGACAATATATAAGCTTGATGTACTCCTTCCCCAATTTGGAACCAGTCCATTGTTCCATATTTGGTTCTAATTGTTGCCTCTTGACCTGCATACAGATTTCTCAAGAACTAGGTTAAGTGGTCTGGTATTCCAATCTCTTTAAAAATTTTCCATAGATTGTTGTGACCCTCATAGTCGAAGTCTGCGGTCAATGAAGCAGAAGTTGTTCTTCTGGAATTCTCTTGCTTTTGGTGTGATCCAACAGATGTTGGCAATTTGATCTCTGGTATCTATGCCTTTTCTAAATCCAGCTTTACATCCTGAAGTTCTCAGTTCATATGTTATTCCAGCCTGGCTTGAAGGATTTTGAGCATTACTTTGCTAGCAAGTGAAATGAGTGCAATTGTGCAGTAGTTTGAACATTCTTTGGACTTCTTTGGGATTGGCTGAAAACTGACCTTTTCCAGTCCTGTGGCCACTGCTGAGTTATCCAAATTTGCTGGCGTATAGAATGCAGCACTTTTTTTTATTTATTTTTTATTTAAACTTTAGTTTACTTTACAATACTGTATTTGTTTTGCCAAACATTGACATGAATTCACCACGAGTGTACATGTGTTCCCATACATGAATCCCCTCCCACCTCCCACCATCATCCTTTAAGATTTGAAATAGGTCAGTTGAAATTTCATCACCTCTACTAATTTTGTTGGTAGTGATGCTTCCTAAGGCTAAGTTGACTTAACACTCCAGGATGTCTTGCTATGTGACTGATCACACCACTGTGGTTATCTGGGTTGTGAAGATCTTTTTTGTATAGTTCTTCTGTGTATTCTTGCCACCTCTTCTTAATCTCTTCTACTTCTGTTAGGTTCATACAATTTCTGTCCTTTACTGTGCCCAACTTGCATGAAATGTTCCCTTAGTATCTAGAACTTTTTGGAAGAAATCACTATTGTTTCCCATTTTGTTTCCCTCTAATTCTTTGCGTTGATCACTTATGAAGGCTTTCTTTTTGTTTGTTGTTTTTAATTAATTTATTTATTTTAATTGGAGGCTAACTACTTTACAATATTGTAGTTTTTGCCATACATTGACATGAATCAGCCATGGGTGTACCTGTGTTCCCCATCCTGAACCCCACTCCCACCGCCCTTGCCATCCCATCCCTCTGGATCATCCCAGTGCACCAGCCCTGAGCACCCTGTCTCATGCATCAAATCTGGACTTTCGATCTATTTCACATATGATAATACACGTTTCAATGCTATTCTCAAAAATCATTCCACCCTCGCCTTCTCCCACAGAGTCCAAAAGACTGTTCTATACATCTGTGTCTCTTTTGCTGTCTTGCATATAGGGTCATCTTTACCATCTTTCTAAATGCCGTATATATGCGTTAATATACTACATTGTTGGTTTTTTTTGTTTGTTTGTTTGTTTTTTGACTTACTTCACTCTGTATAATAGGCTTCAGTTTCACCCACCTCCTTAGAACTGATTCAAATCCATTCTTTTTAACAGCTGAGTAATATTCCATCATGTATATGTACCACAGCTTTCTTATCCATTCATCTGCTGATGGACATCTAGGTTGCTTCCATGTCCTGGCTATTGTAAACAGTGCTGCAATGAACATTGGGGTACACATGTCTCTTTCAGTTCTGGTTTCCTCAGTGTGTATGCCCAGCAGTGGGATTACTTGGTCATATGGAAGTTCTAGTTCCAGTTTTTTAAGGACTCTACACACTTTCTCCATAGTGGCTGTACTAGTCTGCATTCCCACAACAATGTAAGAGGGCTCCCTTTTCTGCACATCCTCTCCAGCATTTATTGTTTGTAGACTTTTTGATAGCAACCTCCTGACCAGTGTAAGATGGTACCTCATGGTGGTTTTGACTTGCTTTTTTTCTGATAATGAGTAAAGTTGAGCATCTTTTCAAGTGTTTGTTAGCCATTTGTATGTCTTCTTTGGAGAAATGTGTTTAGTTCTTTGGACCATCATTTGATTGAATCATTTATTTTTCTGGAATTGAACTGCATTAGCTGCTTGTATACTTTTGAGATTAATTCTTTGTCAGTTGTTCCATTTGCTCTTATTTTCTCTCATTCTAAAGGCTGTCTTTTCACCTTGCTTATAATTTCCTTCACTGTGCAAAAGCTTTTAATTTTAATTAGGTCCCATTTGTTTATTTCTGCCTTTATTTCCATTACTCTGGGAGGTGGGTCATAGAGGATCCTGCTGTGATTTATGTCGAAGAGTGTTTTGCCAATGTTTTCCTCTAGGAGTTTCTGGTCTTACGTTTATATTTTTAATCCATTTTGAGTTTATTTTTGTGTATGGTGTTAGAAAGTGTCTAGTTTCATTCTGTTACAAGTGGTTGATCAGTTTTTCTAGCAGCACTTGTTAAAGGGATTGTCTTTTCTTCATTATATATTCTTGCCTCCTTTTTCATCAAACATAAGGTGTCCATAGGCACTTGGATTCATCTCTGGGCTTTCTATTTTGTTATATTGATCTGTGTGAACATGATATATTTCACAGCTATTTGTGTCCTCTTTGATTTCTTTCATCAGTGTTTTATAGTTTTCTATATATAGGTCTTTTGTTCTTTATGTAGATATATTCCTAAGTACTTTATTCTTTTTTTTTTCCAATAGAAGGACATTACTTTAATTAAAAATTACAACATTGCCACTGTAAACAATTCATTCATATTTTTTTATTTTTTAAATTTAGATTTATTTATTTTAATTGGAGGCNCAATAGAAGGACATTACTTTAATTAAAAATTACAACATTGCCACTGTAAACAATTCATTCATATTTTTTTATTTTTTAAATTTAGATTTATTTATTTTAATTGGAGGCTACTTTACAATATTGTATTGTTTCTGCCAAACATCAACATGAATCCGCCATGGGCACATATGTGTTGCCCACCCTGAACTGCCTCCCACCTCCCTCCCCGTACCCTCCCTCTGGGTCATCCTAGTGCACTACCTGGACTAGCTATTCATTTCTTATATAATATTATACGTGTTTCCATGACATTCCCCCAAATCATCCCACCCTCTCCCTCTCTCACAGAGTCCAAAAGACTGTTCTATACATTTGTGTCTCTTTTACTGTCTCATGTAAAGAGTTTATTCTTTTCTCTGCAATGGTGAATGGAATTGTTTCCTTAATTTCTCTTTCTGTTTTCTCATTGTTAGTGTATAGGAATGCAAGGAATTTCAGTGTGTTACTTTTATATCCTGCAACTTTACTATATTCATCGATTAGCTCAAGTAATTTTCTAGTGGAGTCTTTAGGGTTTTCTATGTAGAGGATCATGTCATCTGTAAATAGTAAGAGTTTTACTTCTTTTTCCAATTTGGATTCCTTTTATTTCTTTTTCTTCTCTGATTTCTGTGGCCAAAACTTTCAGAACTATGTTGAATAGTAGTGGTGAGAGTGGGCACTCTTGTCTTGTTCCTGACTTTAGGGGAAACGCTTTCAATTTTTCACCATTGAGGATGTTTGCTGTGGGTTTGTCATATGTAGCTTTTATTATGTTGAGATATGTTCCTTCTATTCCCGCTTTCTGGAGGGTTTTTTTTTTTTTTATCATAAATGGATGTTGAAGTTTGTCAAAGGCCTTCTCTGCATCTATTGAGATAATCACATGGTTTTTATCTTTCAATTTGTTAATATGGTGTATTACATTCATTGATTTGCAGATACTGAAGAATCCTTGATCCCAGGGATAAAGCCCACTGGTCATGATGTATGATCTTTTTAATATGTTGTTGGATTCTGTTTGCTATTATTTTGTTAAGGATTTTTGCATCTATGTTCAGCAGTGATATTGGCCTGTAGTTTTCTTTTTTTTTGTGGCATCATTGTCTGGTTTTGGTATTAGGGGGATGGTGGCCTCATAGAATGAGTTTGGAAGTTTACCTTCCTCTGAAATTTTCTGGAAGAGTTTGAATAGGATAGGTGTTAGCTCTTCTCTAAATTTTCAGTAGAATTCAGCTGTGAAGCCCTCTGGTCCTGGGCTTTTGCTTGTTGGAATACTTCTGATTACAGTTTCAATTTCCTTTTTTGTAATGGTCTGTTAAGATTTTCTATTTCTTCCTGAGTCAGTTTCGGAACGTTATGCTTTTCTAACAATTTGTCCATTTCTTCCACATTGTCCATTTTATTGGCATATAATTGCTGGTACTAATCTCTTTGCATTTCTGTGTTGTCTGTTGTGATTTCTCCATTTTTATTTCTAATTTTGTTGATTTGTTTCTTCTTCCTTTGTTTCTTGATGAGTCTGGCTAATGGTTTGTCAATTTTATTTATCATGTAAAAGAACCAGCTTTTAGCTTTGTTGATTTTGGCTATGGACTCTTTTGTTTCTTTTGCATTTATTTCAGCCTTAATTTTTAAATTTTGTTTCCTTCTACTAAGCCTGGAGCTCTTCATTTCTTCCCTTTCTAGTTGCTTTAGGTTAAGAGTTAGGCTACTTATTTGATTATTTTCTTGTTTCTTGAGGTAAGGGTGCGTTGCTATAGTTCAGTTCAGTCGCTCAGTCATGTCTGACTCTTTGTGACCCCATGAATCGCTGCATGCCAGGCCTCCCTGTCCATCACCAACTCCCAGAGTTCACTCAGACTCGCGTCCATCGAGTCAGTGATGCCATTCAACCATCTCATCCTGGATCGTCCCCTTCTCCTCCTGCCCCAATCCCTCCCAGCATCAGAGTCTTTTCCAGTGAGTCAACTCTTCTCATGAAGTGGCCAAAGTACTGGCGTTTCAGCTTTAGCATCATTCCTTCCAAAGAAATCCCAGGGCTGATCTCCTTCAGAATGGACTGGTTGGATCTCCTTGCAGTCCAAGGGACTCTCAAGAGTCTTCTCCAACACCACAGTTCAAAAGCATCAATTCTTCGGTGCTCAGCCTTCTTCACAGTCCAACTCTCACATCCATATGTGACCACAGGAAAAACCATAGCCTTGACTAGATCGACCTTAGTCGGTAGAGTAATGTCTCTGCTTTTGAATATGCTATCTAGGTTGGTCATAACTTTTCTTCCAAGGAGTAAGCATCTTTTAATTTCATGGCTGCAATCACCATCTGCAGTGATTTTGGAGCCCCCCAAAATAAAGTCTGACACTGTTTCCACTGTTTCCCCATCTATTGCCCATGGAGGGTTAGGACTGGATGCCATGATCTTCATTTTCTGAATGTTGAGCTTTAAGCCAACTTTTTCACTCTCCTCTTTCACTTTCATCAAGAGGCTTTTGAGTTCCTCTTCACTTTTTGCCCTAAGGGTGGTGTCATCTGCATATCTGAGGTGATTGATATTTCTCCCGGCAATCTTGATTCCAGCTTGTGTTTCTTCCAGTCCAGCGTTTTTCATGATGTACTCTGCATATAAGTTAAATAAGCAGGGTGACAATATACAGCCTTGATGTACTCCTTTTCCTATTTGGAACCAGTCTGTTGTTCCATGTCCAGTGCTTCCTGGCCTGCATACAGATTTCTCAAGAAGCAGGTTATGTGGTCTGGTATTCCCATCTCTTTCAGAATTTTCTACAGTTTATTGTGATCCACACAGTCAAAGGCTTTGGCATAGTCAATAAAGCAGAAATAGATGTTTTTTCTGGAACTCTCTTGCTTTTTCCATGATCCAGTGGATGTTGGCAATTTGATCTCTGGTTCCCCTGCCTTTTCTAAAACCAGCTTGGACATCAGGAAGTTCACAGTTCACGTATTGCTGAAGCCTGGCTTGGGAAATTTTGAGCATTACTTTACTAGCACGTGAGATGAGTGCAATTGTGCAGTAGTGTGAGCGTTATTTGGCATTGCGTTTCTTTGGGAGTGGATTGAAAACTGACCTTTTCCAGTCCCTGGCCACTGCTGAGTTTTCCAAATTTGCTGGCATATTGAGTGCAGCACTTTCAGGATTTGAAATAGCTCTACTGGAATTCCATCACCTCCACTAGCTTTATTCTTAGTGATGCTTTCTAAGGCCCACTTGACTTCACATTCCAGGATGTCTGGCTCTAGATGAGTGATCACACCATTGTGAGTATCCAGGTCGTGAAGATCCTTTTTGTACAGTTCTTCTGTGCATTCTTACCATCTCTTCTTAATATCTTCTGCTTCTGTTAGGTCCAGACCATTTCTGTCCTTTATCGAGCCCATCTTTGCATGAAATGTTCCCTTGGTATCTCTAATTTTTTTGAAGAGATCTCTAGTCTTTCCCATTCTGTTCTTTTCCTCTATTTCTTTACATTGATCACTGAAGAAGGCTTTCTTATCTCTTCTTGCTATTCCTTGGAACTCTGCATTCAGATGCTTATATCTTTCTTTTTCTCCTTGTCTTTTCGCTTCTTTTCTTTTCACAGCTATTTGTAAGGCTTTTCCAGACAGCCAACCTTTCCCATTAGCATTGCTTTTACAGTCTCCCATAGATTTTGGGATATTGTGTTTTCATTTTCATTCGTTTCCATGCATATTTTGATTTCTTTTTGTATTTCTTCAGTGATTTGTTGATTATTCAGAAGAATGTTTTTCAGCCTCCATATATTGGAATTTTTAATAGTTTTCCTCCTGTAGCTGACATCTAATCTTAATTCATTGTGTTCAGAAAAGATGCTTGGAATGATTTCTATTTTTTTTTTTTTTTAATTTAACCAAGGCTAGATTTATGGCCCAGAATGTGATCTATCCTGGAGAAGGTTCCATGCACACTTAAGAAAAAAGTGAAATTGATTGTTTTGGGTTGAAATATCCTATAAATATCTATTAGGTCTAACTGGTCCCTTGTATCATTTAAAGTTTGTATTTTCTTGTTAATTTTCTGTTTAGTTGATCTATACATAGGTATGACTGGGGTATTAATGTCTCCCACTATTATTGTGTTATTGCTAATTTCTCCTTTCATACTTGTTAGCATTTGCCTTACATATTGCAGTGCTCCTATGTTGGCTGCATATATATTTATAATTGTTATATCTTCTTGGATTGATCCTTTGAGCATTATGTAGTGTCCTTCTTTGTTTCTTTTCAGCTTTTATTTTAAAGTCTATTTTATCTGATATGAGTATTACTACTCCTGCTTTCTTTTGGTCTTTATTTGTGTGGAATATCTTTTTTCAACCCTTCATTTTCAGTCTGTATGTCCCTTGTTTTGAGGTGGGTCTCTTGTAGACAACATATATAGGGGTCTTGTTTTTGTATCTATTCAGCCAGTCTTTGTCTTTTAGTTGGGGCATTCAACCCATTTATATTTAAGGTAATTATTGATAAGTAGGATCTCACTGCCATTTATTTTATCATTTTGTGTTTGAGTTTATACACCATTTTTGTGTTTTCTGTCCAGAGAAGATCCTTTAGCATTTGTTTAAGAGCTGGTTTGGTGGTGCTGAATTCTCTCAGCTTTTGCTTATCTGTAAAATTTTGGTTTCTCCTTCATATTTGAATGGGACCCTTGCTGGAAAGAATAATCTTGGTTGTAGATTTTTTCTCTTTCATCATTTTAAGTATGTCTTGCCATGCCCTTCTTGCCTGAAGAGTTTATATTGAAGGATCAGCTGTTATCCTTATGGGGATCCCCTTATGGGTTATTTGTTGTTTCCCTTGCTGCTTTTAATATTTGTTCTTTGTGTTTAATCTTTGTTAATTTGATTAATATGTGTCTTGGGGTGTTTCGCTTTGGGTTTATTCTGTTTGGGATTCTCTGGGTTTCTTGAACTTGGGTGACAATTTCCTCCCCCATTTTAGGGAAGATTTGAGCACTTATCTCCTCAAAATTTTTCTTATGGCCTTTCTTTTTGTCTTCTTCTTCTGGGACTCCTATGATTCGAATGTTGGGGCATTTAACATTGTCCCAGGGGTCTCTGAAGTTGTCCTCATTTCTTTTAATTCTTTTTTTCTTTTTCCCTCTCTGCTTCATTTATTTCTACCATTGTATCTTCTACCTCACTTATCCTATCTTCTGTCTCCATTATTCTACTGTTGGTTCCCCCAGCGTGTTTTTGATCTCATTTATTGCATTGTTCATTATTGATTGACTCTTTTATTTCTTCTAGGTGCTTATTAAACATTTCTTGCATCTTCTCAATCCTTATCTCCTTGCTATTTATCTGTAACTCCATTTTGTTTTCAAGATTTTGGATCATTCTTACTATCATTATTCTGAATTCTTTTTCAGGTAGACTCCCTATCTCCTCCTGTTTTGTTTGGTTTGGTGGACATTTATTCTTTTCCTTTACCTGCTGAATATTTCTTTGACTTTTCATCTTGTTTAGATTGCTATGTTTGGAGTGACCTTATTGTATCCTGGCAGTTTGTGGTTCCTTTTTATTGTGGAGGTTCCTCACTGTGGGTGGGGTTGGACGGGTGTCTTGTCAAGATTTCCTGGTTAGGGAAGCTTGTGTCGGTGTTCTGGTTTGTGGAGCTGGATTTCTTCTCTCTGGAGTGCAATTAATTGCCTAGTAGTGAGTTTTGAGATGTCTGTGGCATTGGTGTGACTTTGGGCAGCCTGCATATTGATACTCAGGGTTATGTTCCTGAATTTCTGAGGAACTTGCATGGTATGTCTTGCTGTGGAACTTGTTGGCCCTTGGGTGTTGCTAGGTTTCAGTATTGGATTTTGAATGAGCTCTTATTGATTAATTTATTTCCCTGGAGTTAGGAGTTCTCTGATGTTCTCAGATTTTGGACTGAAGCCTCCTGCCTCTGGTTTACAGTCTTTTACTTACAGTAGCCTCAAGACTTCTCCATCCATAAAGCACTGATGACAAAACATCTAGGTTAATGAAGAAAAGATTCTCCACAGTGAGAGATACCTGGAGAGGTTCACAAGGTTTCTTGGAGAAGAGAAGAGGGAGGAGGCAGATAGAGATGACCAGGAGGGGGTGGGAATCAAAAGGGGAGAGAGCAATCTAGCCAGTAATCACTTCCCTATGTGCTCTCCACAGTCTGGACTCCTCAGAGAGGTTCACAGAGTTACAGAGAGAATAGAAGAGGGAGGAAGCAGGCAGAGGTGACCAGGAGGAGAAAAGGGGGACTCAAAAGGAGAGAGACAGATCCAGCCAGTAATTAGTTCCCTAAATGTTTTCCATACAAGTGTTCTGGAACACACAAAGAGATTCACAGAGTTGGTTACAGAATAGAAGAGGGAGGGAGGAGATAGAGGTGACCTGGTGGAGAAAAAGTAGAGTCAAAAAGGGGAGAGAGCAATAAAGCCAGTAATCACACTCCCAAGTAAAAATGGGTACTGAAGATTGGGTTCTTTAAGATACTAAATTAATAACAAATACCANTATAAAAATGAAAATTAAAGGATTAATAGAGGACTTAAAAGTAAAAAAAATATATATAAAAATTCAAAAATGATAATAGTAAAAATATATCTAGAAATTTCTCTGGAGCTGTTGTGGGCAGTGTGGGGTCAGTTCAGTTTCAGATAGTTCCTTGATCTGGCTTATAATTCTCAAAATCTATAGGCCCCTTCCAATGTAGTCGGTGCTAACTACAGGGTTTTAATTTGTTGCATCTGTCACTCCAAAGCAGTTCCCTTTGTTTATTTTAGCTTCTTCTGTTTGCTGGTCTCTTCAGTGTCTAATTTCTGCCCTGACACAAGGGGGCGAAGGTGGTCACTTACTTATGCTCACTTGTTCAGTCGTGCTGTGGGAAGGGAGGAACACTGCAAACAAATATCACTGGCATGTGTGGGGAGTGCTCACAGTGTCTCGGCCACACTGGGTTTGCCCCTGCTTACAGCGCATGCACTTTCCCAGTCTACAGTTCTCAGGATTTAGGTTGCTTTGTCAAGGAACTGTCTGAGGCAGACCCTGAGTTGCATGCACTTCCAAGGTCTAAGCTTCTCAGGTTCAAGTTCTTGGGTACTCCACAAAGGTGCAGACTTGGTTGGGCTTGCGTTTTGTGCCCTTTTCAGGTCCAAGCAGCTCAGGTGATCATGTGCTAGGCAAGCGCAGTCTCCCCAGGTGGGAGGTGTGTCTTATCACCTCCCCTGTCTCAGCTGCTCTGTTTTCTGGGTGCGCAGCAGGTGCACCCGTCTCAGGTTTGCTGTGTGTCTCTTCTGGGGACCTGATCGCCTGATCTCTGGCTGCGAACCTCCTGGTGGATGTCAACAATCTAGAATCCCAAGAAGTCTTGCCAAGCAACTGGGAGCCTGGTTTGGTAAAGGATGCCTCTCTGGGGCCGAGATTGCTCCTTTCCAGCTTGACATTGCCCCCCAAATACCTCCCTGTCTCCAGCTGGGGATGGAAGGTCTGCAGCTGGCTAGCTGTCCTCTGGTATTTGCTCAGTCCTTTGTTCTGTGAGCACCCTGCAGTGCCTTAGGTTAGGGCATTTTGTGGATTAGTTCTCTCTCTCTCTGACAGAATGTGGTCCACTGGAGAAGGGAATGGCAAACCACTTCAGTATTCTTGCCTTGAGAACCCCATGAACAGTATGAAAAGGCAAAATGATAGGATACTGAAAGAGGAACTCCCCAGGGTGGTAGGTGCCCAATATGCTACTGGAGATCAGTGGAGAAATAACTCCAGAAAGAATGAAGGGATGGAGCCAGGGCAAAAACAACCTGGCTGTGGATGTGACTGGTGATAGAAGCAAGGTCTGATGCTGTAAAGAGCAAAATTGCATAGGAACCTGGATTGTCAGGTCCATGAATCAAGGCAAATTGGAAGTGGTCAAACAAGAGGTGGCAGAGTGAGTGTCGACATTCTAGGAATCAGTGAACTAAAATGGACTGGAATGGGTCAATTTAACTCAGGTGACCATTATATCTACTACTGTGGGCAGGAATCCCTCAGAAGAAATGGAATAGCCATCATGGTCAACAAAAGTCTGAAATGCAGTACTTGGATGCAATCTCAAAAAGGACAGAATGATCTCTGTTCGTTTCCAAAGCAAACCATTCAAATCACAGCAATCCAAGTCTATGCCCCAACCAGTAACGCTGAAGAAGCTGAAGTTGAACAGTTCTATGAAGACTTACTAGAACTTTTAGAACTAACACCTAAAAAAGATGTCCTTTTAATTCTAGAGGACTGGAATGCAAAAGTAGGAAGTCAAGAAACACCTGGAGTAACAGGGAAATTTAGCCTTGGAATGCAGAATAAAGCAGGGCAAAGACTAATAGAGTTTTGCCAAGAAAATGCACTGATTGTAGCAAACACCCTCTTCCAAGAACACAAGAGAAGACTCTACACATGGACATCACCAGGTGGTCAACACCAAAATCAGATTTATTATATTCTTTGCAGCCAAAGATGGAGAAGCTCTATACAGTCAACCAAAACAAGACCAGGAGCTGACTGTGGCTCAGATCATGAACTCCTTATTACCAAATTCAGACTCAAATTGAAGAAAGTAGGGAAAAACCACTAGACCATTCATGTATGACCTAAATCAAATCCCCTATGATTATACAGTGGAAATGAGACATATATTTAAGGGTCTAGATCTGATAGATAGAGTGCCTGATGAACTATGGAATGAGGTTCGTGACATTGTATAGAAGACAGGGATCAAGACCATCCCCATGGAAAAGAAATGCAAAAAAGCAAAATGGCTGTCTGGAGAGGCCTTACAAATAGCTATGAAATGAAGAGAAGTGAAAAGCAATGGAGAAAAGGAAAGATATAAGCATCTGAATGCAGAGTTCCAAAGAATAGCAAGAAGAGATAAGAAAGCCTTCTTCAGCGATCAATGCAAAGAAATAGAGGTAAAGAACAGAATGGGAAAGACTTTAGAGGTCTCTTCAAGAAAATTAGAGATACCACGGGAACATTTCATGCAAAGATGGGCTCGATAAAGGACAGAAATGGTATGGACCTAACAGAAGCAGAAGATATTAAGAAGAGATGGCAAGAATACACAGAAGAACTGTACAAAAAATATCTTCATGACCCGGATAAGCACGATAGTGTGATCACTCATCTAGAGCCAGACATCCTGGAATGTGAAGTCAAGTGGGCCTTAGAAAGCATCACTAAGAATAAAGCTAGTGGAGGTGATGGCATTCCAGTTGAGCTGTTTCAAATCCTGAAAGATGATGCTGTGAAAATGCTGCACTCAATATGCCAGCAAATTTGGAAAACTCAGCAGTGGCCAGGGACTGGAAAAGGTCAGTTTTCATTCCAATTCCAAAGAAAGGCCATGCCAAATAATGCTCACACTACCGCACAATTGCACTCATCTCACGTGCTAGTAAAGTAATGCTCAATAATTTCCAAGCCAGGCTTCAGCAATACATGAACCGTGAACTCCCTGATGTTCAAGCTGGTTTTAGAAAAGGCAGAGGAACCAGAGATCAAATTGCCAACATCCGCTGGATCATGGAAAAAGCAAGAGAGTTCCAGAAAAAAAACATCTATTTCTGCTTTATTGACTATGCCAAAGCCTTTGACCGTGTGGATCACAGTAAACTGTGGAAAATTCTGAGAGGGATAGGAATACCAGACCACCTGACCTGCCTCTTGAGAAATCTGTATGCAGGTCAAGAAGCAACAGTTAGAACTGGACATGAAACAACAGACTGGTTCCAAACAGGAAAAGGAGTACATCAAGGCTGTATATTGTCACCCTGCTTATTTAACTTCTATGCAGAGTACATCATGAGAAACTCTGGACTGGAAGAAACACAAGCTGGAATCAAGATTGCCGGGAGAAATATCAATCACCTCAGATATGCAGATGACACCACCCTTATGGCAAAAAGTGAAGAGGAACTACAAAACCTCTTGATGAAAGTGAAAGAGGAGAGTGAAAAAGTTGGCTTAAAGCTCAACATTCGGAAAATGAAGATCATATCATCTGGTCCCATCACTTCATGGGCAATAGATGGGGAAACAGTGGAAACAGTGTCAGACTTTATTTTTGGGAGCTCCAAAATCACTGCAGATGGTGACTGCAGCCATGAAATTAAAAGATGCTTACTCCTTGGAAGAAAAGTTATGACCAACCTAGATAGCATATTGAAAAGCAGAGATATTACTTTGCCGATTAAGGTCCATCTAGTCAAGGCTATGGTTTTTCCGATGGTCACTTATGGATGTGAGAGTTGGACTGTGAAGAAGGCTGGCCGCCGAAAAATCGATGCTTTTGTACTGTGGTGTTGGAGAAGACTCTTGAGAGTCCCTTGGATTGCAAGGAGATCCAACCAGTCCATTTTGAAGGAGATCAACCCTGGGATTCCTTTGGAAAGAATGATGCTAAAGCTGAAACTCCAGTACTTTGGCCACCTCATGCGAACAGTTGACTCATTGGAAAAGACTCTGATGCTGGGTGGGATTGGGGGCAGGAGGAGAAGGGGATGACAGAGGATGAAATGGCTGGATGGTATCACTGACTCAATGGATGTGAGTCTGAGTGAACTCTGGGAGTTGGTGTTGGACAGGGAAGCCTGGCATGCTGCATTCATGGGGTCGTACAGTTCGACAGGACTGAGCGACTGAACTGAACTGAACTGAACTTTCTCTCTCTCTCTCTCTCTCTCTGCCTATCCCACAATTTGGGTTGCTATCTCACGTTAGTTCCCTCAGATTGCCCTCAGGGCATTCAGGCTGGTCCTTACCCTAAGCAATGCAGCTGGCATCTCCCTGTTCAGCCCCTGCTTGCTGGTGGCCAATGCAAGCCCTGGGAGTTGCCATTAGACACATAATCTGTGTGTTTTATTTATTTATTTATTTCCTCCCAGTTATGTTGCCCTCTGAGATTCCAAAACTCCCCACAGACCCACTGGTTAGAATGTTTCCTGGCGTTTGGAAACTTCTCCTCTTTTAAGACTCCCTTCCTGGAATAGGTCTCCATCTCTACCTCTTCTGTCTCTCTTTTTTTAGTTTTTATATTTTGTCCTACCTCCTTTTGAAGACAATGGGCTGCCTTTCTGGGTGCCTGATGTCCTCTGCCCACATTCAGAAGTTGTTTTATGGAATTTTCTCAGCGTTCAAATGTTCTTTCGATGAATTTGTGGTGGAGAAAGTGGTCTCCCCGTCCTATTCCTCTGCCATCTTAGGGCTGCCCCCAATGCATGTATTTTAAACAGAACACAAATATTCACACCATAGAACTGAATAAATTTCTTTATAGTCACACTAGAGTACTGTGATAAACCATAAACAAATTACTGTTATATGAAATAATGTGAATGCATTCACATCATAAATTGAGTGAAAGAAGAACAAAAGATGCAGTATTGTATCATTTCATTTTTATAAAATTTAAAACCAGGCCAAACTAACACCTGATTTGGAAGTGAGATAGTGGTGGGCTTTTCAGGTCAGTAGTGTCTGCAAGAGGGTGTGGAGGACTTCTGGAGTGCCATAATATTCTATTTTTTGATTTGTATGTTGTTATAGGAGTGTTGCATAGGGTTGTTAGGTAGATGGGTTACATAAGAATGTTCATTTTGTGAAAATTCATTGAGATGTTTAACATATGTGTCCATTCTTGAATGTTTATTATATTTAAGATAAATGTCAGATTAAACAACCTTTCATCAACTGTATTTAAGGCATGCTATATAATTATGATACACAAATAATGCAGCAATCCCATTCCTAGGCATATATTTGGAGGAAACATAATTTGAAAAGACATATTCATCCCAATGTTCATGGCAGCACTATATACAATAGCCAAGACATGGAAGCAACCTAAATGCCTATCAAGAGAGGAATGGATTAAGATGCAGAACATATATACAATGGAATATTACATAGCCATAAAAAGGATGAAATAATGCCATTTGCATCAGCCAACGATGGACCTAGGGATTGTCATACTGAGTGAAGTAAGTCAGACAGAGAAAGACAAAAGTCATATGACACCACTTATATGTGGATTAAAAAAAAAGGTACAAATAAGCTAATCTACAAAATAATAATAAAGTTATCAATGTAGAAAACACTTAAAGTTGCCAGAGATTGGGGGGATAAATTGGGAAATTGGGACTGACATAAACACATTACTATATATAAAATCAGTTCAGTTCAGTTACTCAGTCATTTCCAACTCTTTGTGACCACATGGACTGCAGCATGCCAAGATTCCTGGACCATCACCAACTCCTAGAGCTTGCTCAAACTCATGTTCATTGAGTTAGTGATGCCATTCAACCATCTCATCCTCTGTCCTCCCCTTCTCTCCCTGCCTTCAATCTTGCCCAGCATCAGTGTCTTTTCAAATGAGTCAGTTCTTCCCATCAGGTGGCCAAAGTATTGGAGTTTTAGCTTCAGCATCAGTCCTTCCAATGAATATTCAAGACTGAATTTCCTTAGGAGTGACTGGCTTGATCTCCTTGCAGTTCAAGGGACTCTCAAGAGTCTTGTCCAGTACCATAGTTCAAAAGCATAAATTCTTCAGTGCTATTTTCTTTATAGTCCAGCTCTCATATCCAAACATGACTACTGGAAGAACCATATCTTTGATTAGATGAACCTTTGTTCAGCAAAGTATTATCTCTGCTTTTTAATGTGTGGTCTAGGTTTGTCATAGCTCATCTTCCAAGGAGCAAGTCCTTTTTAATTTCATGGCTGCAGTCAACATCTGCTGTGATTTTAGAGCCCAAGCAAATACTCTCTCACTGTTTTAATTGATTCCCCATCTATTTGCAAAGAAGTGATGGGACTGGATGCCATGATCTTTGTTTTTTGAATGTTGAGTTTTAAGCTGGCTTTTTCATTCTTCTCTTTCAGTTTCTTCAAGAGACTCTTTAGTTCCTCTTTGCTTTCTGCCATGAATGTGGTGTTATCTGCATATCTGAGGTTATTGATATTTCTCCCAGAAATCTTGATTCCAGCTTGTGTTTTATCCAGCTTGACATTTCACATGATATATTTTGCATATAAGTTAAATAAGCAAGGTGACAACATACAACTTTCAACTTACTCCTTTATCAACTTGGAACCAGTCTGTTGTTTCACGTCTGGTTCTAACCGTTGCTTCTTGACTTACATACAGATTTCTCAGTAGGCAATTAAGGTGGTCTGGTAGTCCTATATTTTTAAAACTTTTCCACAGTTTGTTGCAATTCATACAAAGTCTTTAGTATAGTCAGTGGAGCAGAAGTAGATGTTCTGGAATTCCCTTGCTTTTTCTATGATACAACAGATGTGAGCAATTTGATCTCTTATTCCCCTACCTTTTCTAAATCCAGCTTAAATGTCTGTGAGTTCTCAGGTCAGGAGCTGTTGAAGCCTAGCTGGGAAAATTTTGAGCATTACTTTTCTAGCTTGTGGGATGAGTACAACTGTTTGAACATTCTTTGGCATTCCCTTTCTTTGGGATTGGAATGAAAACTGACCTTTTCCAGTCCTGTGGCCACTTCTAAGTTTTCCAAATTTGCTGGCATACTGAGTGCAGCACTTTCACAGCATCATCTTTTAAATTTTGAAATAGCTTAGTTGGAATTCCATCACCTCTTCTAACTTTGTTTGTAGTGATGCTTCCTAAGGCCCACTTAACTTCACATTCCAGGATGTCTCGTTCTAGATGAGTAATCATACTATCGTGGTTTTCTGGGTCTTTAAGATGTTTTTTGTATAGTTCTTCTGTGTATTCGTGCCACCTCTTCTTAATATCTTATGCTTCTGCTAGGTTCATAGCACTTCTTTATTGTGCCCATCTTTGCATCAAATATTCCCTAAGTATCTCTAATTTCCTTGAAGTGATCTCTAGTGTTTCCCATTCAATTGTTTTCCTCAGTTTTTTACATTGATCACTGAGGAAGGCTTTCGTATCTCTGCTTGATATTCTTTGGAACTCTGCATTCAAATGGGTATCTCCTTTTCCTTTTGCTTCTCTTTTTTTCTCAGCTATTTGCCTGTTTGCATTCCTTCTTCTTGGTGATGGTTTTGATCACTGCCTCCTTTACAATGTTATGATCCTCTGTTCATAGTGCTATCTATAAGACATAATCATGCTGTATATCAGATATAATCCCTTGTATCTGTCATTTCCACTGTATAATTGCAAAGGATTTGATTTAGGTCATACCTTAATGACTTAATGGTTTTCTGTACTTTCCTCAATTTAAGTCTGAATTTGGCAGTAAGGAGTTCATGATCNTCATTTTCTGAGCCACAGTCTGCTCCTGATCTTATGTTTGCTTCTCCATATTCTGCTGCAAAGAATATAATCAATCTGATTTGGGTATTGACCATCTGGTGATGTTGATGTGTAGAGTCATCCCTTGTTGGAAAAGAGTGTTTTCTGTGACTAGTGTGTTCTCTTGACAAATCTCTGGTAGCCTTTGCCCTGCTTCATTTTGTACTCCAAGGCCAAATTTGCTTGTTACTCCAGGTGTCTCTTGAATTCCTACTTTTGCATTTCAGTCCCCTGTAATGAAACAGACATCTTTGTGTGTGTGTGTGTGTCAGTTCTAAAAGGTCTTGTAGGTCTTCATAGAACCATTCAACTTCAGCTTCTTCAGTTTTAATGGCTGAGTCATAGGTTTGGATTACTGTGATAATGAATGGTTTGCCTCTGAAATGAACAGAAATCATTATGTCGTTTTTGAGATTGCAACAAGTACTGCATTTTGGACTCTTTTGTTGACTATGAGGGCTAGTCCATTTATTCCAAGGGATTCTTGCCCCGGTACCAAATATAATGCTTATCTGAATTAAATTTGCCCATTCTGGTCCATTTTAGTTCACTGAGTCCTAAAATGTCGATGTTCACTCTTGCCATCTCCTGTTTGACCACTTCCAATTTACCTTGATTCATGGACCTAACATTCCAGGTTTCTATGCAATATTGCCCTTTACAGCATCAGACCTTTCTTCCATCACAACTCACATCCACAGCTGGGTATTGTTTTTGCTTTGGCTCTGTCACTTCATTCTTTCTGGAGTTATTTCTCCACTGATCTCCAGTGGCATATTGGGCACCTACTGACCTTGAGAGTTAATCTTTTAGTGTCCTATCATTTTGCCTTTTCATACTGTTCATGGGGTTCTCAAGGCAAGAATACTGAAGTGGTTTGCCATTCCTTTCTCCAGTGGACCATGTTTTGTCATAACTTTCCACCATGACCCATCTGTCTTGAATGGCCCTACATGGCATGGCTCACAGTTTCATTGACTTAGACAAGTTTGGGTTCCAAGCGATCAGCTTGGTTAGTTTTCTGTAATTGTGCTTTCCATTCTGTCTACCCTGTGATGGATAAGGGTAAGAGGCTTTTGGAAGCTTCCTGATGGGATGGACTGGGTGTGGGGGGGATTTGAGTCTTGCTAAATCTTTAATCCAGTTTTCTCTTGATGGGTGGGGATGCATTCCCTCCCTGTAGTTTGGCCTGAGGCCAAATTATGGTAGTAGTGATGGTGTAATGGTGACCTCCTTCAAAATGGAGGTCTATACCAAGACTGTTGTATTCAGACCCCATGGCAGCTGCTGTAAATCCGCATCTCCATCAGAGACTCCTGGAGACTCATAGGCAAGTCTGGCTCAATCTATTGTGGGGTCACTTCTCTTTTTGCTTGTGCCCTCCAAGAGTCTGTTTCCCCAGTTCTGTGGAAGTTCTGTGATCAAATCACACTAGTCTTCAAAGTCAAATTCCCTGGAGGTTCTTAGTCCATTTGCGGGCTCCCCAGGTTGGGATATCTGTTGTGGGTCTCAGAAATTTCACAACAGTGTGAGAACTTCTTTTGTATAATTGTTTTCCAGTGTGTGGATTGTTTACTTGGCGGCTCTATACTAAGGCGCACACACTATGGCTTCCAGGTCTGCTGCAGCCAGAGCCCCTGTCCCCATGGTAGGCGATTGCTGACACATGCCTCCACAGGAGACACTCAAAATCTCAGAGGCAAGTCTGGGTCAGTCTCTTGTGGGGTCCCTGGGTCTTGGTGAAAATAAGGTTTTGTTTCAGCCCTCTGAGCAACTCTGGCAGGTATGGCATTTGATTCTAAACATGATTTTGGCCCTCCTACCATCTTGTTGGGGCTTCTTCTTTGCCCTTGAACATGAGATATCTTTTTTTTGGTGGAATTCAACATTTTCTTATTGATGGTTGTTCAACAATTAGTTGAAATTTTGGAATTCTCACAGAAGAAGATGAGTGCATGTCCTTTTACTCTGCCATCTTGTCAGACAAATATATTTATATAAAATAGAAAAATACTAACAATAAGCACCTTTTGTGTTAAACAGGGAACTCTCTTCAATAATCTGTAATGGCCTATATGGGAAAATAATCTTAAAAAGAGTGGATATGTACAAGTATAACTGATTCACTTTGCTATGCACCTGAAACTAACAGAATATTGTATATTAACTATACTCCAACAAGAAAAAGGCATGTAAGATTGAAAGTGAAAGGAAGGAAAACAATGCCATGCAAAAACTAAAAGAAGCTGTATATTAATAACAGACAAAGTAGATTTTAAAGCAGCAAGCAATAAATAAGATAAAAGGGGACAGTTCATAATGATAAATACATCATTTTAACTGAAACATGTAAATTATTTCTATCTGTATTGACCTACCTTATAGCCTCAAATACATAAAGCAAAAATGTATGGCAATAAAGAAAGAGAGAGATAAATCAATAATCACACTTGAAAATTTCAAGAAATCCATCTCTACTGATAAAATATACAAACACAAAACAGTAAATATATGGGATATTTAAACAACATGATTAGCAAACTAGAACAATTGCCCTGATAGAACATACCAACACTTGAGAATATATAGTATAGTAAAAATATTTTAATATTTTCTGAAAGAAATATTTTCTAGGTTGCAGAGCAAATATTTAAAAAATATATTGTATTTAAATCTTATATACAGCGTGTTCTTTAAACACAGTAGAATNAAAATGGAGTACAATCTTTACTAATTGTGAATCATTATATTGTATAACCTGTAAAGTGTAATGTTGTACATCAATTGTATTTCAACAAAAATAATGAAAATTTTTAAAATTAAAAAAGTAAGATAGATAAAAATGAACAAATTAATAAGTTGGTTTATTTATTAATGCTCAATCAAATTGATAAATTTCTAAGCAAAACTGATCAAGAAAATATGACTTAGTTTTGGATTTGCTTGATAAATATAATACATATTATGGGCATTAAAATGAGAAACTTATTACCAATAAATTTTAAAATTTTGTTAAAATTGGAAAATTCCACAAAAACACAATTTATTAAATGACATAAGAATCAGTAGGAATTTTAAATATTCCTATACACCAAACACATTTTTAAGTAAAAACTTCCCCTAAAGAAAACTTCAAAGTAGATCTACCAAGGTTCTGATTTGCTTCTTGGCTTCATTAATCAGTGGAGCTGGGTGGATCATCCCACAGCAATAATTCAATATAAGCACATGCACACTGACCCACCTAAGTGAGTCTTGTCCCACTTCCTTTCCACACTATCACCATGTCATTTAAGGCATTGACTCTTCTCTTCTGTATCCTCCATATCCATGGGACTGTAAAATGCTGCTGTACTGTGGGATTTCATTTAAATTTTGTCTCCTAATTACCTTTCTGATAACTTCAGCCTGCTAGTTCCTATTCTCAACAGAGTAGAAAGAACACAGACTTAGAAGTACAGCAGCCCCCGTACCCACCTCCCAACCATGACCTACTTACTTAGCAGACTCAGCCAAGTGATTCATCTCATCAGGGCTCCATTTTCTTCTTTGGTATGAAGAAAGGAAGAGACTTATTTCAGAGGGTTGATATAGGGATTGGATGAGGTTCTCTGTGTAACTTGTCCAATCTACAGGAGAGTAAACTTACACACTGAAAGATGAACTCCTCAGGCCACTAGGTGTCCAATATGCTACTGGCGATCAGTGAAGAAATAACTCTAGAAAGAATAAAGAGACAAAGTCAAAGAAAAACAACACCCAGTTGTGGATGTGACTGGTAATGGAAGCAAGGCCTGATGCCATAAACAATATTGCATAGGAACCTGGAATGTTAGGCAAATTGGAAGTGGTCAAACAGGAGATAGTAAGAGTGAACGTCAACATTTTAGGAATCAGTGAATTAAAATGGACTGGAATGGGTGAATTTAACTCAGATGACTATTATTATATCTATTACTGTGGGCAAGAATTCCTTAAAAGAAATTGAGTAGCCACCATAGTCAACAAAAGAGTTAGAAGTGCAGTACTTGGATTCAGTCTCAAAAATGACAGAATGATCTCTGTTCATTTCCAAGGCAAACCATTCAAAATCAAAGTAATCCAAATCTATGACCCAACCAGTAATTCTGAAGAAGCCGAAATTGAAATGTTCTATGAAGATCTACATATCTGGTCCCATCACTTCATGGGAAATAGATGGGGAAACAGTGGAAACAGTGTCAGACTTTATTTTGGGTGGCTCCAAAATCATTGCAGATGGTGATTGCAGCCATGAAATTAAAGACACTTACTCCTTGGAAGGAAAGTTATCACCAACATAGGCAGCATATTAAAAAACAGAGACATTACTTTGCCAACAAAGGTCCAACTAGTCAAGTCTATGGTTTTTCCAGTAGTATGGATGTGAGAGTTGGACTGTGAAGAAAGCTGAGTGCCGAAGAATTGATGCATTTGAACTGTGGTGTTGGAGGAGACTCTTGAGAATCCCTTGGACTGCAAGGAGATCCAACCAGTTCATTCTAATGGAGATCAGTCCTGGGTGTTCATTGGAAGGACTGATGCTAAAGCTGAGACTCCAGTACTTTGGCCACCTCATGTGAAGAGTTGACTCATTAGAAAAGACTCTGATGCTGGGAGGGATTGGGGGAAGGAGAAGGGGACAACAGAGGTTGAGATGGCTGGATGGCATCACCAACTTGAAGGACATGAATTTGAGTGAACTCCGGGAGTTGTTGATGGACAGGGAGGCCTGGTGCTGCGATTCATGTGGTCATAAGGAGTCGGACATGACAGAGCAACTGAACTGAACTGAACTGATGAAGACCTACAAGACCTTCTAGAACTAACACCCCCCAAAATTGTCCTTTTCATTATAGGGGACTGAAATGCAAAAGTAGAAAGTCAAGAAACACCTGGAGTAACAGGCAAATTTTGCCTTGGAGTACAGAATAAAGCAGGACAAGGCTAATAGAGTTTTCACAAAGGAATCCACTGGTCATAGCAAATGCTCTCTTCCAACAACACAAGAGAAGACTCTACACATGGACATCACCAGATGGTCAACACTGAAATCAGATTGATAATATTCTTTGCAGCTTATGATGGAGAAACTCTATACACTCAGCAAAAACGAGACTGGGAGCTGAGTGTGGCTCAGATCATGAACTCCTTATTGACAAATGCAGATTTAAATTGAAGAAAGTAGGGAAAACCACTAGACCATTCAGGTATGACCTAAATCATATCCTTAACGATTATACAGTGGAAGTGACAAATAGATTTAAAGGACTAGATTTGACAGACAGAGTGCCTGATAAGCTATGGATGGAGGTTTCTGACATTGTACAGGAGACAAGGATCAAAACCATCCTCAAGAAAAAGAAATGCAAAAAAGCAAAATGGCTGTCTGAGGAGGCCTTTTACAAATAGCTGTGAAAAGAAGAGAAGAAAAAAGCAAAGGAGAGAAGGAAAGATATACTCATTTTAATGCAGAGTTTCAAGGAATATCAAGGAGAGAAAATAAAGCCTTCCTCAGTGATCAGTGCAAAGAAATAGAGGAAAACAATAGAATGGGAAAGACTAGAGATCTCTTCAAGAAAATTAGAGATACCAAAGGAACATTCCATGCAAAGATGGGCTCAATAAGGGACAGAAATGGTATGGACCTAACAGAAGCAGAAGATATTAAGAAAAGGTGGAAAGAATACACAGAAGAACTGTACAAAAAAGATCTTCATGACCAAGATAATCATGATTGTGTGATTACTCACCTCAAGCCAGATATCCTGGAATGTGAAGTCAAGGGGGCCTTAGGAAGCATCACTATGAACAAAGCTAGTGGAGGTGATGGAATTCCTGTTGAGCTATTTCAAATCATGAAAGATGATGCTGCGAAAGTACTGCACTCAGTATGCCAGCAAATTTGGAAAACTCAGCAGTGGCCACTGATTGGAAAACGTCAGTTTTCATTCCAATCACACAGAAAGGGAATGCCAAAGAATGCTCAAACTACCGCACAACTGCAATCATCACACAGGCTAGTAATGTTCAAAATTCCTTAAGACAGGCTTCAACAATACTTAAATCGTGAACTTTCAGATGTTCAAGCAGGATTTAGATAAGGTAGAAGAACAAGAAATCAAATTGCCAACATCCACTGGGTCATCAAAAAAGCAAGGGAGTTTCAGAAAAGCATCTCTTTTTGCTTTATTGACTATGCCAAAGCCTTTGACTGTGTGGATCACAATAAACTATAGAATATTCTGAAAGAGATGGAAATACCAGACCAACTGACATGCATCTTGGGAAATCTGTATGCAGGTCAGGAAGTAACAGAACTGGACATGGATGAATGGACTGGTTCCAAATCAGGAAAGGAGTATGTCAAGGCTGTATATTGTCACCCGGTTAATTTAAATTATATGCAGAGTACATCATGCAAAACACTGGGCTGGATGAAGCACAAGCTGGGATCAAGATTGCTGGGAGAAATATCAATAACCTCAGATATACAGATGACACCAACCTTATGGCAGTAAGTGAAAAAGAACTAAAGAGCCTTTTGATGAAAGTCAAAGAGGAGAGTGAAAAAGTTGGCTTAAAGCTCAACATTAAGAAAACAAAGATCATGGCATCTAGCCCCATCACTTCATGGCAAATAGATGGAGAAACAGTGGAAACAGTGGAAGACTTATTTATTTATTTATTTTGTGCTCTAAAATCACAGTAGATGGTGACTGCAGCCATGAAATTAAGAGACGCTTATTTCTTGGGAGAAAAGTTACGACCAACGTTCAGTTTAGTTCAGTCACTCAGTCGTGTCCACTCTTTGTGACCCCATGAATTGCAGCATGCCACACCTCCCTGTCCATCAACAACTCCCAGAGTTCACTTAAATTCATGTCCATTGAGTCGGTGATACCATCCAGCCATCTCATCCTCTGTCGTCCCCTTCTCCTCCTGCCCCAATCCCTCCCAGCAACAGAGTCTTTTCCAATGAGTCAACTCCTCACATGAGGTGGCCAAAGTTTCAGCTTTAGCATCATTCCTACCAAAGAACACCTAGGACTCATCTCCTTTAAAATGGACTGGTTGGATCTCCTTGCAGTCCAAGGGACTCTCAAAAGTCTTCTCCAACTCCACAGTTCAAAAGCATCAATTCTTTGGTGCTCAGCTTTCTTCACAGTCCAACTCTCACATCCATACATGACTACTGGAAAAACCATAGCCTTGACTAGAAGGACCTTTGTTGGCAAAGTAATGTCTGCTTTTTAATATGCTATCTAGTTGGTCATAAGTTTCCTTCCAAGGAGTAAGTGTCTTTTAATTTCATAGCTGCAATCACTATCTGCAGTGATTTTGGAGCCCAGAAAAATAGTCTGACTGTTTCCACTGTTTCACCATCTATTTCGCATGAAGTGATGGGACCAGATGCCATGATCTTCATTTTTCTGAATGATGAACTTTTAAGCCAACTCTTTCACTCTCCTCTTTCACTTTCATCAAGAGGCTTTTGAGTTCCTCTTCACTTTCTGCCATAAGGGTGTGTCATCTGCATAGCATATCTGAGGTTATTGATATTTCTCCCAGAAATCTTGATTCCAGCTTGTGTTTCTTCCAGTCCAGCGTTTCTCATGATGTACTCTGCATATGAGTTAAATAAGCACGGTGACAATATACATCCTTAATGTCCTTCTTTTCCTCTTTGGAACCAGTCTGTTGTTCCATGTCCAGTTCTAACTGTTGCTCCTGACCGGCATATAGGTTTCTCAAGAGGCAGGTCAGGTGGTCTGGTATTCCTATCTCTTTCAGAATTTTCCACTTTATTGTGATCCACACAAAGGCTTTGGCATAGTCAATAAAGCAGAAATAGGTTTTTTTTCTGGAACTCTCTTGCTTTTTTGATGATCCAGCAGATGTTGGAAACTTGATCTCTGATACCTTTGCCTTTTCTAAAACCAGCTAGAACATCTGGATGTTCACGGTTCATGTATTATTGAAGCCTGGCTTCAGGAATTTTGAGCATTACTTTACTAGCGTGTGAGATGAGGGCCATTGTGTGGTAATTTGAGCATTCTTTGTCATTGCCTTTCTTTGGGATTGAAATGAAAACTTTCCTTTTCCAGTCCTGTGGCCCCTTCTGAGTTTTCCAAATATGCTGGCATATTGAGTGCAGCACTTTCACAGCATCATCTTTCTGGATTTGAGATAGCTCAACTGGAATTCCATCACCACCACTAGCTTTGTTCGAAGTGATGCTCTCTAAGGCCCCCTTGACTTCACATTCCAGGATGTATGGCTCTAGGTGAATGATCACACCATCATGGTTATCTTGGTCGTGAAGATCTTTTTTGTACAGTTCTTCTGTGTATTTTTGCTGCCTCTTCTTAATATCTTCTGCTTCTGTTAGGTCCAGACCATTTCTGTCCTTTATCGAGCCCATCTTTGCATGAAATGTTCCCCTGGTCCAAGCTGCAGCAGCTGCACCAGCACAGGAGGGGCGAGATGAGCTACTCCACGTTCAAGTTCATGAGGGGCAGCGGTGAGGAGATACCCCATGTCCAAGATAAGGAGCAGCAGCTCCACTTTGCTGGAGCAGCCTTGAAGAGATACCCCACGTCAAAGGCAAGAGAAACCCAAGTAAGATGGTAGGTATTGAAAGAGGTCATCACTGGGCAGACACACTGAAACCATACTCACAGAAAACTAGTCTAGCTAATCACATGGACCACAGCCTTGTCTAACTCAATGAAACTGAGCCATGCCCTGTGGGGCCACCAAAGATGGGAGGGTCATGGTGGAGAGGTCTGACAGAATGTGGTCCACTGGAGAAGGGAATGGCAAACCACTTCAGTATTCTTGCCTTGAGAACCCCATGAACAGTATGAAAAGGCAAAATGATAGGATACTGAAAGAGGAGCTCCCCAGGGTGGTAGGTGCCCAATATGCTACTGGAGATCAGTCGAAAAATAACTCCACAAAGAATGAAGGGATGGAGCCAAAACAAAAACTATGTGCAGTTGTGGATGTGACTGGTAATAGAAGCAAAGTCCGATGCTATAAAGAGCAATATTGCATCAGTTCAGTTCAGTTCAGTTCAGTCGCTCAGTCATGTCTGACTCTTTGCGACCTCATGAATCACAGCACGCCAGGCCTCCCTGTCCATCACCATCTCCCAGAGTTCACTCAGATTCAAGTCCATCGAGTCCGTGATGCCACCCAGCCATCTCATCTTTGGTCGTCCCCTTCTCCTCGTGCCGCCAATCTCTCCCAGCATCAGAGTCTTTTCCAATGAGTCAACTCTTCGCATGAGGTGGCAAAAGTACTGGAGCTTCAACTTTAGCATCATTCCTTCCAAATAAATCCCAGGGTTGATTTTCTTCAGAATGGACTGGTTGGATCTCCTTGCAGTCCAAGGGACTCTCAAGAGTCTTCTCCAACACCACAGTTCAAACGCATCAATTCTTCAGCGCTCAGCCTTCTTCACAGTCCAACTCTCACATCCATACATGACCACAGGAAAAACCATAGCCTTGACTAGACAGACCTTAGTCAGCAGAGTGATTTCTCTGCTTTTGAATATGCTATCTAGGTTGCTCATAAATTTTCTTCCAAAGAATAAGCGTCTTTTAATTTCATGGCTGCAGTCACCATCTGCAGTGATTTTGGAGCCCAAAAAAATAAAGTCTGACACTGTTTCTACCATTTCCCCATCTATTTCCTATGAAGTGATGGGACTGGATGCCATGATCTTAGTTTTCCGAATGTTGAGCTTTAAGCCAAATTTTTCGCTCTCCTCTTTCACTTTCATCAAGAGGCTTTTTAGCTCCTCTTCACTTTCTGCCATAAGGGTGGTGTCATCTGCATATCTGAGCTTATTGATATTTCTCCCGGCAGTCTTGATTCCAGCTTGTGTTTCTTCCAGTCCAGCGTTTCTCATGATGTACTCTGCATAGAAGTTAAATAAGCAGGGTGACAATATATAGCCTTGACATACTCCTTTTCCTATTTGGAACCAGTCTGGTGTTCCATGTCCAGTTCTAACTTTTGCTTCCTGGCCTGCATACAGATTTATCAAGAGGCAGGTTAGGTCATCTGGTATTCCCATCTCTTTCAGAATTTGCCACTTTATTGTGATCCACACAGTCAAAAGCTTTGGCATAGTCAACAAAGCAGAAATAGATGTTTTTCTGGAACTCTCTTGCTTTTCCCATGATCCAGTGGATGTTGGCAATTTGATCTCTGGTTCCTCTGCCTTACAACTTGAACATCAGGGAGTTCACGGTTCACGTATTGCTGAAGTCTGGCTTGGAGAATTTTGAGCATTACTTTACTAGTATGTGAGATGAATGCAATTGTGCGGTAGTTTGAGCATTCTTTGGCATTGCCTTTCTTTGGAATTAGAATGAAAACTGACCTTTTCCAGTCCTGTGGCCACTGCTGAGTTTTCCAAACTTGCTGGCATATTGAGTGCACCACTTACACAGCATCATCTTTCAGGATTTGAAACAGCTCAACTGGAATTCCATCACATACACTAGCTTTGTTCATAGTGATGCTTTCTAAGGCCCACTTGACTTCACTTTCCAAGATATCTGGCTCTAGATTAGTGATCACATTATCATGATTATCTGGGTCGTGAAGATCTTTCTGGTACAGTTCTTCCGTGTATTCTTGCCACCTCTTCTTAATATCTTCTGCTTCTGTTATGTCCAGACCATTTCTGTCCTTTATTGAGCCCATCTTTGCATGAAATGTTCCCTTGGTATCTCTAATTTTCTTGAAGAGATCTCTAGTTTTTCCCATTCTGTTGTTTTCCTCTATTTCTTTGTGCTGATCGCTGAAGAAGGCTTTCTTATCTCTTCTTGCTATTCTTTGGAACTCTGCATTCAGATGCTTATAGCTTTCCTTTTCTCCATTGCTTTTCGCCTCTCTTCTTTTCACAGCTATTTGTAAGGCCTCCCCAGACAGCCATTTTGCTTTTTTGCCTTTCTTTTCCACGAGATGGTCTTGATCCCTGTCTCCTGTACAATGTCACGAACCTCATTCCATAGTTCATCAGGCACTCTATCTATCAGATCTAGACCCTTAAATCTATTTCTCACTTCCACTATATAGTCATAAGGGATTTCTCAAAAACGACAGAATGATCTCTGTTCGTCTCCAAGGCAAACCATTCAACATCACAGTTATCCAAGTCTATGCCCCAACCAGTAACGCTGAGGAAACTGAAGTTGAACGGTTTTATGAAGACCTACAAGACCTTTTATAACTAACACCCAAAAAAGATGTCCTTTTCATTACATGGGACTGGAATGAAAAAGTAGGAAGTCAAGAAACACCTGGAGTAACAGGCAAGTTTGGCCTTGGAATATGGAATGAAGCATGGTAAAGACTAACAGAGTTTTGCCAAGAAAATGCACTGCTCATAGCAAATACCCTCTTCCAACAACACAAGAGAAGACTCTACCCATGGACATCACCAGATGGTCAACACTGAAATCAGATTGGTTATATTCTTTGCAGCCAAAGATGGAGAAGCTCTATACAGTCAACAAAAACAAGACCGGGAGCTGACTGTGGTTCAGATCATGAGCTCCTTATTGCCAAAATCAGACTTAAATTGAAGAACGTAGGGAAAACCGCTAGACCAGTCACGTATGACCTAAATCAATGTTGCATAGGAACGTGGAATGTTAGGTCCATGAATCAAGGCAAATTGAAAGTGGTCAAACAGGAGATGGAAAGAGTGAATGTCGACATTGTAGGAATTAGTAATCTAAAATTGACTGGAAAGGGTGAATTTAACTCAGATGACCATTATATCTACTACTGCTGGCAGGAATCCCTTAGAAGAAATGGAGTAGCCATCCTGGTCAACAAAAGAGTCTGAAATGCAGTACTTGGATGCAATCTCAAGAACGACAGAATGATCTCCGTTCGTTTCCAAGGCAAACATTCAATATTACAATAATCCAATCTTTACCCCATCCAGTAACACTGAAGAAGCTGAAGTTGAATGGTTCTATGAAGACTTACAAGACCTTTTAGAACTAACACCCAAAAAAGATGTTCTTTTCATTATAGGGGACTGGAATGCAAAAGTAGGAAGTCAAGAAACACCTGGAATAACAGGCAAATTTGGCCTTGGAATGTGGAATGAAGCAGGGAAAAGGTTAATAGATTTTTGCCAAGAGAACGCACTGGTCATAGCAAACACCCTCTTCCAACAACACAAGAGAAGACTCTACACATGGACATCAGCAGATGGTCAACACTGAAATCAGATTGGTTATATTCTTTGCAGCCAAAGATGGAGAAGCTCTATACAGTCAGCAAAACAATACCTGGAGCTGACTGTGGCTCAGATCATGAACACCTTATTGCCAATTTCAGACTTAAATTGAAGAAAGTAAGGAAAAACACTAGACCAATCAGGTATTACATAAATCAAATCCCTTATGATTATACAGTGGATGTGGGAAATAGGTTTAAGGGACTAGATCTGATAGATAGAGTTCCTGATGAACTAGGACGGAGGTTGGTGACATTGTACAGGAGACAGGGATCAAGACCATCCCCATGGAAAAGAAATGCAAAAAAGCAAAATGGCTGTCTGGAAAGGCCTTCCAAATAGCTGTGAAAAGAAGAGAAGTGAAAAACAAAGAAGAAAAGGAAAGATATAAGCATCTGAATGTAGAATTCCAAAGAATAACAATGAGAGGTAAGAAAGCTTTCCTCAGCAATCAATGACCAACATAGATAGCATATTAAAAAACAGAGACTTTTTAATTTTACTTTGCCAACATAGGTCCATTTGTCAAGGCTATGGTTTTTCCAGTAGTCATGTATGGATGTTAGAGCTGGACTATAAAGAAAGCTGCTTGCCAAAGAATTGATGCTTTTGAACTATGGCACTGAAGAAGACTCCTGAGTGTTTCTTGAACTGCAAGGAGACCCAACCAATCAATCATAAAAGAAATCAATCTGGAATATTCTTTGGAAGGACTGATGTTGAAGCTGAAACTCCAATACTTTGGCCACCTGATGCGAAGAGCTGACTCATTTGGAAAGACCCTGATGCTGGGAAAGATTGAAGGCGGGATGAGAAGGAGAGGATAGAGGATGAGATGGTTGGATGGCACCCCTGACTCAATGGACATGAGTTTGAGTAAACTCTGGGAGTTGGTGATGGACAGGGAGGCCTGGTGTGCTGCAGTCCATGGGGTCACCAAGAGTCAGACACGACTGAATGATTGAACTGACTGACTGAGTCTTATTTCTGTCTTTCTCCAGGTTGTTCCACCAAAAATCATGATTTCATCATGAAAATGGACCTAATTTTTTCCAAAGAAGTTAGTTTTGCCTTCTTCCTAACCTTAAAGGAATTGAGGCCATACTTTATTTTTCTATTGTATTCCCTGGGCACATAGTATAAGTTATAAAATATCACACACAGTCACACTAGCAATATTAAGGGGGAGAAAGAGAGAGTCAAGACTGTTACCATGTATTCTGAACCTACACCATACCAGACTCAGGATAAGTAACTTAACCTGCACTGTCTAATCAGCTCCCACAACATGTAATTCCAGTTTTGTACATTACCTCACTGCCTCCAAAGGAATGAATTTGCCAAAGGTCAGTGCTTTAGATTCATCCTTGTTTGAAAGCCTTTTTTCTTAGCCTCTGAACCATTTCCTCTTTATTATGTTAGGCACTAGGATGCATTTACTGCCAAATAGATGGTTTGTGTCATAGAAGGAAAGAAAATTACACAATATTCAGAACAAGTTAGGCAGATGACAGAAGGGGAAAAAAGGAGTGAAATGTGGCTTGGCATTGTGCTAGTGTTCAACATTCTGGGACCAGAAAATAAGTCCACACAGCTTCTTTACCTTGCCTAACTCTTCTGGCCCTGAAGAAATAAGGAGTAGGAGACTTTAGGTATTAGCGTGGATTGATAATGTTTTCTGAATATCAAAGACAATTTCTCAGTACAGTTCAGTCACCGAGTTATGTCCAACTCTTTGCTACCCAATGGACTGCAGCACGCTAGGCTTTTCTGTCTATCACCACACCTGGAGTTTACTCAAACTTATGTCCAGTGAGTCAGTGATGCCATCCAATCATCTCATCCTCCGTTGTCCCCTTCTCCTCCTTCTTCCAATCTTTGCCAGCATCAGGGTCTTTTCAGATGAGTCAGTTCTTCCCATCGGGTGGCCAAAATGTTGGAGTTTCAGCTTCAGCATCAGTCCTTCCATTGAATATTCAGGACTGATTTCCTTTAGGATGGACTGGTTGGATCTCCTTGTAGTTCAAGGGACTGTTAAGAGTCTTCTTCAACACAACAGTTCAAAAGCATCAATTCTTTGATCCTCAGCTTTCTTTATGTTCCAACTCTCATATCCATACATGACTATGAAGAAACAGCTTTGACTAGATGGACCTTTGTCAGCAAAGTAATGTCTCTGCTTTTTAAACCTATGTTGTCTAGGTTTGTCATAGCTTTTCTTCCAAGGAACAAGTGCCTTTAGTTTTATGGCTGCAGTGATTTTGGAGCCCAAGAAAATTGTCTCTCACTGTTTCCATTGATTCCCCATCTATTTGCTGTCAAGTGATGTGACCGGATGCTATGATCTTCGTTTTTTGAATGTTGAGTTTTAAGCCAGCTTTTTCACTCTCCTCTTTTACTTTAATCAAGAGGCTGTTTAGTTCTTATTCAACTCTGTCATAAAAGTGGTGTTATCTGCATATCTGAGGCTATTGACATTCCTCCCTGCAATCTTGATTTCAGCTGGTATTTCACATCATGTACTCTGCATATAAGTCAAATTAGCAGGGTGACAGTATGCAGTCTTGACATACTCCTTTCCCATTTTGGAACCAGTCTGTAGTTCCATGTCCAGTTCTAACTGTTGCTTCTGAACCTGCATACAGATTTCTTAGGAGACAAGTAAAGTGGTCTGGTATTCCCATCTCTTTAAGAATTTTCCAGTTTGTTGTGATCTACACATTCAAGGTTTTGGCATAATCAATAAAGCAAAGGTAAATTTTTTTTTTTCCTTCTGAAATTATCTTGCTTTTTTAATGATGCAATGGCTGTTGGCACTTTGATCTCTGGTTCCTCTGTCTTTTCTAAATCCAGTTTAAACATCTGAAAGTTCACCATTCAGGTACTATTGAAGCCTAGCTTGGAGAATTTTGAGCATTACTTTGCTGGTGTGTGAGATGAGTGCAATTGTGTGGTAGTTTGAACATTCTTTGCCATTGTTTTTCTTTGGGAATGGAATGAAAATTGAGTTTTTCCAATCCTGTGGCCACTGCTGAGTTTTCCAAATTTGCTGGCATATTGAGTGCAGCACTTTCACAGCATCATCTTTTAGGATTTGAAATAAGTCAACTGGAATTCCATCACCTCCACTAGCTTTGTTCGTAGTGATGCTTTCTAAGGCCCACTTGACTTCACATTGCAAGATGTTGGGCTCTAGATGAGTGATTACACCATTGTGGTTATCTGGGTCAGAAGATGTTCTTTTTGTAGTTCTTCTGTGTATTCTTGCCACCTCTTCTTAATATCTTCTTCTTCTGTTAGGTCCATACCATTTTTGTCCTTTATTGTGCCCATCTTTGCATGAAATGTTCCCTTGGTATCTCTGACTTTTGTGAAGAGATCTTTAGTCTTTTTCACTCTATTGTTTTCCTCTGTTTCTTTGCACTGATCACGGAGGAAGGCTTTCTTATCTCTCCTTAATGTCTTTTGGAACTTTGCATTCAAATGGATATCTCCTTTTCTCCTTTGCATTCTGCTTCTCTTCTTTTCTCAGCTATTTGTAAGGCCTCCTCAGATAACCGTTTTGCCTTTTTGCATTTTTTTTTGTTTTTTTGAGGTGGCCAAAGTACTGGAGTTTCAGCTTTATTTTTTTTTTTATCATATAATGTTGTATTTCATTATATTTAGCATACTGATATCCTTTTATATTTCATAATCTCTATATTCTAATTTTCTTGATTATCCTATTTCTTTTTTTCTATATCATCCGGATGATCTTGATCACTGCCTGCTGTACAGTGTTACAAACCTCCTTTCATATTTCTTCAGGCAATCTGTCTATCACATTTAATCCCTTGAATCTATTTGTCATTTCCACTGCATAATTGTAAGGGGTTTGATTTAGGTCATACTTAAATGGTCTAGTGCTTTTCCTTACTGTTTTCAATTTAATTCTAAGTTTTGCAGTAAGGATTTCATGATCTGATCCACAGTCAGCTCTCAGTCTTGTTTTTATTGACTGTATGGAGCTTCTCCATCTTTGGCTGCAAAGAGTATAATCAATCTTATTTTGGTATTGACCATCTGGTGATGTACATGTGTAGAGTCATCATTTGTGTTGTTGGAAGAGGGCGTTTGCTATGACCAGTGTGTTTCCTTGGCAAAACTATGTTAGTCTTTGCCTTGCTTTATTTTGTACTCCAAGACCAACTATGCCTGTTATTCCAAATATCTCTTGACATTCTACTTTTGCATTCCAGTCCCCTATGATGAGAAGGACATCTTTTGGGGGTGTTAGTTCTAGAAGTTCTTGTATGTCTCCATAGAACCATTTATCTTCAGCTTCTTGAGTATTACTGGTTGGGGCATAGACTTGGATTATTATGGTATTGAATGGCTTGCCTTCAAAATAAACCGAGATCATTCTATCATTTTTAAGTTGGCACCCACGTACAGCATTTTGGACTCTTTTGTTGACTATGAGGGATACTTCATTTCTTCTAAGGAATTCTTGCCCACAATCGTAGATATAATGGTCATCTGAATTAAATTTGCCCATTCCAATCTATTTTAGTTCACTGATCCCTAAAATGTTGATGTTCACTCTTGACACCTCCTTTTTGTCCATTTTTTATTTACCTTGACTCAGGGACCTAACATTCCAGTTTATACTCTGAACATTTTGCATAGGGCAGCATCCTGGTGTCAGCACACAGGTCAGTAATGGGAGTTGCAGGTAGCCGAATGTGTGGATTTTCCCCTATGTTAAAATGTCAAATAAAGCCTTTCCATTCTCAACAAATACAAATGTACTTCAAGCAGACAGAAATAGATTTATAAAAGTTCTGTGACCACATGAAGCAGTGCTAATGTGTACATGATAAGGACAGTAATCTGTTTATCCTCCTAATGGCCACGTGTTCTCTGTCTCCACAGAAAGGATTATTTGTCTTTTTAAAATAAAGTAACACTTAAGACCATTCTACAGACTACAGTCATCAAGGCAGTAAGGTCCTGGTGCAAAAACAGAAATTTAGATCAATGGAACAGGATCAAAAGCCCAACAATACACCCACGCACCTATAGTCATCTAATCTATAACAAAGGAGGCAAGAATATACAGCGGGGGAAAGACAAACTCTTCAACAAGCAATGCTGGGAAAACTGAAGAGTTAGATGTAAAATAATGAAATTACAGCACTTTCTAACATCATACAAAAAAATTAAAAAATGGATTAAAGACCTAAATGTAAGGCTGGAGACTATAACTCTTAGAGATAAACATAGGCAGAACACTCTTTGATATAAATCGAAGCAAGATCTTTTTTGACCCACTTCCTAGAGTAATGAAAATAAAAGGTAAACAAATGGGACATCGCATTGCATAGGAAACTATAAAGATGAAAAGACAACTCTTCAATGGGAGAAAATATTTGCAAAGAAAGCAACTGACAGAAAATTTATCTCCAGAATATATAAGCAGCTCACGCAGCTCAGTAAAACAGAAAAACAGAAAAACTAGGGAGGTCAGAATGGCCATCATAAAAAAATCTACAAACAATAGATGCTAGAGAGACTGGAGAAAAGGCAACCCTGCTGCTCTGTTGGTGGAAATGTAAATTATTAAACCACTATGGAGAACAGTATGGAGGTTCCTTAAAAAGCTAAAAATAAAACTGCCTTACAGCTCAGCAGTCCTACTATGGGACATATACCTTGAGAAAATCATAATTCAAAAAGGCACATATACCCCAATGTTCATTGTAGCACCATTTACAGTCGACAGTACATAGAAACAACTTAAATGTCCATCAACAATGGAATGCATAAACATGTGACATATATATACACTGCATAATATTACTCAGCCTTAATAAAAAAACCTTTTGATGAAAGTAAAAGAGGGGAGTGAAAAAGTTGGCTTAAAGCTCAACATTCAGAAAACTAAGATCATGGCATCTGGTCCCATCACTTCATGGGAAATAGATGAAGAAACAGTGGAAACAATGTCAGACTTTATTTGGGGGGGGGGCTCCAAAATCACTGTAGATGGTGACTGCAGCCATGAAATTAAAAGACGCTTACTCCTTGGAAGGAAAGTCATGACCAACCTAGATAGCATATTCAAAAACAGAGATATTACTTCATCAACAAAAGTCCGTCTAGTCAAGGCTATGGTTTTTCCAGTGGTCACGCATGGATATGGAAGTTGGGCTGTGAAGAAAGCTGAGTGCCAAAGAATTGATGCTTTTGAACTGTGGTGTTGGAGAAGACTCTTGAGAGTCCCTTGGTATGAAAGGAGATCCAACAAGTCCATCCTAAAGATCAGCCCTGGGTGTTCATAGGAAGGACTGATGCTGAGGTTGAAACTCCAATACTTTGGCCACCTCATGCAAAGAGATGACTCACTGGAAAAGACCCTGATGCTGGGAGGGATTGGGGGCAGGAGGACAGGGGACATTAGAAGATGAGATGGTTGGATGGTGTCACTGACTCGATGCACATGAGTTTGGGTGAAGTCCAGGAGTTGGTGATGGACAGGGAGGACTGGTGTGCTGCAGTTCATGGGGTCGCAAAGAGTCGGGCACGACTGTGAGACTGAACTGAACTGAGCTGAACAAGGAATGAAATTTGTGGTGATGTGAATAGACCTAGAGTCTGTCATATAGAGTGAATAAGTCAGAAAATCAAATATTGTATCTTAAGGTATATATATGGAACCTAGAACAATGGAACTGATGAACAAACTTGTTGACACAGTGGGGGAAAGAGATTGTAAGGCAAATTCAGAGAAGCATTGACATATATACACTACGATGTGTAAAATAACTAGCATGAAGCTATTACCTAGTACAGGGAGCTCAGTTCAGTGCTCTGTGATGATTTAGAGGAGTGGGATGGGGGTTGAGAAAGAGGCTCAAGAGGGAGGGGATGTATGTATATATAATGTCAATTCACATTGTTGTACCACAGAAATTAATACAGTATTATAAAGCAATTATAATCCAATTAAAAAATAAAAATACTTGAAAAAGATTAAAGTAACAATATTGGGTTACAGTCATTTATTGAGTGTCATCCATTCCCCACCCTAAATTTCTTGAGAGGTGCAAAAAATTTTCTGAAAGGATTCTGGAGCCAGCAGAAAAGTCTTGTCAGTTAGTCCTTCATGTGAGGAGATGGAGTTCAAGAATGGAACATTACTAGGTTGTAATACACCTTCTGACTTTCAGTCCTTTGAGACTTCTATTGGATGCAATCTCAGGGAGGGGTTGTAAGACTGACGGACTGCTACAGTCAGCACAGCCTGATGTCATTATTGACGCAAATCTCTGTGGGAGCTCACTGCTCAGGGAGCTATTATTGGGTCTGAGCACAGTAACTGACTGTAGCCATCACTGGCTCTCTGAAGAAGGCATTGTCAGGTGATATGATCCAATTTGGTTCATAATTCCATCCTTAACATAACTTCCTCAATTAAACTAGGAACATTATGATGGGAAAAGTCAACCTCGGTGTTATATACTAAATATGTTTTTGAGTCACTTGATATACCTGGAAAGATAGAAGTCTACCATAATCTTAAGGATATACTATTTGAATACACTTATTTGCTTCATGGAGAAGGCAATGGCACCCCACTCCAGTACTCTTGCCTGGAAAATCCCATGGACGGTGGAGCCTGGTGGGCTGCCATCTCTGGAGTCGCACAGAGTCAGACACGACTGAAGCGACTTAGCAGCAGCAGCAGCAGCAGCATTTACCTCATGCGAAGGGTTGACTCATTGGAAAAGACCCTGATGCTGGGAGGGATTGAGGGCAGAAGGAGAAGGGGACGACAGAGGGTGAGATGGCTGGATGGCATCACTGACTCGATGGACATGAGTTTGGGTAAACTCCGGAAGTTGGTGATGGACAGGGAGGCCTGGCATGCTGCGATTCATGGGGTTGCAAAGAGTTGGACAAGATTGAGCGACTGAACTGAACTGAACTGAATTAAATAAATTTTTAGGTCTCTTCTGTAAGTATTTTGCAACTCAACAGTTTTCTGGCCCAGCAAACCATTTATAGACCTTGTTGTATCACTTTTATTTTAGTGTGCATGCTGTGCGTAGTTGCTCAGTTGTATCCGACTCTTTGTGACTCCATGAATCATAGCCCATCAGGCTCCTCTGTCCATGGGGAGTTTCCAGGCTAGAATACTGGAGTAGGTCACCATGCGCTCCTCCAGGGGATCTTCCCAACCCAGAGATTGAGCGCAGGTATCCCTCATTGCAGGCAGATTTTTTACCATCTTAGCCACGAGGGCAGCCCATGAATACTGGAGTGGGTAGCCTATCCCTTCTCCAGGGGATCTTCCCTATCCAGGAATTGAACTGGTGTGCCCTGCATAGCAGGCAGATTCTTTACCAGCTGAGCTGTTAGGGAAGACCCCCTTCAGTTTGCACAGTCAACTTTAAAAGCAGATTATATATATATCTCAAGAGTTATTTCAGCTTCATTCTTAGAAATCTAGCATCTAAGTATCTGAAATGTAGAAAGTTTGATTCATAGTGATAAATAGACAAAAAACAGATATTGATTTAAACTGCTGTGATTTTGAAGATTTATTGCTCTAAAAGCATATATTGACTTAAAATATAAGGTCAGATTTTGACATTAAATTAACAATAAATATTTGTATATATACCAGAGAAGAAAGGCAATAAATGTAAATAATGCTCTCTCCATGTTGAATCTAAAAATGAATCATTTGCTCTTCTATTCCTAGTTTCCCAGGACACTCTCACAATAGACTTATTAAAAACATGAGAAAGAGCTTTTATGTAGAAGCATTCAGATATCATCTGCATCAGCTAGGAAGATGACATTAGGATAATTACCAAAATATGAATCTCCATGTAGTCATGACAGTGCAAATATTTCCAGGCTGATTCCCTTTTGGCTTCTGAGTTGATTGCAAAATGACATCATACTACATTCCACTTTACAACAGGCAGTTATTTTCATCCTAAGTTAGGGGATACATATTGGATTCTATTTAAAAACTGATTTTATAACATGGAAGGTTTAAATACATACATTAAGTGTATGGATGAAAATCAAAGAACACGGTCAGTAATGAGCTATGTTATAAATTTTCCATTTCTTTCCGATGCTGTTATGACTTTATAATATTTAGAACACTTTATCTACTGCCTATCCACATATTTATGTCATTTGTTTCTATTATCTGTCTGCCTTTAAGCCTGTTTTACCATGGATCTTGAATGCAATCCTGATTCCCTTTGAGAGACTCAATGAGCACAGAAATTTGTCAAAGTCCAGTTTTTTAGGTTACAATAATTGACCCTGATGTCTATAGACTCATTTCAGCAAAAATGTAAATCTTTTGAAGTTTTTGTGTATATGTTTATATACTGTTTATATATTTCATAGAGGACTCTATAGTTCTTGACAGATGACAATTTGTGACTTAAGAAATGATAAAGACTTAAAAAGAAACATGTGAGTTAAGTTGGGAGAAGAAACAGTTGTAAGCATTTCTGAGATTAGAATTTCACCTTATTCTTTCTCATGATAATGTATCTCAGCACCATTCACAAGGGGATACATACCACAGTAGCACATACTCAAACTTTGTACCATATACCTGGTGGTATATCTTATACCAGGTTCTTTTCTCTCTTCTGGCAGCCAAATTCTTCCTTTCTGGGAAACATCAGCTCAGTAAAAGTCCTGCATTCACTGAAGTTCATGGTACCGAGGTACTTCTTCCTACCCTCCCATCTTGCCCACATATCTCCCCTCTCCTCACATGTGCCAGGCAGATTTTTACCATGTCTTCACTCATGCTACCCTTTCAGCCTGGGATGAACTCCTCACTTTTTTGGGGTACATGTATGATTATCCCAATGCTGCTTCTCCATCATGATCCTTCATATGCTGTGATGCTGTGTTTATTTACCCTGTAGTTCTACCATACTGTCTTCCTTCTTCACTAGACTCTGAGAGCCTTCTTTAAAAAAAAAAAAACATTGTACCATCTCATCATTATGTAGCAGTTTATGATTTATCAGTACTTCTTGCATTTGATCCTCACAACCACTTTGATTCCTTGGGGATTCCTCTCTTCTGTCTGAGTGTTTAGGACCCCAACCAGTGTCTGGTAAGTGTCCTAAGTATGGGAAGACATGAACTCCACATCTTTCCCCTCTGTTCTTGACTCCACCCCTGGCGTCCTGGAAAGAAGGCAAGCGTGCCTTCTTCACCATATCCCAGGCCCCAAAGCAGGGCCTAACACTTGGGAGAAGCTTAAGAAGTGTGTGTGTGGAAAGGTATCTTCTGCAATCTATTGTAACCTCTGCCCCCTCCAAACCCATACTGGGCTCCCAATCTGTACCACATACCTTGAAGCTGCTTCTCCTGGATGGGGCTGTTGATGCTCTATGTGCTTAATTTTAGCACCCTAGACAGACAGAAAGCCACTCAGAGAAAGAGACTGTTTTCACACTTACTAACTTTCAAAGAAAACAAATCTACCAAATCCATTTGCAGCACATGTGAGGGAAGGGGCAGGGCCTAGGCAAGCACTGGTAAAGAAGAGCTGACCCCTCCAGTGTTTATTACTTCTCTGAGAAGAAAAACACTGCCTCTGAGTCTTTGAAAAGAGTATTCAGATAGAAAATGAAAATTTTCATGAATGAATGCTTGAGTTTTTGTTTAGTGTTAGCTATCAAGGAAGGCAAAAGCAATCCTGTTATTGCTATCAATCATAACAGGATTAGAAAAGTAAATCAAGAAAGGAGTTATTGCCATAATAAGCAGATTCATCTCAGAAACTAATATCCTTCCCCACCAGTCCTAAAACTAACCTTCCTCATCCAGTGACATGTGGCCCTGGGTGATCTGTGGGGGTCGGGGAGGAGGGGAGGGTGGCTTTACTGCAAAGAAGTGAGTAAAATTTCAGGAGTTTTAAAATGAATTTGAACTTGAGTAACTTAAAGTAATTGAAAAAAAAAAAAACAATAAACACAGACAAAAATAATAGGTACACACATAAAAAAGAAAGGAATCCAAAGCATAATACTAAAGATAGTCACCAAATCATAAGAAGAGAGCAAAAAAGAAGAAAGAAACAAGAAAGAATTACAAAAAACCCCACCCAAAACAATTTTTAAGATGGTAGTAAGTACATGCCTTTTCATAATTACTTAAATATGAATAGACTAAAAGCTCTAATAAAAAGACATAGCATAGCTGAATGGATAGGAAACAAGTCCCATATATCTGGTGCTTATAAAAGACTCACTTCAGGTCTAAAGACACACATAGACCAAAAATTAAGGGATGGGAAAAGGTATTCTATGCAAATGCAGATAAAAGAAAGCTGGAATATTTATATCAGACAAAATAAACTTTAAATAGACTGCAACAAGAGACAAAAAAAGACACTACATAACAATCAAATGATCAATCCAAAAAGAAGATATAACAATTTTATATGTATATATATATATTCACACACACATATATATAAAGTGAAAGAAAGTGAAAGTCGCTCAGTCGTGTCTGACTCTTTGTGGCTATATAGTCTATGGAATTCTCCATCCCAGAATGCTGGGGTGGGTAGCCTTTCCCTTCTCCAAGGGATCTTCCCAGAACAGGGATCAAACCCAGGTCTCCTGTATTACAGATGGATTCTTTACCAGCTGAGCCACAAGGAAAGTCCAAGAATACTGGAGTGGGTAGCCTATCCCTTTGCCAGCAGATCTCCCCAACCCAGGAATCTCCTGCGTTATAGGCGGATTCTTAACCAACTGAGCTATCAGAAAAGCTATTATATATAAACTTCCATGTTGGTTACATATGGGAGCAACCAACATGGGAGCACCTAAATATATAAAGCAAATATTACAGACCTAAAGGGATAAATTGAAAGTAACACAATAACAATAGGGAATTTTAACATATTGCTTACATCAACAAAAAAATCATCCAGACAANCAAAGTTAGTAGAAGGAAATAAATAATAAAAATCAAGTAATAAATAAATGACATAGAGAAAAAAAAAAAAAGAAAAAATCAATACAAGCAAGAGCTGATTTTTTGAAAAGATAAAACTGATAAACTTTAGGCAAATTTATCTAGAAAAAAAGAGAGAGGGCCCAAAATGATAAAATCAGAAATAAAAAAAGAAGTTATAACCAAAACCACATAAATGGGAAGAATCATAAGAAACGGCTTCAATTATATACCAGTAAAGTGGATTACCTAGAAAAACACATTTCTAAAACAAAAGTCTTCTATGGCTGAATCAGGAAGAAGTAGACAATATAAACAGATAAATTATTAATAAAAAAGTTGAATCACTATTAACAAGTCCAGCACAGTTTAGCTCTATGGGTAAATTTTACCAAACACTTAGAGAAGAGTTAACACATTCTTTTCAAACTATTCCAAGAAAACTGCAGAGGAATAAATTTTTCTGTACTCATTTTATGAAACCAGGATCACTCTGATACCAAAACAGGACAAATATATCACAAATGAGAAATTATACTCTGATATAATTTATGAATGGGCTTCCCTGATAGCTCAGTTGGTAAAGAACCCACATGCAATACAGGAGACCCTGGTTCAATTCCTGGGTTGGGAAGATCTGCTGGAGAAGGGATAGGCTATCCATTCCAGTATTCTTGGGCTTCCCTTGTGGCTCAGCTGGTAAAGAATCCACGTGCAATGCAGGAAACTTGGGTTCCATCCCTAGGTTTGGAAGATCCCCTGGAGAAGGAAAAGGCTACCCACTCCAGTATTCTGGCCTAGAGAATTCCATGGACTGTATAGTCCATGGGGTCACAGAGTCAGACATGACTAAGTGACTTTCACTTTCATCATTTATGAACACAGATTAAAAATTCTCAACAAAATATTAGCAAACTGAATTCAATAATTCACTAAGAGGATTATACACTATGACAAGATGGGGTTTATCCCAGGGGTGAAAGGATGATTCAATATTAGCAAATCAATCAATATGATAAACTTAATTTATGAAAGGAAGAATAAAAATCATATGATAATCTTCATAGATCTTGAAAAATCTTTTGACAAAATTTAGCATCCATTTATGATAAAAAATTCTTCACAAAATGGGTACAGAGGGAACAGGTTTCAACATAATGAAGGACAAATATAATAAGACACAGCTAATATACTAAATGGTGGAAAAGTTGAAAGCATTTCCACTAACATGAAGAATGTGACAAGGATCCCCACCCTTGCCATTTTATTCAACAAAGTATTGAATGTCCTAGACAGAGTAATTGACAAGAAAAAGAAATAAAAGAAATTCAAACTGATATAAAGGTGTAAAACTGTCACTATTTGCAGATGACAAGATACTACTTATAGAAAATGCTAATAACATCAAAAAACTACTAGAACTCATAAACAAATTCTGTAAAGTTGCAGAATATAAAATATATATACAGGAATCAGTTGCATATCTGTAGCCTAGCAACAAACTATCAGAAAGAGAAATTGAAAAAGTGAAAGTGTTAATCCCTCATTTGTGTCCAGCTGTTTGTGACTCCATGGACTACAGCTTGCCAAGCTCCTCTGTCCATGGGGATTCTCCAGGCAAGAATACTGGAGTGGGTTGCCATTCCCTTTTCCAGGGGATCTTCCCAATGCAGGGATCGAACTCAGGTCTCCCACATTGCAGGCAGATTCTTTACCATCTGAACCACCAAGGAGACCCAACAACAGACTATCAGAAAAAAATTGAGAAAAAAACCCTATTTACCACCAAGTCAAAAAAAGAATAAAATACCTAGGAATAAATCTAACCAAGGTGCTAAAACTCCTGTACCCTGAACATTTGAAGACATTGATAAAAGTCATTGAAGATTAAACAACCGGAAAGATATATGATGTTCATGAATTGTAAGTTTAATGCTGTTAAAAATGATTGTATATCCAAGGCAGCCTTGAGGTTTGATACAATTTGTATCAAAATGCCAATGACAATTTTCAAAAAAATTAGAGAAAACAATCCTAAAATATTCAGGGAAACACAAAATACCTCAAATAGGCAAAACAATCTTGAGAAGCAAAAACAAGCCTGGAAATTTTGTGCTCCCTGATTTCAAACTATATCACAAAGCACAGTAATCAAAACAGTATGGTACTGGCACACAAACAGACACAAATATCAATATACTAGTTTAGTTGGTTCAGATATAAACCCACACTTATATGATCAATTAACTTATGACAAAAGAGGAAAGACTATACAATGGGGGAAAAGACAGCTTCTTTAGTAATGGTGTTGAGAAAACTGGATGTCTATGTGCCAAAGAATCTCACTGTACTACTTTCTCCCACTATATTAAAAAAAACGCTCAATATAGGTTAAAGGCTTAACTGTAAGACCTGAGCCATAAAACTTGTAGAAGAAAACACAGGCAGTACATTCTTTGACATTGGACTTAGCAATAATTTTTGGATGCTTTCTCAGGCAAGCTAAACAGAAGCAAAAATAACCAAATGAGATTATGCTGAAATCTAAAGCTTCTGTATAATGAAGGAAACTATCCACAGAATGAAAAGCTGGCCTCCTGAGTGACAGAGGATATTTGTAAATTATATATAGAACAATAGGTTAATATATAAAATATGCAAAGAACTTATATGGATGAATATAAAAAATCTAACAACTTGATTAAAACAGGGCAGGTGTCTGAATAGACATTTTGCCAAAGAATATCTACAGATGGCCAACAGGTACAGGAAAAGGTATAAAACTTCACTAATCATTTGTTGTTGTTGTCATTCAGTTGCTAAATTGTGTCTGACTCTTTCCAACCCCATGGAATGCAGCATGCCAAACTCTCCTGTTCTTCACTATCCCTCTGAGTTTGCTCAGATTCATGTCCACTGAGTCAAGGATGCTATCTCAAGTTTGCCTTCAATCTTTCCCAGCATCAGGGTCTTTTCAAAGGAATTGGTTCTTCGCATCAGGTGGCCAAAGTTTTGGAACTTCAGCCTCAGTCTTCCAATGAATATTCAGGGCCAATTTCCATCATGCTTGACTGGTTTGATATCTCTACAACCTAAGGACCCTCAAGAGTCATCTCTAGCACCACATTTGAAAGCATAAATTCTTCAGCACTCAGCCTTCTTCATGGCCCAACTTTCATATCCGTTTATGAGTACTGGAAAAACCATAGCTTTGACAATATGGACGTTTGTTAGCAAAATGATGCCTCTGCTTTTTAATACACTGTCTAGATTTTTCATAGCTTTCTTTCCAAGGAGCAAGTGTCTTCTAATTTCATAGCTGCAGTCACCATCTGCAGTGATGTTGAAGCCCAAGAAAAGAAAATCTGTCACTGCTTCCACTTTCCCCCCATGCCATGAAGTCATGGGACTGGATGCCATGATCTTAGTTTTTTTGAATATTAAATTTAAGCCTGCTTTTTCACTCTGCTCTTTCATCTTTGTTATATGGCTCTTTTAGTTCATCTTCATTTTCTGCCATCAGAGAGGTATTATCTGCAAAACTGAGGTTGTTGAATATCTCTCAGAAATCTTGATTCCAGCTTGTGATTCTTCCAGTCCAACATTTCAACATGATGTACCCTGCATAGAAGTGAAACAAGCAGGGTGACAATGTACATTCTTGACCTATACACAGGATTCTCAGAGAACAGGGAAGGTGGTCTGGTATTCCCATGACTTGAAGAATTTTCCAGTTGTGATCCACAAAGTCAAAGACTTTAGTGTAGTCAGTGAAGTAGAATTAGATGTTTTTTTATTGGATTTTCTTGCTTTATCTATGATCCAACAGATGCTGGCAATTTAATCTCTGGTTCCATTTTCTTTTCTAAGCCCAACTTATACATCTGGAAGGTCTCAGTTCACATACCCCTGAAACCTAGCTTAAAGGGTTTTAGCATAACTTTGCTAGTGTATGGATGAGTACAATTGTACTGTAGCTTGAACATTCTTTGGCATTGCCTTTCTTTGGTATTGGAATGAAAACTGACATTTGCTAGCCCTGTGGCCACTGTTGAGTTTGTCAAATTTGCTGACATATTGAGTGCAGAATTTTCACAGCATCATCTTTTAGGATTTTAAATAGTTCAGCTAGAATCCCATCACTTCCACTATCTTTGTAATCATTCTACCTAAGGCCCAGTTGACTTCACATTCCAGGATGTCTGGCTCTAGGTGAGCTACCATACCATCATGGCTATCTGGGTCATTAAGACCTTTTAAAAATAGTTCTTCTCTGTATTCTTGCACCTCTTAACCTCTTCTACTTCTGTTACATCCTTCCTGTTTCTGTTGTGTATTATGTCACCCTTGCATGAAATGTTCCCTTGATAGCTCCAATTTTGTTGAAGAGATCTCTTGCCGGGGTCCAGGCCCGGTGGATCCAGGGAAATTTGAAGCATGGATGGCGTAGGCGAGGAAAAACTTATTTATTTAGAAATATAAAAGAGATTAAGAAGAAATAGTATAGTAGGAAAATTAAGTGGAGGAAAGAGGTTGAATAACTTGGTTTATGGGGAAGGCCAATAAAGTTCCAGACAAGAAGCTTGCACCATTTACGTTAGGCTGCCAGCGCCCACAGATATCGGAGAGTGCCCCACCTTGGGCACTCTCTCTCACGGATCTTAGTGCCAGGGCAAGTAAGTAGACTTGGTGAGCCGCCCCTCTCCAGATGGGAATTCAGCCTGAAATTAGAGTAAAGAGGAGAAGAGAGGAGAGGGAAAAGGGGTGAGAGAAATAGACATGGGGGGAGCCAGATTCCCAAGAAACTAGGCCGAGAGACTAGTCCAAGAAACTGGTCCATCCTTTAGGGGCTATTTATACTTTTTAAAAAAACTTTTATTTTAACTTTAGTTTACTTTACAATACTGTATTGGTTTTGCCAAACATTGACATGAATTCACCACGAGTGTACATGCGTTCCCAGACATGAATCCCCTCCCATTTCCCACTCCATAACATCTCTCTGAGTCCTCCCCATGCACCAGCCCCAAGCATCCTGCATCCTGCATCGGACATAGACTGGCGATTCATTTCTTACTTGATAGTATACATGTTTCAATGCCATTCTCCCATCTCATCCCACCCTCTCCCTCTCCCCCAGAGTCCAAAAGTTCACTCTATAGATCTGAGTCTCTTTTGTTGTCTCGCATACAGGGTTTTCATCACCATCTTTCTAAATTCCATATATATGCGTTAGTATACTGTATTGGTGTTTTTCTTTCTGGCTTACTTCACTCTGTATAACTGGCTCCAGGTCCATCCATCTCCTTAGAACTGATTCAAATGTATTCTTTTTAATGGCTGAGTAATACTCCATTGTGTATATGTATCACAGCTTTCTTATCCATTCATCTGCTGATGGACATCTAGGTTGTTTCCATGTCCTGGCTATTATAAACAGTGCTGCAATGAACATTGGGGTACATGTGTCTCTTTCTATTCTGGTTTCCTCAGTGTGTATGCCCAGCAGTGGATTGCTGGGTCATAAGGCAGTTCTATTTGCAATTTTTAAAGGAATCTCCACACTGTTCTCCATAGTGGCTGTACTAGTTTATATTTCCACCAACAATGTAAAAGGGTTCCCTTTTCTCCACACCCTCTCCAGCATTTATTGCTTGCAGACTTCTGGATCGCAGCCATTCTGACTGGTGTGAAGTGGTACCTCATTGTGGCTTTGATTTGCATTTCTTTTTGATAATACATGGAGATCAATGGTTAATACAAAGTTATGCAGTTAGCAGTTTGGACTCATCAAAACCAGGCTTTTCTCTCTGCATACCTGACTGCAAACACAAGTCTTAGGTGCTTTACATCATCTTCTGGCCCAAAAAGGGCCAATTAACAGTTTTTTTTTCTGATAAGGGTTTGTTAACTAGAAGACTTATTCATGTTGATCTTCCCAAAGTTTGGCACCGCTCTCAGAAAGCACTAAATGAAATTACATTTTTACATAGCAAAGATACAGAAAATTATAACAAGTGAAAGGAGTACAGTGATTTATAACAAAAGAAAAGTAATTAACTCAAAAGTCTAGTGTTGCTAACATCAAAACTACTATATATATTTTTCCATATCCCATTTACATTGATTAACATCCTCCCAGGTGCCTAAAAGATAAAGAATATGGAGGCCTGGCAGCAATCATTGAGTCAACAGAGAAAACCCATCACCAATATGATTTTTAACTGTTTAGAAAAGGCTCTGTATCTTTAAGATGCTTTTAAGCTTTGTGCCTCTCACGGTTGGGGGCTGTAAGCAATTCACAAGCTGTAAGGGGTCCGGGGAACCTGTTAGGCAAGCTAGAGAACTACCAGAGGAGGTTTAACTGAAACATCCCTTTCAAATGCAGAAGACCAAAGCTTAGAGATAACTTTTTCCGGAGTATATCAGAAGAGTAGAAAAGCAGACAGATTTTTATTTTTTTGGGGGGTGGATGCTCAGAAAATTCCAGGGGGAAAACCAGAAGCCGTCATGTCCTTGCGTTTGTCAGGCTTCCTTCCGCATGACCTTGTCACGGGTGGAATTCCTCACGCTGGCTCCCAGCAATCTCCAGTCTTTCCCATTCTATTACTTTTTTCTATTTCTTTTCATTGTTCACTTAAGAAGGCTTTCTTATCTCTCCTTGCTATTCTTTGGACCTCTTCATTCAGATGGGTATATCTTTTCTTTTCTCCCTTGCCTTTTGCTTGTCTTCTTTCTTCAGCTATTTGTAAAGCCTCCTCAAACAACCACTTTGCCTTCTTGCATTTCCTTTTCTTTCAGATAGTTTTGGTAACTGCATTCTGTACAATGTTACAAACCTCCATCGATAGTTCTTCAGGCACTCTACCAGATCTAATCCCTTGAATCTATTTGTCACTTCCACTGTATAATCATAAAGGATTTTATTTAGGTCACACCTGAATGGCTTACTGTTTTTCCCTACTTTCTTGAATTTAAGCCTGAATTTTGAAACAATTAACTCATGGTCTGAGCCACACTCAGCTCCAGGTCTTGTTTTTGCTGACTGTATAGGGCTTCTCCATCTTAGGCTGTAAGAACTATTATCAATCTGACTTCATTATTGATTATTTGGTGATGTTCATGTGTAGACTATTCTTTTGTATTGTTGGAAGATGTTATTTGCTATGACCAGTGTGTCCTTTTGACAAAATTCTTTAACATTTTCCCTGCTTCATTTTGTACTCCAAGGCCAAACTTGCCTGTTACTCCAAGTTTCCTGGTATTTGTTGACTTTCTAGTTATGTGTTCCAATCCCCTCTTATGAAAATGACATATTTTTAGAGTGTTAGTTCTCAAATGTCTTGTAGGTCTTCATAGAATCATTCAATTTCATCTTTTTTGGCTTCAGTGGTTGGGGCATAGATTTGGATTACTCTGATGTTGAATGCTTGACTGTGGAAACAAATCGAGATCATTCTGATGTTTTTGAGGTTGCACTCAAGAAATGCATTTTGGACTCTTTTGTTGACTCTGATGGTTACTCCATTCATTATAAGGGATTCTTGCCCACAGTAGTAGATATAATGGTTATCTGAATTGATGTCACCCATTCTCAAACATTTTAGCTCACTGATTCCTAAAATATAAATGTTCACTCTTGTCATCTCCTGCTTGACCTCATCAAATTTAACTTGATTCATTAACCTAACTTTCCAGGTTCCTATACAAGATTTTTCTTTACATCACCAGATTTTACTTTTACCACTAGACACATTCACAACTAAGTGTCATTTTCACTTGTCCAGCTGCTTTATTTTTACTTGATCTATTAGTAATTGCCCTCTGCTCTTCCCCAGTAGCATATTGGACACTTTTTAATCTTGGAGTCTTACCCGTTGACATTGTATTTTTTTGCCTTTTCATACTGTTTATAGAGTTCTCATGGCAAGAATATTGGAGTTGTTTGCCATTTTCCCTCCGGTGGACGATGTTTTGTCAGAACACTTCACTATGACCTGTCCATTTGGGTGGCCCTGCACAATGTGTCTCATAGCTTCATTGAGTTACGTGAGCCTCTTTAGCATGGCAAGTCTATGATCCATGAAGGAACACTAATCGTTAGGAGCTGAGGTCCAGCCCCAGTGGATCCAGGGTAATTCGAAGGGATGATGGTGTGGCAAGGAAAAACTTACTTATTTATAAATATAAAGAGAGATTAGGAAAAAATAGTGTAGTAGGAAAATTTAGTGGAGAAAAGAGGCTGAATAGCTTGGTTTACGCAGAAAGCTAATAAAACCACGAGACGAGAGGTTTGCACCATCTACGTTAGGCCACAGGCACCCGCTTGAATAGCAGAGGGTACCCCACCTTGGGCTCCTTCTCGCGTGGGTCTTAGAAGCCCAGGCAAGTAAGTAGACTTGGAGAGCCTCCATGCTCCAGATGGGAATTCAGCCTGAAAAAGAGAGGGAGGGAGAGAGAGAGAAAGAGAGAGAGAAAGTTCACATGGGAAAACCAGTCTTTCCAGTGACTGGCCCATCCTTTATTGTCCGGAAAAGCTTTTTATACTTTTGGTTGTACATAGAGATCAATGGATAATACAAAATTATGCAGCGTCAGCAGCCCTGACTCTTATTAAGACCAGGCTTTCTCTCTGCATACCTAGCTGTATACACAAGTCTTAGGTGATTTACATCATCTTCTGGCCAGAAGGCCAATTAGCATTTTATGGCCCTTTTCTGATAAGGGTCTGTCAACCAGAGAACTTATTTGCCTTAATAGTGTTCTTTTCCAAAATCTGGTGCCACTCTCAGAAAGCACTAAGTAAAGTTACATTCTTATATAGCAAGGACACAACAATTTATAACAAGGAAAGAGGAGTACAGTGATTTATAACAAATAGAAAATTCAGTAACTCAAATGTCTAGTATTGCTAACATCAAAACTACTATATTCCTATTTCTGCATCCCATTTACATTGATTAATATCCTCCCAGGTGCTTAAAATATAAAGAATATGGAGGCCTGGCAGCAAACATTAACTCAACAATGAAATCCTTCACCAAACTAATTCTTAGCTCTAAAAGGCTCTATATCTTTGAGATGTTTTAAGCTTCATGCCTCTCATGGTTGGGGGGCTGTAAACAATCACAAGTTGTAAAAGTCTCCAACTGTCAGGCAAGTTACAGAGCCATCAGAGGGATTTGAGCTGGAACATTCCTTTCATATGCAGGAGACCAGTTGGAGCTTTAAGTTAACTTTTTCCAGAGAAAGGTGGTCGGGGATAGCCCCCTGTAATGTCAGAAGAGTATAGTATAGCAGACAGTAAACAGATAGATTTTGGTTTTGGGGTAGATGCTCAGGCAGAGGACCCCTTGAGACCTGACTCGCCTTGCCCATCAAGTCTCTCCACATGATCTTGTCATGGGTGGGATCTCCCATGCTGGCTCCTGGCAGTTAGGGAAATGCAAATCATTCCCACAATTGTTATCACCTCACACCCATCAGAATGGTTATTGTCAAAAAGATAACATAAAATAAGTGTTAGCAAGAATGTGGAGGAAAGGGAACCCTAGTGTACTGTTGAGGGGAATGCAAACTGGTGCAATATATATTGAATACAGTGTTGAGATTACCCAAAAAGTCAAAATAGAACTACCATGTGATCCAGCAGTTTCTATCCTGGGAATTTATTGAAAGAAAATAAAAACATTAATATCTTTTCTAAAGATATATGAAATCCTATGTTCATTGCCAGATCACTTACAATAACCAAGATAGGGAAGTACCTAAGTGCCCATTAGTAGATAAATTAATAAAGAAGATGTGGTATGTATATACAATGGAATAATGCTCAGCCAAAAAAAAAAAAATGAAATCTTGCATTTGCAGAGTCATGGATAGGCCTAGAGGGTTTTACGCTCAGGGAAATTAGACAGAGAAATATGCTGCATGATTTCACTTTAATGTGGGATCTATAAAACAAAATGAAATATCAATAACCTCAGATATGCAGAGGACATCACCCTTATGGAAGAAAGCGAAGAAGAAGAACTAAAGAGCCTCTTGAAAGTGAAAGAGGAGAGTGAAAAAGTAGGCTTAAAACTCAACATTCAGAAAACTAAGATCATGGCATCTGGTCACTTCATGGCAAATAGATGGGGAAACAGTGGAAACAGTAACAGGCATTATTTTGGGGGGCTCCAAAGTCACTGAAGATGGTGACTGCAGGCATGAAATGAAAAAAAAAAAACTTGCTCCTTGGAAGAAAAGCTATGACCAACCTAGACAGCATATTAAAAAGCAGAGAGGTTACGTTGCCAAAAGAGTCAGTATAGTCAAAGCTATTGCTTTTCCAGTAGTCATGCATTAATGTGAGAGTCGGACTATAAAGAAAACTGAGCGCAGAAGAATTGATGCTTTTGAACTGTGGTGTTGGAGAAGACTCTTGAGAGTCCCTTGGACTGCAAGGAGATCCAATCAGTCCACCCTAAAGGAAATCAGTCCTGAATATTCATTGGAAGGACTGATGCTGAAGCTGAAGCTCCAATACTTTGGCTACCTGATGTGAAGAGCTGACTCACTGGAAAAGATCCTGATGCTGGGAAAGATTGAAGGGAGGAGGAGAAGGGGCCCAGAGAGGATGAGATGGTTGTATGGCATCACCGACTCAATGTACATGAGTTTGGGTAAACTCCGGGAGTTGGTGATGGACAGGGAGGCCTGGTGTGCTGTGGTCCATGGGGTTGCAGAGTCAGACATGACTGAGAAACTGAACTGAACTGAGCTGAAGTACTGAGAATGTAATGAACAATATGATAAAATAATTAAAACTGCTGAAGTATGTATGAAACTTATTTGAGGAAATCTTAAGACTTCTCACCAAAAGGAAAAA